>SNVD02008386.1:0-334852 GCA_013180625.2 Boswellia sacra | reverse complement strand
ATATGAGTATGTTGTTTGTTTGATACAGGGTTGGATTATGGTTTTGAAGCACTGAGTAATGATGTTGTTGGATTATGGTTTTGAAGGAGTTGTAGTATGCTGTGGTGTTTCTAGGTTGTTATTGTGTGGCTGGGATGTGGTGTTGACGTTGGTAGGTGCTGCCTTGCTAAGTTACAAAGTTGGTAGTGGAGACAGATTTGAGGGTAGGATTGGTGGAGGCATCCAGATGAAATTGAAATTTTTAGTTTAGGTATCAATGATCGAGTTAGGGTGTATTTTATTATGTTCTCTTTAAATGGATGAAGAAGATGAATTAAATTAATAAAATCTCAATTCTAACCTTGTCATATTAGTTTAAATTAATAGTTTTCGTCAATAGGGGTAGGTTATGTTGCATTTTGGAAAGGTTCGGGGATAGTTTGATTAAAAATGTTAAACTTAGTATGTAAGTGATGAATTCACAAACCTCAGGGTAGTTTGTGATGATTGCCCAATTAATATTATAAGAAAATTATAATCGTTAATTGATTCTTACTTGATAAATATTTTGACAAAAATTTCAATCAAGCTAGTTATCCCAAAAAAGATACAGATTATCCAAAAAAGCTCTATCATTAAAAATAAGAAAAAGTCATCAACACTATTATCATATTGGAAAAATTTTAAATATAGTCATTACCTGTGCAACACTCCAATCATGGGATGCATGTTAATCATGCGAGTTCAGATGATAACCCATGATTGATGTACTGTATGCATAGTAGCAGTACCAAAGTTTGTCTTTGTAAGTGATTTATTCATTGTAAAAATCACACCCTTTCAATTCTCATTTTACCCTTACTTTGTCTAATGTAACATGATCAGACGTTAATCAATAAGGTTTATTGTTATTTTTGGAATCTTAGGTGGCTTATTATGATTTAATCACACCTCGGGTTTTTACTATCATTACATTGATTAAAAACTATTATTTTGTACCATTAGACATTACCTGCTATTCGAGATAATGATGTGGCAATAACTAACCCTTATGATTAATCATTAAACTAAAAAAAGATATCATATGGATGTCTATAAAAATTTAGGAGATACAAATGGAAAGTTTCTCCACCTAATTAAACAAGGCTTTAAGAATAGATGATATATAATACAATTGGTGTTAGTTTACCTTGTATATTTGCAAAGTAAAATGATACTTGTTATAAAAGTACTAAAGTATCTAAAGGAGCGGATTTCTGCACACCTCTAACTGGGCTAGACCACTTCCTCTAAGTGTGTTCTTGGACTGGAAGAATAGTGGAAAGGGTTAGAAAGGCCTATAATTTTTGTTGGCAAAGGATACAACTTCCGTTGGTGAAAGGGGCTGCTTTCATCTTTTTTGGAAGGGTGCAGTATCTTCAAAGGTACTCTGATGCCTAAGTCAGATACTGGTTGTGTGTTAGGATTCAGCAAAGTAATAAAGAGATTGAAATTAGTAATAGAAGGGGAAGAAATAGCATAGCAGAGAGTTTTATGGCAGAGGATACTTCTTGGTTCCTCTCTTGGTAGCTTTTCTTTATATTATTTCTCAGTAATCCCTTTTTTCCCTAGTTCTGATGTAATTAATACTCATGCTCCCTTTTCCCATTCCCAAATTGACACAACCATCTCCTGCTTCATTTTCCTATTCTTTAGGACATTTAATAATGGTGTAGCTACCTAAACTCCCTGCCCAAGCCTGATACAGCCACCTAGGCTCCCTACCCAAGCCTAACATAGCCACCTAAGCTCCCTGCCTAAGTCTGACACTATTATTATCCCTATTTTCACAAGTATTTTCCTATTTTAACCTTTGGGTTGCCGGGCTGGGCTTGTGGATCTTGGGCTTGATATGAAGAATTTGGCCTTTACAAATATTAAGCCCTTCAATATCATATATATTTGCTATTATTCATAAATTGATTGTGACAATAGCTACTCTAGGATTAATTGACAATGATGTAAATCTTTTTCAATTATGCACCTATAGGTACATGTCTCAAGGTCTTTGTATATAAATAAACCTCTTTGTACTACAAACTATGGAAAAAATATAGACACACCTCGAGGTTTGACATATCTTACAATCAAGGATAATCACACTTTAAACTAATATATATTAATCCCTTTTTTTAACCAATGTTTAAAAAAAAATTATGACAAGGACCATTTTGAGTGATGACCAAAATGCCAAAAATAGAAAGAAAAAAGAGAGTACAAGGGTGACTTGTGTTTTAACTATTTATCTTCGATTAGAAAGTGGAAGTATTTAAAGGGTAAAAGAGCATTAAGTTGTTTATCATAAGTACTTTACTAGCAAAAAGTCTAAGGTTGTTTATCTTTCAAGACTGTCTCAAGAGATTTTGCTTTGTATTCCCCTTATTTTAATAGTGAATGTATAGTCTTAAAGAAGTATGTTAAATTTTGTGGTATATATTCTAGTCTTTCTTGATCAACATATTCCTATACAAATCCCAACACCAATTAGATTATTCTTTTTACGTTATTAGGAGAATCTTTATTCATATAAATTAACATGGTGAATATGCTTTAATCTTGTTAATTAAGGATAAGCGAATTAAATAGCACTAGCTTACATAGGTTACCAATTTAATAATAATGCATGCATGTTGCATCTACAATTTTTCAACAATTAACAAGAAAGCCAAAATTTGTTTGACATATATTTTTACACAGACACAAATCCTTCATTGATTTGAATTGCCATCCTTGCATATATATATATATATATATATATATATATATATATATATATATAATATATAATATTATAGATATCTTAAATCAACAATTTAAAATTTTATATCAAAAAGTTAATGATAGGTGCTTATTTATGTATTACTTTCATATCAATTCGTCTATGTTTCTTTGCTATATTCCTTGGTATTTTTATGTTTTTGTGTGGTTTTGATGTTTGTAGGAGTTTTGGAGCAACTTGCACAAAAATGGAGTAAAACCCTTCATTTTCACCTCTGCTAGTCAGTGATCTTCTCGGATTTAATTGTATTGATATACAATGAACCCGATGACATGTTGTATACCGTTGGAAAGCTCTCGAAGTCTATTTTCTAGAGAAATTTACTGTTCATGAATTCATTCAGTGTACCAAAAGTTATAATCAAAACAGTGTGAGAAGTGTAGAAATATAATTCCACAAATCTCTATAGCATGTATAATACGGGACACTGTAGCAGGTTACTGTAGCAGAGTATATAAACACATTTTAGGGTTTTATTTTGATAACTTGAAGAGGGGGAAACAACTGGGGAGGCTGCATCTCTGGAATTCTCTCATCTCTTGGAGTTCTTGAAGGAGAAAGAAGGCTTGGAAAGAGGAAGAACAATAATCCTAAGAGATTTTCATCAAATTTGCTAAGTTTTTCCCTTCCCTTTCATTTTCTGGAATGTCTCCATGTTGTATTGTATTTACCACGTTCTTAAACATGTGTAACTGAATCTGAATTGGTTGAGGGTGATTTCAAAGCCCCTTATATGGTTTTTGTTAGTTGATTGTGTAAGAATTGTTATCCAATTCTCTAATTGAAGTTGCTTGTATTTTCCCATATCTAATGCTTATGATTGCTTCTGATTGTATTTGGAATGGCCAACTGAATATAATCTGGTTGTTGTCTATTGCTAGACTAGAAATCTTGATCCGTAATTGTCTTGAATTTCTAATCATTAGTAGCAAAATTGTGATCAGAGATTGCAATTGGAGAATACAACCTAAGTTAAATAATCCGAGCTTGTGTGTTTATTGCTTAGATCAACCTATCTTTCTTATCGTAATGCTTCCATTGAATTAAACTCAGAGAGCTTGTTCTAGGTTGTTCAATGGATAGAGATTAAATAAAGAGCTTATTTTATTCAACAACAAAGTAAGGAAAGATTGGGATAACAGAGTTTGTTGTTATCTACGGTTGATAATTTCAATGGTGTAATTGGATGACAATTCTATGATTAATTCGCAAATCCATATCTTGTAGCAGAGAAGGATCCCTTAACCAGGTTTCTCTCATTGATTTTTCACTCGAATTAACTTTCTGTTTTGTTATTCTTCATTTGCATTCTTAGTTCATTTAGTTAATCATTCAACAAAACCCCCCTTATTTAGTTTATTGTTGCTGGAAAATAACAAAATATCTTACTCATCACTTTATTACTTGTGCGACTAGTATACTTGCTAGTTTCGAACGCATCAAGTTTTTGGCGCCGTTGCCGGGGATTGATTTTCTAATCGATTTGTTATTTTGTTTTCCTTGTTGATTCATATTTTTTTTTTGTTTTTCTTTTCTGATTGTTTGTGTTTAGGTGACATGGCAGTAAACTTCCAACAATTCAGTAGCCGATTTGAGCCACAACTACATTGGAGAGTAAATGAGGTAAGCACTCGGAAAACATGGCTGTAGGACATATGCATAAACCTTATGCATGTGGGATATATTCTACCATGGAGTATCCAATCGACATGTATCCAACTTTACAAGAAGAATATATGGAACGAGCCAATGCCATAGGTGGATTTTCAGGACAACCAAGGCAATGGTATGATCCCTTCTCTAATACTTACAATGCCGGATGGGGAGATCACCCTAATTTTAATTACTGGAATCATCAACCACTCGCCCCAAATGCCATACCAAATCGGCCACAAGGTTTTAATCAACTTAGAGTGCAGCAACCATATCAAATGCAACCACCACCAATGCCACAGCCAGCACCATAACAGCTTCACAAACTCAGGTATGTCTCTCCAGGACATTGTTAATGCACTTGCCACTAACACAATGCAATTCCAGCAGGAAACTGGGGCAAGTATCCAAAACCTGGCAAATCAAATGGGACAATTGGCCACTAGCATGAGCACATTCGAGGGCCAAGGCTCAGAAGAATTATCTTGTCAAACGATGATCAATCCAAGAGAGAATTCTTGTGCGATAACTTTGCAAAATGAAGAGCAATTAGATGTCCTGCCAAAGAAATCACAAACTGATGAAGGAGATGACACAACTTCCACCATGAACAAAACACTGACTTCTCAGGTAAATCCTATAACTCCCATTCCTTCATATGTTTCTCTTCCACTTTTTCCTAGTAGATTTGCACAATCGAAGGAGGAACAAGAACAAGAAATCCTGGAAACCTCTCACAAAATCGAGGTAAATATACCACTTCTGGATGCTATTAAGCAAGTGCCTCGTTATACAAAATTTCTAAACCTTCCTAACTAAATCCTAAAGGGAGTTATGCACTAGCAAGAGAAAGTTAAAAAGAAATGAGAAAGTAAGTGTAGGAAAAAATGTTTCAGCTGTTCTACAAAGAAAAATTCCTCCGAAATGCAATGATCCAGGTACGGTCACCATTCCATGCACCATTGGTAAAACCAAGTTTGAAAGAGCTATGTTAGATTAGGAGCATCTATTAATGTCATGCCATATTCTATTTATGCTTCTTTGAATCTTGGACCTTTTGCGAAAACTGGTATTACCATTCAGTTTGCTGATCATTTTAATGCATATCCCAAAAGAGTTGTGGAAGATGTGCTTGTGCAGGTGAATCAATTGGTTTTTCTAGCAGACTTCTATGTCCTTAAAATAGAGGATGAAACATCTCCTAATCCAACACCGATTCTTTTAGGGAGACCATTCTCGAAAATTGCTAGAACCAAGATTGATGTTCATGATGGCACTCTCACCATAGAGTTTAATGGCAAGGTTATCTGTTTCAATATTTTTGAGGCAATGAGGTACCCTAGTAACTTACATTCTATTTTTGCAGTTGACATTATTGATTCTTTGCCACAACAATGTTTTGAGTTAACTTCCAAGAAATGGCTTGGATTTAGCTATTAGTGAGCACATAGGGACAGAAAATTCTAAGGAATCAAGAATTTTTATACAATTGTCCAAAGAAATGGAGGAAGCTATGGCATGCTTAGATGAGACTATAGCTATAACCACAAACATGTATGATGTTTTGTACATTGAATTGCCTTTATCTAATGAGAAACTTCTTCCTTCTGTGATGAAAGTAAATACCTTGGAGCTTAAGCCACTTCCAGATTATTTGAAGCATGTGTTCTTAGGTGACAAAGATCCTTTGCCAATTACAATAGAAATGGGCCTTGCACCACTAAAAGAAGAGAAACGCGTCCCAGTACTTAGAGATCACAAAATAGCTATTGGGTGGATGATTGTTGACATCCAAGGCCCAGCCATATGCATGGACCGTATCTTGTTAGAAGAAGGATCCAAGCCCATTAGTGAAGCATAGCGGAGATTGGACCCTCCTATGATGGAACCAACGTCGGGCTGAGGACGTTAAACCAAGCGCTTATTGGGAGGCAACCCAATGTTTTTGAAAATAAATAAAAAAAGAAAAGAAAAATAAAATAAGGTAATAATGATCGATTTTTGTGTCTCGAGGAGATTCCTTTCGTAGGCCATCAAATTGATCAGGTTTTATCTCTCTTTGCCATCTGTCTTATTTGTTTTATATATATATATATATTTTACTTGTTTTTTTTACTTTTGTTTGCTATTGTGTTGTTATCTCTTTTATGTGTCTTTAGTTTCGTTTCTGCTCTTTTCTTTTCCTTCCTTTTGTTTAATTTGATTATTCCGTACTTCGAATTCATTTGTGCAACAGCTTGAGGAAAAATCCAAATGGGAGCTGAAGTCATTGCTCGAACGTTTGAAACGTGCATATCTTGGAGAAAAACAAACTCAATTGCCTTATCGGTAATATCTCTCCTTTTCTCCTCTTCAATGGATGCCGATATCTTTCTATCGAACCTTCGTAAATATTTCCCTTCACTTCCTCAAAATGTTGTGTTTAAAATTTATAAAGTACGGATGACTAGACTTTGGGCGTTGATGCTCCTAAATGTGCCTACGGATATCCGATGGCTTATTGAAGCCAAGGTGAGATTGTCAGGTGAGCCTAACATTAATCTGGTAAAATACATGCCTGGTCTAGGGAAAAGCTACTACGCCAAGAGTCAAAGAGCGAAGAGGTTACAAGTATGCTATAAATGTGCTAGATGGAATTGTAACCAGACTTGTCGTTCATTAGGCCTTGTGTCCAGAAATAGAGAAGATAAACTGTCATTTATTAAGAATGGTTTGAGTAATGAGTTGCTGGATAATGTTTTGTTAACTCTAGAGTCATATTCTTGTGGACTTGTTCAGCATGAATTGTTTAATCTATGGACATAATTTCGTGATGAATTGCAATGTTACAGTCTAGGGAATCTGACTAAAAACGACCCTGTTTGCCAGTTTATAAGAAAACTGGATGGGAAGCAAATCCCCGACTCATAGAAGGCATTTCAGCCATTATTGGACGTAAAACCAGAGGAAGATGTGAGCCACAATCACAACTACTTGTATATTTGAATGTGTGTAATTGTTGTCGGATTTTATTTCTTTCTTGTTTCGTTTGATCTGATTATCAATGTTGTTTTTGTGTTGTTGTTGTTTGTTGATTTTGTTTGTTTTAATTTCAAGTTTTCTTTTTGACAAACCATATGACTACCCCATGACATAAGCACACGTGGGAGACAAGTGTGGAGGTTTTGTCAACCTCCGCCGAAAGTATATCTCTACTTTTCATGCTTCACGTGGGAGACAAGTGTGGCGGTTTTGTCAAACCCCGCCGAAGTATATCTCTATTTTTCATGTTTCACGTGGGAGACAAGTATGTAGGTTTTGTCAAACCTCGCCGAAAGCATATCTAATTTTTTCAAATCTTGGGGCGATAAATCTGAATCAAGCAACCCCCATCGAAATTATGTCCCCATGTGTCAAATTTGAGAGTTTTACGTGTGTATATATCCATTCTCCATATTTTCAAATGTCATTATTATAATCTATCTTGCACTTGAAAAATATATTACCTAACGTGCATCATTGTCTTACACAAGGTTAGAGCACTTGTAGAAATGGAGAAAACACTAATTCGTCGATTCCAAAATATATATGTATTTTGTGGATCGTAATTTGGTAAAGATGGAGAGTTTACAATAGCAGCTCTTGATCTTGGTAGGACATTAGCTGCGAGGGGTATTCATTTGATTTATGGAGGGGGTAGTCTTGGGTTAATGGGGTGTGTGTCGACAGCTGCATCCCTGGGAGGGAGCAAAGTTCTCGGCATTATCCCTAAACCATTAGCTGTACGAGATATCGTAGGTAATACAATCGGGGAAGAGTTACAGGTCTCTAGCATGCATGAGCGTATTGCACATATGGTTGTTAAGTCCGATGCATTTATAGCTTTGCCGGGTGGTTATGGTACATTAGAGGAGATATTTCAAATCACCTCTTGGGCACAGCTAAACATCCATCGCAAACCCATTGGTTTGTTAAATGTTAATAATTTTTTTGATGGTTTGTTGTCCTTTCTTGATCAAGCTGTAAAAAAAAACTTCATCTCACCGTCGGCGAGGCAAATCCTGGTTACAGCTTCAACTACAGGGGAGTTAATTGATAAACTCCAAGAATTCGTCTATTCGCCTGATCCAACAACAACTCGGATAGATTGATTTGGAGAAGGCAATAAAAGGCGTAGACTGGATTTAACGCTCCATCTGTAATCTCTATCTATTGATTCGCTTCGTTTTTGTTTACTTTATTTTTAGTGTGTTTATTTGAGATTTTTCATGTCATTTCTTTTGAGTTTTTTTCAGGTTATTTCTTTCGCCCCAGGTAATATTTTCTAATCTTGGCTTTTAAAGTGGTGGCTTAAAAAGTTCAATTCCTCTTGAAACGCATTCTGGATCTCTTCAATCCATAATGGCTGAATAAGGAGGCTAACTTCTAAACTTTTTAGACCCATTCTAACTGACTTGTTTTTGTTTGCTGGCTTGTTAGACCTTGTTATTTTATGAGTAAGTTTAGTTTTGTGTAATTTAGAGTTGTTGTGTGTTTTTGTCTTTATCAGTTTCGATTCGAAAAAAAAAAACATTGTGAAAAAACCTGAGAATGGCAGAATATGGGGTTTCCCTAACTCTTGAAACGCATTCTCTCTAAATAAATCTGTAGTTTGTTTATTTCATGTTGTTTGAAGTGTCTTGTTTCTTGTTGTTCTTTCATAATAAAGGTATATAGGCTGGAAACCTTAAGTCTGCGGGCTACTGGTCCTAAGGATTGTTGAAATATACAAACTTGACTCAGGTGTAACAACGCCACGTACCTCTTTTCTTGCATTTTGTGGGTCGATGATAAGATAATGATTGAATTTAGAATAACTCTTGGAAAATGATAAATGATGCATGGATCTGTGTGCTTGAAATGTTTATTGGTTTTCGCTTTGCTTTTGATTCCTTGCGCAACATTGAGCACTGAGTTATTATCACTGAGTTATTTGTTCACTTAGAGAAAGTTTATGTAATTTAAATGTTTCTTCAGATTTCAATGAATTCTAGAACTTGTTTGATGGTCACTCGAGGCGAAATCCTAGACTATGCAATATTGGGGAAATGATTTAGGCCATCTTTGGACCGTTTGAGCCAACCTTGATTGAAATTGATCCCTAGTTACCCCTTTGAGCCTTTATAAGCTATTTTTTTTGTTAACTCACTAAAAAGATTTCCTAACCCCAAATAAATTTTTTTTTCCAAACAGTTTGTCCCTCACCTATGAGCATGTAGATCATTCACAATGACATTTTGAATTATGTCCTGATTTTAGGAAGTTAGAGGAGGTTGGATTGTGCCATGAGCAATGCAAGTGAGTTTTATTATGTTCAAAAAAAAAGACAAAAAAAAGAATCTGTACTTATCTTCCACGTACTTAAACCTTGAGGACAATGTGTTGTTTAAGTGTGAGGGAGGGGCATTGCAGTTAAAAAAAAAAAAAAAGAAAAAGATATCTATACCCTTAGGTGTTCTTAAAAAGAATGAAATAACAAAGTGTGGGGGTGTAGTTTCTTTTGTTTTCTACCAAAAAAAAGAAAAGAAAAAAAAAGAAAAAAAGAAGATTGAGTGTTCCAAATAAGTTTGGGGGAGTAACTTAGTGAATTGAAATAAGGTTGTGCTATAGGGTTGAGCTCTACATAATCTTGAATGATTTATGTGTTTGTGGGTGATTTGAGCCAAATTATTATCCTTTATCATACCTTCACCCAAGCCAAACGTTACAAGCTTAATAAAGTCTTACTTGATCCTTGGTGTTGTGCATGTGCACATTAGTGGAGAGTGACTTGAAAAGCAGGCCTATGGAGTTCATTTATAGGCACATCTTCAATATTAAATATGATTCATTTTTATGCATAAACTTATCCAGGTTACAAGTGATTAGGTGAGAATGGCTCTACACACACACACACTTGAGGAATTGAAATGAAGCGAAACTAATCTTTGAGATGAAATTCTTGATCAAGTGCATTATTTTGAAGTTTTCCTTGGGTTATAATTAAGTACAATCTTTGAGGCCTATTTGCAAGTTGAAGCATTTGTGTTGTTTTAATTTTTCTTTGATTCTGTTTCGATCTAATATCGTTGTAGTTGCTCGAGGACTAGCAAAGTCTAAGTGTGGGGGAATTTGATAAGTGTCTATTTATATATCATTTTCAGATCAATTCGTCCATGTTTCTTTGCTATATTCCTTGGTATTTTTATGTTTTTGTGTGGTTTTGATGTTTGTAGGAGTTTTGGAGGAACTTACACCAAAGTGAAGTAAAACCCTTCATTTTCCACCTCTGCTAATCAGCCAATTTCGCGGAGTTGATTGTATGGATATACAATTAACCGGATAACATGCTATATACCATTGAAAAGCTCTCGAAGTCTATTTTCTGGAGAAATTTACGGTTCACAAATTTATGTAGTGTACCAAAAGTTGTGATAAAAATGGTATGAGAAGTGGATATTTGTAATTCCATATATCACTGTAGCATGTTATTAAATATGGGGCACTGTAGCAGGTTACTGTAGCAGAGTATTTAAACACATTTTAGGGTTTTATTTTCATAACTTGAAGAGGTGAGAATGTGGTGGAGGCTGCAGCTCTGGAATTCTTTCATCTCTTGGAGTTCTTGAAGGAGAAAGGAAGCTTGGAAAGAGGAAGAACCACAATCCAAAGAGAATTACATCAAATTTGCTAAGTTTTTCCCTTCCCTTTCATTTTCTGGAATGTCTCCATGTTGTATTGTATTTACCACGTTCTTAAACATGTGTAACTGAATCTGGATTGGTTGAGGGTGATTTCAAAGCCCCTGATATGGTTTTTGTAAGTTGATTGTGTAAGGAATTGTTATTCAATTCTCTAATTGAAGTTGCTTGTATTCTCCCATATTTAATGCTTATGATTGCTTGCTGATTGTATTTGAGTGGCCAACTGAATATAATCTGGTTGTGATTTATTGCTAGACTAGAAATCTTAATCCGTAATTGTCTTGAATTTCTAATCATTAGTAGCAAAATTGTGATCAGAGATTACAATTGGAGAATATAACCTAAGTTAAATAATCCGAGCTTGTGTGTTTATTGCTTAATCAACCTATCTTTCTTATCATAATGCATCCATTGAATTAAACTCAGAGAGCTTGTTCTAGGTTGTTTAATGGATAGAGATTAAATAAAGAGCCTGTTTTATTTAACAACAAAGTAAGGAAAGATTGGGGTAGCAGAGCTTATTGTTATCTACAGTTGATAATTTCAATGGTATAATTGGATGACAATTCTACAATTAATTCACAAATCCGTATCTTGCGGCAGAGAATGATCCCTTTACCGGATTTTTTTCATTGATTAATTCTCACTTCAATTAAGTTTGCATTGTGTTATTCTTTACTTGCATTAATATTTCATCTAGTTAATCAATCAACGAAAACCCCCGTATTTAGTTTATTGTTGCTGGAAAATAACAAATTAAATTAGAATCAATCCTCGTGGGAACCATAGCTTACTCATCACTTTATTACTTGTGCGACTAGTATACTTGCTAGTTTCAAACGCATCAACCCTCCAGCCCCTTCTGAAGCCTTTGAAGGATGATGACTGGAAGTAACTCGAATCCAATGGCCTCTACCATCTGAAGTTCCTTCCACATGTGAAGCTTGACATCCCTTTTCTTAAGGAATTCTCTGCCATACACGGTTGTCATTCATCCAGTTTTGAGAGCATCAATCTATCTACTATCCAGACACCATCGATGTCTGATCTTGCCCATTACTTCAATTTTTCAATTTCTACCTTAGGCATTCACACCAAAGGTGATAGAGTGATATTATCTTCCATCATGCCTTTGCTTGAAATGATGGATAAGACCTTGTCTGATTGGCTTCACCTTCTTTAGCTTTGTCTTCTTGTGCAAATTCTACTGGTTTCACCAGACGATCTCAGAGATCCAAATCTTATTACCATCATTCCTCATATGGGCCCCAGTTTCACAATAGTTTCATTGATTCTACTGGCGACATTGATTGGACTGGATCAAGTCAGGATTGATCTGAGTCACAGGTTCAATGGCAGTCTTCTGCTTCTCTAGGTATCTTTTTTTAACATTAAATTTTGCTTAAGCTGCCTTTTTAGGTTCTCGACTTAAAGGGTTCATTCATCAACATTTCTTTTTTTTTCTTTTTCTTTTTTTTAATGCTCTGATTTTTGCTTAAGCCGCCCTTTTGGGTTTTTGACTTGGTGAGCTTGCCTTAACTTTTGCCTTAGCTTCCCTTTTTGGGTTTTCAACTTAGCTGGCTTTTTCTTTTTTCTTTCATACCCTAACTTTTGCCTAATCTGCCCTTTCAGGTTTTCAATGTAGCTAGCTTGCCTTAATTTTTGTCTAAGTCGCCATTTCAGGTTTTCGACTTAGCAAGCTTTTTCTTACTTTTCTTTTCTTTTGTTTCTCTCTCTCCAAATTTGGTTACAAGAGAGGTTGTCAATTCTAGCACCGTTAAATGGGAACATTTCCTATTATAGCCCTCGACTTCATGCGAGGAGGAGACTTGGGAGACATTCTTCTTAGATCGACTAGCTTCAAGTCATTCCTGATACTAAGATTTGCTAGAATTATCGATGGTGGGGCTGGAGCATGTGATAGTCGAGACCTATATCACATGCATGCCTTTAGTGGGTTTCACCCATAGTTCATTCTATGATCCTACAAGACTCCGTCGGCAGTATGGACTTAAGCAAAGGATCGTGGATTCATCGACTGCATTTGATCCTAGTAGATTGTTCGCTCATTATCTAAAGTGTGTAAACGATTTTTGGCCACATCGAACCATCAAAAGGAATCTATTCTATGATCCTGATTTTGAGATAGATGACAGGTACAAGGATTGGGTGTCTTTCCAAGCTTCCATTTTTTATCCTGTTATTCGAGCTAGACGGTACCGTGAACAATATGGCAAGCTTATTTATAGTCTATTGAAGAGGCAGAGACATTATTGTTAGCTCCATTGTTTGCTTAGATGTTAGACGCTTTCCTTTTGTTATTAACTAAGACATTTCAAAAGCATATTTGTTTTCAAACAATTTCATTTCATTAATAAAAATACAATCATTTATTCTTCGAACAACATGTGCATAATGAGACAACTCCTATCATTAATTAGCCTTTTTTGGTTTTTTGATTAATTATTTTTTTCTCTCACACTCCTTTTTTTTTATACAAAATATTTTTTTAGCCTATCCATGTTGATAGGCTCATTGAATTTATTCCCTTTCACGTTTGATAGGATGACGGCTCTGCCAGGCATAAACTTTGTCACAATGAATGGGCCTTCCCAATTGGGCTTGAACTTTCTTCTCAAATCAAACACAACTCGCCTTGCTTGTTTAAGGACCAACTCTTATTCTCAAAATTTCCTTGCCTTCATTCTTTTGTTAAAGGCTCGAGAAACCCGTTTTTGGTATAGTTGCATATGATATCTGGCCTTCATTCTTTTCTCATCAATCAAGGCCAATTGTTCACATCTATTATCAATCCACTCCCCTTCAAAAATTTTTACTTTCGTCAGAACTCTTACTGATTTCATTTCTATCTCAATTGGTAGGACCGCTTTTGAACCATGCACCAATGAGAAAGCTGTCATGCCTGTCAAACTTCTGGGTGTTGTTCTATAACCCCATAACACAAACAATAGCTTCTCTGGCCAATCTTTGTATGTCTGTACCATTTTGGCCAACATCGTCTTGATGTTGTTATTTGCTGCTTCTATTGCTCCATTCGTTTGTGGCCTACATAAAGACGACTTATGGTATTCAATCCCATATGTCTTAGATAAGGCTTTGGTTTCAACCTGAAAATGAACCCTATTGTCAGTCATGATGTGACATGGCAGCCTAAATCTGCATATGATGTTTTTCTCAATGAACTTTGCCATCTGCTTTGCCCCTAGTTTAATGTAGAACTTAGCTTCTATCCACTTAGTGAAGTAGTCAATTGCCACCACCCCATATCCATGCCCATTAGAGGCTGACAACCTTATCTTGCCTATAATGTCAATGCCCTATACAGCAAATGGTCATAGTGTGGTCATCCCTTGTAGGTCCAAGGGTGGTTGATCAATCAAATTTTCATTGATCTGGCACTGGTGACACCTCTTCACAAACTGGACATAATCTATCTCCATGGTTAGCCAATAAAAGCTTTGCCTCATTATCTTCCTCGTAAGCATTGACCGACTCATGTGTGGCCCACATACACCACTATAGATTACTTTCATAAGCCTACTTGCTTCTTTCTCATTGACACATCTCAATTCCATCCCTTCTGGCATTCTTTTGTACATCACTTCTTGATGACAAGTAAATTGTTAAGCCAATCTTAATAGTATAGCCCCATCTTTCTCGCTGGCCTTATCTGGCAAAGTCCTCTCCTCTAAGTATCTCTTCAAATCATAGAACCATGGCTTTTCATTCACCTTGGCCTCTATTATATGGGGTTCCATATAACAAGGACCCCGTGCTTGTGATATCACTATTGGTCTCAATAATAACTCTTGGGTACTCACCAAACTGATGCCAAAGAGGTTAAAGTGTTAGCTATCTATTTCTCATTTCTAGGGAGATGGGTGAACGTACATTACTTGAACCTCCCAACCAACCTTCTGATGTGCTCAAGGTACGGTTTCAACCTTCCTTCCCATAGATCCCAATTTTTGTTGGATTAAGAGATGACTAGTTTTGAATCCCTTAACACTTCTATTTCATCAATACCTATTGCAGTCACAACTTCCAAACCAAAGGGAAAAACTTTGTATTCAATCATGTTGTTGGTGACTCTGAACTCCAACTTCTTAGTGAATGGAGTGACTTCTTCAATTTGTGATACTAGAATAACTCCTATTCCAGTACCATTTCCATTAACAGCTCCTTCAAAGAGCATCCTTTATCCCACTACTGAGATTATCCTTAGATGTTCATCTGAGAATTCTAACTCCCATGGTTCATCATCATCGATCGGGTTCATGGGCAAAAACTATGCTACTATTCTTCCTTTCACCACATTTTTGGTGACATACTCAATGTCAAATTCTGACAACTGGACCAGCCATCTTGGTAGCTTCCTCACCAACGCTGGTGCTTCATAAAGATACTTTATTAGATTTTCCTTTGAGACAGCCTTAATCTTATAAGACTGAAAATAATGTCTCAACTTCTTTAAGGACCAGACTATGGGTAAACATGTTTTCTCCATATAGATATACTTTCTCTCATATGGTAGCAACTTCTTGCTAAGATAATATATGGCATGCTTTACGCCATTCTCATCTTCTTCTGTCAGCATAGCACCGATGGCCTTCTCTTCAAGAGCCAAGTAAAGAATCAGATTCCTTCTAGGTTTAGATGGTCTAAAAACTGTCAAATTCTACAAGTACTTATTAATATTCTCAAATGCCTCTTGGTATGGGTCATTCCACTCCATCAACTGATCCTTCTTTAAACATCTGAAGATTAGTGCACAAAATATTGTCAATTTGACAATGAACCAACTGATATGTTAGATCTTCCTAAGGAACCCTCGAACTTCTCTTTTGGTCTAGAGCGATGGCATCTCTGTAATCGCCTTAACCTTGTTTGGATCTACTTTTATCTCTTTCTTGCCAACACAAACCCTAAAAACTTCCCTGAGGTGACTCTAAAGACACACTTCTTAGGATTTAGCCGCAGCTTGTAATTCTTTACCCTTTCTAAGAATCTATTTAAAGCTTCAAAGTGATCTTCTCAAGTTTCAGATTTCACCATCATGTCATCCATCTATGCTTCTGTCTCTTTATGCATCATGTAATGAAATAGTATCGTTGCCATTCTTTGGTAAGTTACGCCTGCATTTTTCAACCTGAAGGGTATCACCTTATAATAGTAGGTTTCCCATTCTATAACAAAGGCCATTTTCATCTTGTCTTTATTGGCCATCATTATCTGGTTGTATCCTAAAAACCCATCTACAAAGAAAAACATCATACTGAGGACAACACTGTCCACTAACACATCAATATGATACAAAGGAAAATCATCCTCCGGCCAAACCTTATTCAAGTCTCTATAATTAACACACATTCAAACCCCTCCATCCTTCTTTGACACTGGCACGACATTGGCTAACCATTTTGGATATTTCATCACTTCTAAAAACTTGGCTTCAATCTTTTGAAAACTTCTTCCTTGATTTTCTGAGCTTATTCTGATCTTAACCTTCTTAACTTCTGCTTAACTAGCTTCATGTGCAGATACGTTGTAATCGTATGCTCAACAATCCTTCTCTTGATTCTAGGCATGTCATCATAGGACCAGGCGAAGACTTTTTCATGTTTCTTCAGTAATTTTTCAAATCTCTCTCTCTCTTCAGGAGTTGTATTAATTGTAATACATATATTCTTGGGTTTTTCAATTGTACCAAGATTAATGTCTTGAGTTTGATTGGTATGGATGTCAAATATTCTAGTGAAATGCAAATTATGATGCATAATGCCATTAGATAGATATCACACAAGTAAGCAAACTGATTCTTTACTGCATCAAATTTACAAATGTAGACAATGTCCTCTGCTTCAAAGAGGTTGAGCACAAATACATCTTTGATTTCTTCCTCGATAAATGTGGCAAGTTCGATGGGTGGGTCCATTGGCGGTGTTTGATCTTGAGGCTTCTCTTCCTTGATGGCCATCTCTCCTTTTTTCTCTACCAAGTCATTCTCCTTGGAGATTCCTACTTGAAGAATATCCTTGGAAATCTCGAATCTGGGCTTCAGCATTACCTTGAAAACCCATGGTTCAGTAGCTCCCGCATACTTTGTATATTAGGTTTTGAGAAACTTGATAAATCTCTCCTTCTTGGGCTCAAAGTCTTTTTCTTCTCTATCAAACTCATAACCTAAACCTCTTCTAGAAGTTTGGGCTTTGAAATCTATAAGGGATGGTACACCATGTCCATGCTTCCCAAGCCCATTTCCTAGCAAATATCCTTATTTCTTCATTATCCCAACAACAATTAGGTTGACTTCGTCAATCATGGCTAAATGAAAGCCTTCCATGTAGGATATCTCTCCAACCTTCATACTTAAAGCAGTTGGTGCAATAGTTAAAGTTGCTTGAATGGTCACAACCTCCCCATCCATGTTGAATCGGATCTTCTGATGTAGTATGGAAGGGACTCTACCAGTGGATAGAACCATGCTCGTGCCAACAGAGCAGCAAAGGTGACTGGAATGTCAAGAACTATAAATTTTATCGTTACTTCAATTGGTGTAATCTTTACTAATGCCGTGAAGATCCCAGTGGCACTCATTTTTCAGTCATCATAAGCCCTGATCAGTATCTCACAAGGCTCAAACTCATCTTTATCAACCTCATACTTGTGAAAAATCTTCTTTGGCATAATGTTGACGGTACATCCATCATCCACCATGATGCAAGGAGACGTCTTCCCACCATTCTCTGCGGTGATAAACAATAGCTTATTATGATTCCTTCCTTCGAAAGGTAGATCTTCATCGGTGAAGGTGATTGTAGCTTTCTTATTTACCCCCTTAGGTGCTCCTCTAGTCCTAGCAACCAACATTTTATTTGTAATAGTAGTCATTGATATTTCCACTTCTGTCAAAGCCTTTGCCATGGCTTCTCTATGCTTGAGATGATATCAACAAATCCCAAAATCTAACATTCGCTTAGGTCTTCTTTAATTGCTTGATGACTTGGTCTTCTTCTTCTTCCTTGGTTTCTTCCTTGGCAATTTCTTTGCCTTTCTCGATGGTCTTCTTGGTTGTTCACTCTTTCTCCTTCTCATTGTAAAATCTCCCACTCCATATCACTCCTTGGATGTTCTCACTCTTACCTTTAAGTATTTCTCTGTCGACTCTCACTGCCTCTTCTTCATTACTGCTAAAGTCAGCCCAAAATTTTGGAAGGTTCTTGACTTTAGGAATGTCTTCCCAAATACCCATAACTCTCACTTTTAATTTTTCCACCTTTTGGGTAAGCTCTCCCTTCTCACAAGGTTCTCAATTTGCTTACTTTTTTTAGCTTTGCTACCCTTCTTCACTTTAAGTCTTCTAGGTGGTGGGCCTCTTCTAGCCCTTTTTCTAGCCATCCATTTCTTGGCAAAGTCACTCGATGATGTGGACTTCTCCTTGACGAATTCTTCTTCATTCTCCAGCTCAACTTCCTTTTCATCTACTTTTTGTTGTTCTTCTTCCTCATGGTCGTTGAGGCATACAAATTTGGGTTCTAAGCTTTATTTGACTCTCTTTTCTACAATGTTGGTCCATCCACCCTTCTTGGTGTAGATCTTGGCTGCCAAAAGAATTGGCTCGTCTTCCGTCCTTTCAATGATCTTTCTAGGCTCTTCTTCTTTGGACTCTTCGACCTTAGGCTTTTCAGCCTTGGGTTTTTCAATCTAAGGCTTCTTTTTCATGGCCATCTTTCTTGTAGACCTTTCTTGTTGTTCAAGATTGGACTTTTCCCTTCTTTTAGCTCTCTCGACCCTATTCGATCTACTTTCTTTAAAGGAGTTCACGACTTGATCCTCATTCAAGCTTGACCCAATCATGTTGATCGTGGGAAGAGGTACCTGATTGTAGTTGGGTAGTAGATTACTTCTCATATTGGCTTTATGCATATCTGTATCAGGAATCTAATCCTTGTCGATTAAATCTCGGATCTTGTGGTGAAGAGGAGTGCGATCATTAGTTTTATGCCTGGTCACTTGGTAGAATTCACACTTCTCATGGGCCTCCAATTCCTTGGTAATTGATTTGGAAGCTCTCTTGGTGGCAATGGCTGCAAGATCCCTTTGACTCTCAATCTTGCAAAGATCTTGGATAATAGTCTTCCCAAACAACTAAACTTCCTTTGCTGGGTGATCACTTTCACCTCTACGTGCTTCGTGCTAAGCCCACTAGCTTGGTGATACTACTTTTGACTTTTTCTAGGGTAGTTATAGTTGCTTTTTTCTGCCTGGTCTCCAAATCTTTTATTTGAATGCATGAATCATATAAGTCTTCAAAACTTTTGATGGGGAAGCTCGCCAATCTATCACTAATAAAGGTATGGGCTCCATTAATCACCATGCAAACCTAGTCCTTCTCCGCAGGCTTGGTAGTCATTTTGGCGGCCTTGGCCCTCCAACGAACTAGATACTATAAGAACGTCTCGTTGGACTTCTGACACATCATCTCCAAGTCTCTCAAGGTTACTCTCAGTTGGGTATTGTGGCAGTACTACTCTATAAATTGTTCAGAAAGCTCCCATCAATGCTCTCGAACTCTCTTGAGGAGGTCATGTTACCATACTACCTCATTATCTTCTAAGGATAGCATAAAGTACTTTAAGATGTACTCATTTGACAAAGGAGTGGTGGCCATGATAGTTGCATACTGTCTCAAGTGCATCTTGGGGTTGCCCTCTCCATTGAACTTGGGCAAGTCTAGTAGGCAAAACTTTGGTAGCAAATTATTATCTCTAATGAGTAGGATGTCATCTAGGTCTTCAACCTATTTCAACCCCTTCTTCTTCAAGAGGGATTGGACTTTCTCTATGTCCTTGGCCAACTGCTTGATCAATTCGGGCTCTTCTTGATTAATTGGGTTTTTTTCCTATCTCTACCTTGGCTAGTCTTACCATTACCATTACCCTCAAGTGGCGGCTAGTTCATTTGGTTAAGCCTATTTTAGTGCGCTTCAATAAGTTAGACCACTTGTTGTTGGAGTGTAGTCATATCAGCTCTCAATTGAGCTATTTTAGCATTATTGCTGTTGGGTGCAGCCATTTCGTCCACTGGTTCTCTTGCCTTGTCAAATGACTACCTCATCTAACTCAAACTATGATGGCTACAAAGCAAACGTGTTAATGCCATGCACACATGCATGTATGCATGATATGATGCATGCTCATACAAGGGCATAGACACGCTTTCAGCCTTCCAACCTTATCTCTCCTACATACGTAGAGTCAAGTCTCTATTCCTAGGATTTTTGGCCTCATTCCCAAGTCATTATAATAGGATGTGTGATGCGTTCGAAACTAGCAAGTATACTAGTCGCACAAGTAATAAAGTGATGAGTAAGATATCGTTCCCACGAGGATTGATTCTAATTGAATTTGTTATTTTCCAGCAACAATAAACTAAACAGGGGGGGTTTTGTTGAATGATTAACTAAATGAAATAAGAATGCAAATTAAGAATAACAAAACAGAAGTTAATTTGAGTGAAAAATCAATGAGAGAAACCTGGTTAAAGGATCATTCTCTGCCACAAGATATGGATTTGCAAATTAATCATAGAATTGTCATCCAATTACACCATTGAAATTATCAACCGTAGATAACAACAAGCTCTGTTATCCCAATCTTTCTTTACTTTGTTGTTAAATAAAACAGCTCTTTATTTAATCTCTATCCATTAAACAACCTAGAACAAGCTCTCTAAATTTAATTCAATGGATGCATTACGATAAGAAAGATAGGTTGATCTAAGCAATAAACACACAAGCTCGGATTATTTAACTTAGGTTGTATTCTCCAATTGCAATCTCTGATCACAATTTTGCTACTAAGGATTAGAAATTCAAGACAATTACGGATCAAGATTTCTACTCTAGCAATAGACAACAACCAGATTATATTCAGTTGGCCATTCCAAATACAATCAGCAAGCAATCATAAGCATTAGATATGAGAA
The DNA here is from genome assembly GCA_013180625.2 of Boswellia sacra. Classification (NCBI taxonomy): domain Eukaryota; kingdom Viridiplantae; phylum Streptophyta; class Magnoliopsida; order Sapindales; family Burseraceae; genus Boswellia; species Boswellia sacra. Next base: position 313,693 of record SNVD02008386.1, on the reverse strand, counting down.
AATACAAGCAACTTCAATTAGAGAATTGGATAACAACTTCTTGCACAATCAACTCACAAAAACCATATCAAGGGCTTTGAAATCACCCTCAACCAATTTAGATTCAGTTACACATGTTTAAAAATGCGGTAAATACAATACAACATGGAGACATTCCAGAAAATGAAAGGGAAGGGAAAAACTTAGCAAATTTGATGTAATTCTCTTTGGATTGTAGTTCTTCCTCTTTCCAAGCTTCCTTTCTCCTTCAAAAACTCCAAGAGATGAAAGAATTCCAGAGTTGCAGCCTCTACCACGTTCTCCCTTCTTCAAGTTATTCAAATAAAACCCTAAAATGTGTTTATATACTCTGCTACAGTATCCCGTATTATACATGCTACAGTGTTGTGGAATTACATTTCTACACTTCTCACACTGTTTTGATTATAACTTTCGGTACACTGAATGGATTTATGAACCGTAAATTTCTCTAGAAAATAGACTTCGAGGGCTTTCCAACGGTATATAACATGTTATCCGGTTCATTGTATATCAATACAATTAAATCCGAGAAGATGGTTGACTAGCAGATTCCAACGGTATATAACATGTTATCCGGTTCATTGTATATCAATACAATTAAATCCGAGAAGATGGTTGACTAGCAGAGGTAAAAATGAAGGGTTTTACTTCACTTTGGTGCAAGTTCCTCCAAAACTCCTACAAACATTAAAACCACACAAAACCTAAAAATACCAAGGATTAGAGCAAAGAAACATAGATGAATTGATATAAAAATGATACATAAATAGACCCCTATCAAATTCCCCCACACTTAAACTTTGCTAGTCCTCGAGCAACTACGACGATATGAAACAAAACTAAACCAAAACAGAATCAAAGAAAAATTAAAACACACAAATGTTTCAACTTGCAAATAGGCCTCAAAGATTGTACTTAATTATAACCCGAGGAAAACTTCAAAATAAAGCACTTGATCAAGAATGTCATCTCAAAGATTAGTTTCGCTTCACTTCAATTCCTAAAGTGTGTGTGTGTAGAGCCATTCTCACCTAAGCACTTGTAACCCGGATGAATTTATGCATAAAAATGAATCATATTTAATATTGAATATGTGTGTATAAATGAACTCCATAGGCCTGCTTTTCAAGTCACTCTCCACTAATGTAGACATGCACAACACCAAGGATCAAGTAGGACTTTATTAAGCTTGTAACGTTTGGCTTGGGTGAAGGTATGATAAAGGATACTAATTTGGCTCAAATCACCCACAAACACATAAATCATTCAAGATTATGTAGAGCTCAACCCTATAACACAACTTTATTTCAATTCACCAGGTTACTCCCCCAAACTTATTTAGAACACTCAATTTTTTTTTTTGTAGAAAACAAAAGAAACTACACCCCCACACTTTGTTGTTTCATTCTTTTTAAGAACACCCAAGGGTATAGATCTCTTTTTCTTTTCTTTTTTTTCTTTTTTTTCTTTAACTGCAATTCCCCTCCCCCACACTTAAACAACACATTGTCCTTAATGTTTAAATACGTGGAAGATAAGTACAGATTGTTTTTTTTCTCTTTTTTTTTTTTTACAAACATAATAAAACTCACTTGCATTGCTCATGGCACAATCCAACCTCCTCTAACTTCCCAAAACCAGAACATAATTCAAAATGTCATCGTGAATGATCTACATGCTCATAGGTAAGAGACAAACTGTTTGGAAAAAAAAATTCATTTGAGGTTAGGAAATCTTTTAGTGAGTTAACAATAAAAAAGGCTTACAAAGGCTCAAAGGGGTAACTAGGGATCAATTTCAGTCAATGGTGGCTATTAAGGCTCAAACGGTCCAAAGATGGCCTAAATCATTTCCCCAATGTTGCACAGTCTAGGATTTCGCCTCGAGTGACCATCAAACAAGTTCTAGAATTCATTGAAATCTGAAGAAACATTTAAATTACATAAACTTTCTCTAAGTGAACAAATAACTCAGTGATAATAGCTCAGTGCTCAATGTTGCGCAAGGAATCAAAAGCAAAGCGAAAACCAATAAACATTTCAAGCACACAGATCCATGCATCATTTATCATTTTCCAAGAGTTATTCTTAATTCAATCATTATCTTATCATCGACCCACAAAATGCAAGAAAAGAGGTACGTGGCGTTGTTACACCTGAGTCAAGATTGTATATTTCAACAATCCTTAGGACCAGTAGCCCGCATACTTAAGGTTTCCAGCCTATATACCTTTATTATGAAGAATAAACAAGAAACAAGACACTTCAAACAATATGAAATAAACAAACTACAAAGTTATTAAGGAAGAATGCGTTTCAAGGGTTAAAGAACCCCATATTCTGCCATTCTCAGGTTTTTCCACAATTTTTTTTAAATCGAAACTGATAAAGATAAAAACACATAACAACTCTAAATTACACAAAACTAAACTCACTCATAAAATAACAAAGTTCACAAGCAGGAAACAAAAACTAGTTAGAATGGGTCTAAAAAGTTTAGAAGTTAGCCTCCTTATTCAGCCATTATGGATGAAAGAGATCCAGAATGCATTTCAAGAAGACTTAAACTTTTTAAGACACCACTCTAAAAGGCAAGATTAGAAAATATTACCTGGAACAAAAGAAATAACCTGAAAAAGCTCAAAAGAAATAACATGAAAAATCTCAAATAAACACAATAAAAAGAAAGCAAACAAAAGCGAAGCAACCAATAGATAGAGATTACAGATGGAGCGTTAAATCCAGTCTACGTCTTTTATTGCCTTCTCCAAACCAATCTATCCGAGCTATTGTTGGATCAGGCGAATAGACGAATGCTTGTAATTTGTCAATTAACTCCCCTGCAGTTGAAGCTGTAACCAGGATTTGCCTCGCCGACTGTGAGATGAAGTTTTTTTTTACTGCTTGATCAAGAAAGGACAACAAACCATCAAAAAAATTATTGACATTTAACAAACCAATGGGTTTCTGATGGATGTTTAGCTATGCCCAAGAGGTGATTTGAAATATCTCCTCTAATGTACCATAACCACCGGGCAAAGCTATAAATGCATCAAATTTAATGACCATATGTGTATTACGCTCATGCATGCTAGAGACCTGTAACTCTTCCCCCATTGTGTTGCCACTATATCTCGTAAAGCTAATGGTTTAGGGATAATGCCGAGAACTTTGCTCCCTCCTAGGGATGCAGCTGTCGACACACACCCCATTAACCCAAGACTACCCCCTCCATAAATCAAATGAATACCCCTCGCAGCTAATGTCCTACCAAGATCAAGAGCTGCTGTTGTAAACTCTCCATCTTTACCAAATTGCGATCCACAAAATACGCATATATTTTGGAATCGCCGAATTGGTGTTTTCTCCATTTCTACAAGTGCTCTAAACTTGTGTAAGACAATGATGCACGTTAGGTATTATGCGATTCAAGTGTAAGATAGGTTATAAAATGACATTTGAAAATATGCAGAATGGATATATACACACGTAAAACTCTCAAATTTGACACATGGGGACATAATTTCGGTGGGGGTTACTCGATGCAGATTTATCGCCCCAAGATTTGAAAAAATGAGATATGCTTTCGGCGAGGTTTGACAAAACCTACACACTTGTCTCCCACGTGAAGCATGGAAAATGGAGATACACTTTCGGCGGGGGTTGACAAAACCCCACACTTGTCTCCCACGTGAAGCATGAAAAGTAAAGATATACTTTCGACGGAGGTTGACAAAACCTCAACACTTGTCTTCCACGTGTGCTTATGTCATGGGGTAGTCATATGGTTTGTCAAAAAGAAAACTTGAAATTAAAACAAACAAAATCAACAAACAACAACAACACAAAAACAACATTGATAATCAGATCAAACGAAACAAGAAAAAAAAATTCTACAACAACAACACACATTCAAATATACAAGTAGTTGTGATTGTGGCTCACATCTTCCTTGGTTTTACGTCCAGTAACGGCTGAAACGCCTTCTATGAGTCGGGGATTTGCTTCCCATCCAGTTTTCTTATAAACTGGCAAACAGGGTCATTTTTAGTCAGATTCCCTAGACTATAACACTGCAATTCATCACGAAATTGTGTCCATAGATTAAGCAATTCACGCTGAACAAATCCACAAGAATGTGACTCGAGAGTTAACAAAACATTATCCAACGATTCATTACTGACACATCCGAAAAAGGATTGTCTCCCAAGTATAGGAGTGTCGAAGTAATAATCCCGGTGAGACCGAGGTCGATCCACGAGGAAGGAGATTTTAGCGTTACAAATTATAAGATAAGCAAATATGATATGAATAATTCAAAGAGGTGACATGATAATATCAATAATATGTAAGATGGTAGGTGGTATTACCGACCATTCAAATATAAAACAAAAAGCAAGAGGAGGTAAAACCATCCATGGAAATAGGTGGTATAACCAACCATAGTAAATTAAAGAACAATTTCATAAGGTGGTAGAACCTACCATAGTAAATAAAATAAAAAGTTCATAAACAATAGAATAATTAAAATACAAGAGGAATTAACACAATAACAATGAAGGCTAAAGTTAGGGGATCCGCCCTTGATATTTCAAATAAGGACAATTAACCCATTTTAGTTATATGAATTATATTTGTTTCATTACCAAAATTTATACCACTTCTTGTAAATGGGTTCAAGCATCCAATGTGCCAATCATCATATGTCTACAACAAATCAAGGTTCCTAACTAGATTCGTGTCGGTAAGGAAGAACCATACATCAACTAGAAAGGATCCAAGCATTTAATGTGCCAAGGATTGTCGACAATGGATCAAGACCTCCACTTTACGAGTGGTGTCAAGATTGATTAAGAAATTAAATATAAATCATATTGGATAAACATTATAAGATTAAGATTATTAAGCACATATTAAGGGTTAGAGAATCATTATTCTCATAACAAGGGTTTCACCCTTTCACCTTAGTAAAAGAGAAATTAGAAGAACATTATAATAGAAAGAAAATAAAATGCAAGAAAAAGGAAATTCATTAATAACATAAACACACAAAACACAATACAAGATCTAGCCAAAGCCAAAATGTTCCGGCCAAGGCCAAGATGCCCTAATGGGTCACAAGACACCTCTATTTATAGATACATCCAGGGGCAAACTTGTCAAATTATAGGGGCATAATTGTCAAATATTAGTTGTAAATATCTTTGACAATTGGGATCATTAGGCACCGACTTTGACCATCAATTTTGACGTTGAAATGTTGTGAATTTTAATCACATGTCTTCATGAAAGTTGTAGATATTTCTCTCAGCTTTCTAGAACATATTGATTTGCACAATTTTGATACGTATTTTGAGAGATACGGTCCAAATACTGAGGCCTGGTCAGACTAGGCTGAGACTGTAGATGGGTTCATTCAAGCCCAATTTTGGTCCACTAAGAGCCCGAATTTGATGATGCTTGTAAATGCAATCTTGTATAAAATTGAATTAGCTTTCCAAAACATTAAGAATTGCACCATTCTGATCTATAAATAGAGAGTTATGCCCATTTTACCAAACCTGTAACAAAACCAAAATTAAGAGGAATTAATTCCAAAGATGCAAATGCTACAAATATGCTTAAGTTAAGGAATTTAATGACACTATTAATGCAATATGATGAACTAAACTCTTATTAAACATGTATATTTAAGTGTTCATCACACCCCCCAACTAGCTTATTGCTAGTCCCTAGCAATTAAAGCGTTATTATTTAGAAGTGATTTATAGAATTTTACATCCAAGGTAGTAATTATTACACTCTCTTTTAATTTATCCAAATAAACAAACTCTCAACCGATTTTTTTTTTTAATGACTCATGTACTCTTCAGTCAAGATATCAAAAAACCTTCTTTTTATGCTTAATCGACACATGACTATGGGGCTTATTAGAAAGAAGTCATATCGGTTCTAATATTTGTTAAGGCTAACAACCTTAGGTAAGGGGAATTTATTCATTTTTTATATATATATATTTTTTTTCTCTTTTTTTTTTGTTTGTTTGTTTGTTTGTTTTTTTTTTTTGAAGGAATGCATCTTTAACCCATGTAGCGAGCCTTAGGCTAATGACTCCCATACCAGCTGGCCTTAGAGCATTAGGTGTTAAGACACCCCTACGAGCTTAACGACTCGGGTTGCCGATGCTTTATTTTTGCTTAGAACTTGTGGATAGTGCAATGTTCAATCCCATTAAGCTTTCTCCTTAATCCATGTAGCGAGCTTTGGGCCAATAGCTCCCAAACCAGTTGGTCTTAGGGTATTAGGTGTTGAGGCACCCCTCGGGCTTAATTGCTCGAATTAAGGAGGCTACGAGACCAAACTTATCCACAATTGCTTTCTCTCTCTTTTTTTTACTTTTTTTTTTTTGCTTTTTTTTCTTTTTTCTTTTTTTTAAACACTTTCCCTTCCTTTGTGTTGTTATCCTAAACAAAACAAAAGAACTCAAATATTACAACATTTCATTTTGCCACCCACAATCATGCATCAAGGTATGTGTGTGTGTGAAGAAAGGTTCATGAATACTTGCTTAATGAGTACATAAGCACACAATTTATTAAATGATAAGGTTTTGAGAGTTCATAGATTTGAATAATTCAAAATGAAATGAATAAGACTTCCTTGTTATAAAATTCAAAAATCAAGACTAAATAATATCAAGTTAGCTAAAATAAGTTCACAAAATCAAAATAAAATGACAAATTGGTTAGAATGGGTTTCAAGAGTTCAAACTGGTCCTCCTTACTCTGCCATTCCTGACCCAGAATGCGTCTCAAGAGGATTTGAACTCCTTATACCGCACTCTGAATCTAATTACTAACTCGCTTTTTTTTTTTATATAAGAAAAAGGAAATTCAAGACACACTTATGTCTACTATCCTTCCCCCCCAACCAAATGAAACATTGTCCTCAATGTTTAAATGTAGAGAGATAAAGTATAGGAGATATTACCTGAAGCTTCTGTTATTCAAGAGAGATGACCTGAAAGACTCGTAAAAGACAATGCTAAAAATAAAATAAGGGCAAGAAAAAATTACAAACGGAGATTCAGATCCAATTTGCACTTTTTGTTTTGCCCTTCTGACCAATTAATTTGAGTACTAGCTGGGTCAGGTTCGTACTCTACTGCTTGTAATTTGTCAAGTAACTCACCAGCAGAAGTGGCAGAAATAAGGATCTATCTCACCCAATGAGGGATAAATTTTTTTCTACAGCTGCATCAACAAAAGTTATCAAAGGATCAAAGAAATTTTTGACATTTAACAAACCTATGGGTTTTTTATGGAGATTCAGTTGGGCCCAAGAGGCGATTTGAAAAATTTCTTCAACAGTACCAAAGCCACCTGGGAAAGCAATAAAGGCATCTGAATTGATGAGCATATGTGCCATGCGTTCATACATAGAGGAGACTTGTAACTCATGCCCAACCGTTTTTCCAACGATGCTTTCTGCAGCTAAAGCTCTAGGAATAACTCCTAAAACTTGACTACCTCCTACATGTGCGGCAGTTGAAACACAACCCATTAACCCAAGGCTACCTCCCCCATAAACCAAATGAATCTTTCTTTCAGCCAGTAGTCTACCAAGATAATTTGCTGCCTCAACAAACTCTACACTTTTACCTGGTCGAGATCCACAGAATACACATATCTTTTGGATTCGACGTTTTGAAGTTCCCTCCATGTCTATGCAACTCTCTAACTATGTGTGAAGAAGAGAACAAGAGATGTGGTATTTATAGAGTGCAAAAAGGTATGCTAATGATGACATCCAAATAGGTAGCTCAGCTGCTTGTTGAAAAATTTGACAATTATGCATAGAAATTCAAAAAAAGACGATGAAATAAGACACCATAAGTCAAACAAAAGATATAAATTCAAAAATGATAGCTATGAGGCATTAAAATTCAAAAATGATGGCACGCATGCATATGTACAGGTAGTTGTGACTGTGGCTCACATCTTCCTCTGGTTTTACGTCCAGAAACGGCTTAAACACCTTCTATGAGTTGGGGATATGCTTCCCATCCAGTTTTCTTATAAACTGGCAAACAGGGTCGTTTTGAGTCAGATTCCCAAGACTATAGCGTTCCTGCTCATCTCGGAATTGTGTCCACAAATTAAAAATTTCACGCTGCACAAGTCCACAAGAATGCGTCTCAAGAGTCACTTGGATATCATCCAAGGACTCCTTACTCAGTCCATCCTTGATGAACTGTAGTTTATCCTCTCGATTATTAGACAAATATCCCAAGGAGCGACAACGCTGGTTACAAGTCCATCTTGCACATTTGGGACAAACTTGTAACCTTTTCGCTCTTCGCTTTTTGGCGTAAGAGCTTTTTCCCATACCTGGCATGTGGGAAAAAAGATTATCTGAAAACTCACAAGAGAATCGAACCTTGGCTTTAATTAGTCATCTTAAATCAGCAGGAATACCCTTACGCATCAACAACCTTAGTCTTTCTGCACGAGCTTTATAAATTTTAAGCAAATCATTTTGAGGAAGAGAAGGAAAATGTTTGTGCAATTTTGAGAGAATGGTATCCATGTGAAGAAAATGAGAGAGAAGAAAAGAAAATGGATGCAAGGTGAGCAACAATTTTTAGGGAACTGAAAAACCGACTTTAAAAGTCACGGAGTACCGTATCCGCCACTTGACTGGAAAACAAAATGCAAACACACAAATAAAACAAAAGCACATAAAATAAACTAAAAACAAACTAGAAATGATAGCAAAAATCAAGAATAAAAATGAAAATATGGCACAAATGGATAAAATTTGATTAGTCATGAAAAAAGGCCAAAAGAGGAATCTCTTCGAAAGTAATTTACCACGGTCAAAAATATGCCATTGAGGTGGTACCTCTCTTTTTCCTTTATTTGTGAGAATGGAAGCGATTACCACTGATCGAGTTTGTTTGTCCTTGAGGCATGCATTCTTGAGTGTGGATGTTTCTTCCTGCCTTTCTTCAAAGCATGGCTCCCCACTCTTAATCTCCTTCACCTGTACAAAATCAAGTAAAAATTCTTTAAAAGCAATGGGCACTAGTTGCATACTTGGTTCAAATGAACTAGTTGACCCAATTTTTGAAGGACTTGAAAAACTCTCATTTTGGATATAGTCTTCCATATTAGTTTTAGTCCTATTAGCTTCCTCATTTTCATCATGCCTGAAAAATTCATTGATGTCAAAATTTTGGTTAAATTCCTTTGCATGATGACATGAGTGCATAAGTGAGGGTTCGGTCTTTTCCTTGTTAGGTATAAGTTGATTAACCTCTTTCTTACCCTTTAGGATTGATTCATTATCTTTCTCATAAGGGTTAGGAATAGGCTCTTGATCAACCTTACCATTATGAAAAGTACTTACCGAATCTTCACGAAGAGCACTTACCGAATCTTCATCTAGATGTTGGCCACTTGGATTACTCACTTATGGATTGATGAGGTTTGGCTCGAGTTGAGATGGAAACTCACCTTTCTCATGAGTATTAAGTGCAAATGCAAGTATTTCAAAAGCATCATTCAAGTTTGCCATAGTTTGAGCAACTTGACTATTAAAAACCTCTTGCTTTGCAATAAATGAATTCAATGTTTCTTCAAGATCCTCATAAGATGCATGATCATAAGATTTTTAAAAATTTTGATATGATTGAAAGGGAGGTTGGTAAGATTGTGCATGATTATCATTCCTCCAATCAAAATTCAAGTGATTTTTCCATCCAAAATTTTGTGAGTAAGGATTAGGATTTGACCTTTGGAAAGTGTTTAACACATTGGTTTGGTCATGGAGACTTTTCCTAAAGGTAGGCACAATTGGGCAATCATCCGTAGGATGATCACTAGAATTACAAGTTTGACAGACAATTTCTTGCATAGACCACATTTCTAAGTCCTCGACTTTCCTAGCTAGGGATGTAAATTTAACATGTAGATCATGATTCTCCCTAAAGTTATATATGCCTCTACTAGACGTTCTTGGTACCTCATAGGTGCCAACATTGTTCCAATTTTGGGCATTTTTCGCTAGTAAGTCTAGGAAATCCATGGCTTCATCAGGGTCTTTATTTTCAAATTGTCCATTACACATTAACTCTACCATTTGCCTAGCTTGACGTGTAAGACCTTCATAGAAAATTAGAACTAGTTCCCATGTTTCCAAACCATGATGAGGACAAGTGTTAAGCAATGCTTTATACCTATCCCAACATTGATAAAAGGTCTCTCCTTGTTTCTGAGTGAAATTGATGATTTGATTTTTGAGAGAATTTGTTCTATAGGGAGGAAAGAATTCTTTAAGGAATTGTTGTTGCATTTCATCCCATGAGCTAATGGATCCTGACCTAAGATTTTGTAGCCATGTTTTAGCTTTATCTTTTAAAGAAAAAGGAAAAAGCTTTAATCTAAAGATGTTTATGCTACAATTTAGGTCACAATAGATATTGCAAAACTCTTTAAATTCTCTCAAATGCAAAAATGGGTTTTCAACATTTAGGCCATGAAAGTGGGGTAAGAATTGAATGAAATCCGATTCATGGTCGAAATATGTTGCATCATGAGGGAAGACTATGCAAGATTGTGCACAAATTCTCATAAGTTTCATGCAATCCATTTATGTTCTTAGTAGGGTTTGAGCATATCTTTAAGAAGATGAGTGACTCCTAACAATTCTACCAACTAATGCAATGAGAAAGAAAAGATGAACACATGCAAGAAAAAAATAAAAATAGAAATGGGGAGAGAAGAGATGAACATATGCAATAAAAATAGAAATGGGAAAAGAAAATACTTACAATTTTTTACGCCAAATTATACCTTCCCCGGCAACGGCGCCAAAAACTTGACACATCCGAAAAAGGATTGTCTCCCAAGTATAGGAGTGTCGAAGTAATAATCCCGGTGAGACCGAGGTCGATCCACGAGGAAGGAGATTTTAGCATTACAAATTATAAGATAAGCAAATATGATATGAATAATTCAAAGAAATGACAAGATAATATCAATAAATATGTAAGATGGTAGGTGGTATTACCGACCATTTAAATATAAAACAAAAAGCAAGAGGAGGTAAAACCATCCATGGAAATAGGTGGTATAACCAACCATAGTAAATTAAAGAACAATTTCATAAGGTGGTAGAACCTACCATAGTAAATAAAATAAAAAGTTCATAAACAATAGAATAATTAAAATACAAGAGGAATTAACACAATAACAATGAAGGCTAAGGTTAGGGGATCCGCCCTTGATATTTCAAATAAGGATAATTAACCCATTTTAGTTATATGAATTATATTTGTTTCATTACCAATATTTATACCACTTCTTGTAAATGGGTTCAAGCATCCAATGTGCCAATCACCATATGTCTACAACAAATCAAGGTTCCTAACTAGATTCGTGTCGGTAAGGAAGAACCATACATCATCTAGAAAGGATCCAAGCATTTGATGTGCCAAGGATTGTCGACAATGGATCAAGACCTCCACTTTACGAGTGGTGTCAAGATTGATTAAGAAATTAAATATAAATCATATTGAATAAACATTATAAGATTAAGATTATTAAGCACATATTAAGGGTTAGAGAATCCTTATTCTCATATCAAGGGTTTCACCCTTTCACCTTAGCAAAAGAGAAATTAGAAGAACATTATAATAGAAAGAAAATAAAATGTAAGAAAAAGGAAATTCATTAATAACATAAACACACAAAACACAATACAAGATCCTAGCCAAAGCCAAAATGTTCCAGCCAAGGCCAAGATGCCCTAATGGGTCACAAGGCACCTCTATTTATAGATACATCCAGGGGCAAACTTGTCAAATTACAAGGGCATAATTGTCAAATATTAGTTGTAAATATCTTTGACAATTGGGATCATTAGGCACCGACTTTGACCATCAATTTTGACATCGAAATGTTGTGAATTTTAATCACATGTCTTCATCAAAGTTGTAGATATTTCTCTCAGCTTTCTAGAACATATTGATTTGCACAATTTGGATACGTATTTTGAGAGATACGGTCCAAATACTAAGGCCTAGTCAGACTAGGCCGAGATTGTAGATGGGTTCATTTCAAGCCCAATTTTGGTCCACTAAGAGCCCCAATTTGATGATGCTTGTGAAATGTAATCTTGTAGAAAATTGAATCAGCTTTCTAAAACATTAAGAATTGCACTATTCTGATCTATAAATAGAGAGTTATGCCCATTTTACCAAACCTGTAACAAAACCAAAATTAAGAGGAATTAATTCCAAAGATGCAAATGCTACAAATATGCTTAAGTTGAGGAATTTAATGACACTATTAATGCAATATGATGAACTAAACTCTTATTAAACATGCATATTTAAGTGTTCATCAATTACTCAAACCATTCTTAATAAATGAAAGTTTATCTTCTCTATTCCTGGACACAAAGCCTAATGAACGACAAGTCTGGTTACAATTTCATCTAGCACATTTATAACATACTTGTAACCTTTTCGCTCTTTGCCTCTTGGCGTAGTAGCTCTTTCCTAGACCAGGCATGTATTTTGCGAGATTAATGTCAGGCTCACCGGACAATCTCACCTTGGCTTCGATAAGCCATCGGATATCCGCAGGCACATTTAGAAGCATCAACGCCCAAAGTCTAGTCATCCGTACTTTATAAATTTTAACACAGCATTTTGAGGAAGTGAAGGGAAATATTTACGAAGGTTCGACAGAAAGATATCGACATCCATTGAAGAGGAGAAAAGGAAAGATATTACAAGTAATTCGTTTGAGTCTATTCTTCTCCAAGATATGCACGCTTCAAACCTTCAAGCAATGGCTTCAATTCTTGTTTCGGTGTTTCCTCAAGCTGTTGCACAAATGAGCACAAAGTACGAAATAATCAAATTAAACAAAAGAAACGAAAAGAAAAGAGCAGATAAGAAACTAAAGACACATAAAAGAGATAACAACACAAAAGCAAACAAAAGTAAAAAAAAAAACAAGTAAAAAAAACGAATAAGACAGATGGCAAAGAGAGATAAAACCTGATCAATTTGATGGCCTACGAAAGGCATCTCCTCGAGACACAAAAATCGATCATTATTACCTCATTTTATTTTTCTTTTCTTTTATTTATTTTTCAAAAACATTAGGTTGCCTCCCAATAAGCGCTTGGTTTAACGTCCTCAGCCCGACGTTGGTTCCATCATGGGAGGGTCCAATCTCCGCTATGCTTCTCTAGTGGGCTTGGATCCTTTTTCCAATAAGAATTGTTGCATGCATATGGCTGGGCCTTGGATGTTAGCAATCGTCCACCCAATAGTTATTTTGTGATCTCTAAGTACTTGGACAAGTTTCTCTTCTTGTAGTGGTGCAAGGCCCATTTCTATTATAATTGGTAAAGTATCATTCTCACCCAAGAATTCATGCTTCAAATGATCTGGAAGTGGCTTAAGCCCCAAGGTATAGGCTTTCATCACAGAAGAGAGAAGTTTCTCATCAGATAAAGGAAATTGAGTGTACGAAACATCATACCTGTTTGTGGTTATAGTTATGGTCTCATCTAAGCTTACCACAACTTCCTCCATTTCTTTGGACACTTGTATCAACCTTCGTGGTCCTTTGAAATTTTTTATCCCTATGTGCTTACTAATAGCTACATCCAATCCATCCTTGCGAGTTAACTCAAAACATTGTTGTGCCAAAGAATCAATAACATCAACTGCAAAAACAGAATGCAAGTCACTAGGATACCTCATTGCCTCAAAAATATTGAAACGAATCACCTCGTCATCAAACTCCATGGTGAGAGTGCCATCATGAACATCAATCTTGGTTCGTGCAGTTTTCAAGAATGGCCTCCCTAAAAGAATCGGTGTCTGATTGGGAGATGTCTCATTCTCCATTTTCAGAACATAGAAGTCTGCTGGAAAAACCAATTGATTTACCTGCACAAGCACATCTTCCACAGCTCCCTTGGGATATGCATTAGAACGATCAGCAAGTTGAATTACAATACCAATTTCCGCAAGGGGTCCAAGATTCAAAGAAGCATAAATAGAATATGGCATGACATTAATAGATGCTCCTAAATCTAACATAGCTCTTTCAAACTTGGTATTACCAATGATGCATGGAATGGTAAATGTACCTGGATCTTTGCACTTTGGAGGAATTTTTCTTTATAGTATAGCTGAAACATTTTCTTCCACACTTACTTTCTCATTTCCTTTCAACTTTCTCTTGTTGGTGCATAACTCCTTGAGAAATTTTGCATAACGAGGTACTTGCTTGATAGCATCTAGAAGTGGTATATTTACCTCGATCTTGAGAAAAGTCTCCAAGATTTCCTGCTCTTGTTCCTCCTTCTTTGATTTTGCAAATCTGCTAGGAAAAGGTGGAGGAGTAACATAAGAAGGAATGGGAGTTTCAAGATTTACCTTAGAAGATGATGTTTTATTCATGGTGGAAGTGGTGGCATCCCTTTCATCAGTTAGTGATTTCTTTGGTGGAATGTCTAATTGCTTTCCACTTCTCAAAATTACAGTACTAGCATTCTCTCCTGGATTGATCACCGGTTGAGAAGGCAATTTTCCTGAGCTTTGACTCTCAAATTTGCTCATGTTAGTGGCCAATTGTCCCATTTGATTTTCCAGGTTTTGGATACTTTCCCTAGTTTCCTGCTGAAATTGTATTGTGTTAGTGGCAAGTGCTTTAACAATATCCTGGAGAGACATACCTGAATTTTGTGGAGCTGGTTGTGGTGCTGGTTGTGGTTGTGCTTGAAATGGTTGCTGCACCCTTGGTTGATTGAAACCTGGTGGTCGATTTGGTATGGCATTTGGGGCAATTGGTTGATGATTCCCATATCTTAAATTAGGGTGATCTCTCCATCCAGCATTGTAAGTATTGGAGAAAGGGTCATACCTTTGCCTTGGTTGTCCTGGAAATCCACCCATGGCATTGGCTTGTTCTGTATCTCCTTCTTGCAAAGTTGGACACATGTCGGTTGGATGGTCCATGGCAGAACATACTCCACATGCATAACATTGCTGCATATGTCCTACAGCCATTTTTTTTACAAGAGAGGTAAGTTCACAAAGTTGTTGTTCAATGTTTGAAGTACTTACCTCATTTACTCTTTTTGGTAGTTGTGGCTCAAATTGACTGCTGAATTGTTGGGAGTTCGCTGCCATGTCACTAATCAAACGTCTTGCAACGTTCGGTGTTTTATTAACTAGTGCTCCACCACTAGCAGCATCAATGATACTCCTTTCCATGGTAAGAGACCCTCATAGAAATATTGAATTAGGAGTCCATCACTAATTTGGTGGTTTGGACAGCTAGCACATAACCTTTTAAATCTCTCCCAATATTCATAAAGTGATTCTCCATTGTGTTGTCGAATGTCACAAATGTCTTTTCTAATGTTTATAGCTTTCGAAATGGGAAAGTATTTCTCTAAAAAGAGTTTACTTATTTCATTCCACGTGGTGATGGTACCCGGTGGTAGATAGTATAGCCAATCTTTCGTCGAATCTACTAATGAGAATGGAAAAGCTCTCAATTTTATTTGCTCCTCAGACATGCCAGTTGGCTTCATACTTGAGCATACCACATGAAATTCTCTGAGGTATTTGATAGGATCCTCTCCTGCAAAACCATGAAATGTAGGCAAGAGATGAATTAGTCCAGATTTAAGTTCAAAATCTACCTCAAGATTGGTATTTATGCACAGCGGTTGTTGATCGATAATTGGTGCCGCTAACTCCTTAAGAGTCTGATCGTTTTCCATTGCCATTACTTCCGATTCAGATTTGATTGAACTGCAAGAAGATGGAAGGGAAGTATGTCATGCAAGGTCAAATTCTAGAGGTGAAGTTGAAATTGACCGATTTAGTCTTAAATTCGAGGATTGGAGAAACTTCTTAATTCTCTTAAGTCACTGATCCGCTTCTCCCTCGGACATAAAAGCCTAAACACAAACAATCAAAAAGTAAAGATCAAGAACTATCAGTATAGACAGAATAACAAATCGATTAGAAAATCAATCCCCGACAACGGTGCCAAAAACTTGATGCGTTCGAAACTAGCAAGTATACTAGTCGCACAAGTAATAAAGTGATGAGTAAGATATCGTTCCCACGAGGATTGATTCTAATTGAATTTGTTATTTTCCAGCAACAATAAACTAAATAAGGGGGGTTTTGTTGAATGATTAACTAAATGAAATAAGAATGCAAATTAAGAATAACAAAACAGAAAGTTAATTTGAGTGAAAAATCAATGAGAGAAACCTGGTTAAGGGATCCTTCTCTACCACAAGATATGGATTTGCGAATTAATCGTAGAATTGTCATCCAATTACAGCATTGAAGTTATCAACCGCAGATAACAACAAGCTCTGTTATCCCAATCTTTCCTTACTTTGTTGTTAAATAAAATAGGCTCTTTACTTAATCTCTATCCATTAAACAACCTAGAACAAGCTCTCTAAATTTAATTCAATGGATGCATTATGATAAGAAAGACAGGTTGATCTAAGCAATAAACACACAAGCTCGGATTATTTAACTTAGGTTGTATTCTCCAATTGCAATCTCTGATCACAATTTTGTTACTAAGGATTAGAAATTCAAGACAATTACGGATCAAGATTTCTACTCTAGCAATAGACAACAACCAGATTATATTCAGTTGGCCATTCCAAATACAATCAGCAAGCAATCATAAGCATTAGATATGGGAAAATACAAGCAACTTCAATTAGAGAATTGGATAACAACTTCTTGCACAATCAACTCACAAAAACCATATCAAGGGCTTTGAAATCACCCTCAACCAATTCAGATTCAGTTACACATGTTTAAGAAACGTGGTAAATACAATACAACATGGAGACATTCCAGAAAATGAAAGGGAAGGGAAAAACTTAGCAAATTTGATGTAATTCTCTTTGGATTGTAGTTCTTCCTCTTTCCAAGCTTCCTTTCTCCTTCAAAAACTCCAAGAGATGAAAGAATTCCAGAGCTGCAGCCTCTACCACGTTCTCCCTCTTCAAGTTATCAAAATAAAACCCTAAAATGTGTTTAAATACTCTGCTACAGTAACCTGCTACAGTGTCCCGTATTATACATGCTACAGTGATTTGTGGAATTACATTTCTACACTTCTCACACTGTTTTGATTATAACTTTCGGTACATTGAATGGATTTATGAACCGTAAATTTTTCTAGAAAATAGACTTCGAGGGCTTTCCAACGGTATATAACATGTTATCCGGTTCATTGTATATCAATACAATTAAATCCGAGAAGATTGTTGACTAGCAGAGGTGAAAATGAAGAGTTTTACTTCACTTTGGTGCAAGTTCCTCCAAAACTCCTACAAACATCAAAACCACACAAAAACATAAAAATACCAAGGATTATAGCAAAGAAACAGATATGAATTGATATGAAAATGATACATAAATAGACACGTATCAATGTGGGAATACGAGATTCTCTCACCTATTTCTAACAAACATGTTGATGTTGGATTCTCCATGATTATCATAACATGCTTTCTAAACGTCATGATAACCTTAACTCATGGCACATATCTCCATTTTGTTATTATAAGTGACTCGACATGTGGCATTTGTTCATGGTTCCATGAGTTTTGGGTTGATCTTATTTTAATTATGAAGAATTTACATCTATAGACATGCATTTCAACATAGGCTTTGGATATTCATCCTATTGAAAATTTCTAAAGTTTTCTATATGGGCTTGAATCTCAATGGTCCAATGGTTTGGGCTCTTTCAAGCGAGAGATACCCCCTTCAGTCAGTCTCTTTTTATACCAATTCAATGGTATGTGCTCAAAGGTGGTGACACCAACATGAGTCGTCTAGGTCGAATAGAGCCAAAGACTTGTCATGCCAATACCATACGACTAGTTGCTCATTATATGTAAAAGTGTAGTGATGCAAGGACTCATTATACCAACATGAAATATTAGAATTTGGTATCCCATCGAAATCAACTTCTTTTATCCCCAGTGGAGTCACCGTTGTGAATGGGGCCTTTATCCTGTCAAAGCATTTACGACCACGATACTGTGTCAAAGCATCTTTCAAGACTTAAAGGAACACAAACGAGCCATGGGCACATCTAGAGAATGGAGTTGCCACTCAATTCTTCAATTGGAAATGAATAAAGGCAATCTTATCCCTTTTTTGGGGACCTAAACTACCCTCATCCCTTCAGAGATGGGTTCGAAAAGTTAGATATGAGTCATTTGACCTACCCAGATCAAAGTCCGGCCTCCACTAGGGTATACCAAATTAGAATAGCTCATGTTGTTATATAGTCCGCTTAAGTGATCAATTTTATGCACACATTTCAAGTTTAATCTTTATTAAGCATTGAGGTGATTATTCAATCAATACAGTTGTATATTCATACATAGAAAGAGAGAGGAGAATGGATTACATTTCCATCAAACATGGGGGAAAAGGAAGAGGATTACAACGCTTGTTATTCAACAATTAATATAAAATAATTCTACTTTAAATAAAATATTCCATACATTCGTATAAATCATACATTCAATAATCAATTCAAAACCCAATAGATGATGAATTGCTCACCACCATATAAAAGTCTATTCAACGTCTATTAAGCTTCTCTCATGTTCAATATAAGGCCATAATCTAACATCATGACTATGTGACCTAGATTTGATAATTCTATCATGGTAATTGCTATTATAGCATAATTCATATTAATTCATGACATTTCTAGCCTAAATATGATTATTATGGTATATTCTAGCCTAAGTTAAACAATCGAAATCAAACAAGGCTATTCTAGTCCAATGCATGCATTCAAATAGGCAATATAGTAATTCTCACCTATTCTATACCATTTCCTAGCATGTTTCAAAGCAATTATAAGTTCTCCTAGCATGATTTTAATCATGTGCTCCTAAGCATGATTCTAAGCATTCGTAAAAGAAATTAAATTCCTAAAAATGATTCTAACAAAGAAAGGATAACAAACTTACCTCAACACGCTTATCCATCTCGCAAAACAAACAAAGGTTAAACAATTCATAAAACCCAAAACATGCTCCTAAGCATTAAAATAAACCCCAATCATGCTTAATTCTAAGTAATAAAAATAAAAGATAAAATAGGAGGGAGAAGAGAAATTTTTCTTAGGATGTACCCTTTCTAGGTTTAGAGCATTATAAAACGTTTAAAAAACTTTAAACTGGATAAGAGTTATCGAATTCTCGAGTGTGTCTACAAGAGGGAGAAGAGATTATTATATTCAATAATCGATGTGCCTTAAAAAGCGAAGAAGATGTTGTTTAAATAGAGAATGGATGAAGCTAAAAAAGGAAGTGAAGAAACAAAAAATGAAGGTCTAAACCAAAAATTTTCAAAATTAAAAGACCAACAACGGGTAGTTGTTGGAAAATTGCCAGGTGAATGTCAGACGATTAGGTAGTTGTTAATCAACGGCCGAGCGATTATTTGACCACTGAGTGGTTGTTGGTTAATAGCTGGGTGGCTGTTCCTCCTTCGTTCCTTCTTATTTTCGCACATTGCAGTGTAGTCCCTTCCAACCTTCACCTGTTTGATTGCACATAACTTTTCAAGTTCAACTTCGATTTACAATCCGTAAATTTCTACAAAAAATAGACATCTGTAGTTTCACAACGATATATGATTCATCAATAGATTTTTTCTAGATTAATTTCTGTGATTTTTTGAAATCGCAAATCAATTTTTAACAACTTTCATCAATTCCTTCTCACCTTTCTTTCCTTGGCTTTCAAAGGCATTTTTGTCTTTTCTATTGCTTCATATTCATCTTTATTTTATTATCAAGCCTAAAAAATTCAATGTCTACACTAACCAAAGGAAAAGAGAAAATAATAATCAGCAGGCTTAATTTTCATAGCCTAAAAAGATGGGCTTATTGGCCCTTATATAATCCACCAAAGTGTTCTAAATAGAATAAGAGTGTTACTATTTGAGCTCTTATCAATGTCTTTGTAAGCCCTACATTAATTAAAAGGAGGCAGCCATTTGGACTCTTAAAATTCATTTACACATCCAATTTGCTTTATGACAAAAATAATATTCTTATATAAACTGAATCTTTCATTCATGTTTTAATTCCCTTCAATTATGGAAGCTCATATACCTTCTGACTTTTCTCATTGTCAAACAATATAATCAATAGATATTGATACACATATGACATATATAAAGTTATAGACTAAAGGATGATAAAGAGTTTTTTAAAGGTAAAACTTAATTTAAACTTCCCAATATTATAGTCATCGTTTTCATCTTATATAATTCCTTTTAGTTTTTAATAATTCGATACATGTCTTAAAAGAATATTTTTAGCTTAGTTTAAACATAGCACTCAAGTCAAACTTGTTAGACAAATAATAATAGAAATAACCAAGTTGTAGTTAAAATGCAAACTCTAAAAATTCTAAAGAATTATTGCAAAACATATCAAACTGCTATAGTAACCCCACTGCTATAGTATTCTGGAACATTGTTCTTCTACAGTAACTCTACTGTAGTGCGTGAACAGTATCATCAAATAGTGCTTGTGAACATTATCACTGAATAGCATCCAATGAGCAATCCGTGAATAATATTGTCCAAATAGTGCCCAATGAGCAATCCCCAATCTCTAAATAGTTAACCCTAAATAATAGTGTCACCCTAATGAATAGTATGCGAAATGAACAATGTGGATGACAGCCTTTAACAAGCCAAGGTGTGAAATATCTGGAAGCATTGATTTCGAACTTATGGCTTGAACCCGACAATGAGGAGGTTTGGCCTGATGATGAGAACTGGACAAATATTGAGTTATATAAATCGTTGATTTGAAAAATGAACTGAAAATACCCTAAACATCTAAAATTGGGCCAAAATACAAATCCACATACATAAAAAAAAACCCACAAAAAACCAAGTTGGACCAAAAAGGCTTAGTATAAAGACCCAAAAAACCCAAAAGCCTGAAAAGGCCAAAATAATCCACGCCTGAAAGTAAAATCAGATCACACGTGAAGAATGGACACACGTGCACGTGAAGGAGAAGAGGCAATGCCTAAAAGAGAAGTATGGCATCTAAAAATTGGGAGGGCATCTGAAAAAACGCCTAGTGCGTGTGCCACACATGCGGGCTCCCCTCCCCCAACTTCTACAAATTCAAGCCATTCCTCGGCCTTTGGGCAGTAACTATTCACCTCGATCCTCATGCAAGCTCTGTAGAATTTCACTTTAACCCTTCATTTCTAACTTTCAACCCTTCTTTGAAATTTTGCACATAAACCCCCAACCAAACACATTTCAAACCCTTTCTACTTCCAAACTTTGGTCCTGCCTACTTCTTCTAGGTTCAGGTACCAAGACCTTAGCAAGACACCCCCACACTTTAAAGCATTTAAGACTAGGTTTACAACCTTCCATAATTCATATGGTGCCTTGTCAGTTTTCTTCCAAGGTATTCTATTTTGTATTTTCTTATTAAGCTGATTTTCAATTTCATTTTTATGGACTAAAAACATATCAAATGCTTCATATATTTTTTTAAATAGATATAACTTTCTATATCTAGAGTAATCATCTATAAGGATTATATAAAACCTTTTACCCCCTCTAGTCATGGTTTGTTTTAATTATCCAAAGTCACTATGAATTAAACTAAGTAATTAAGTTTCTCTTTTAAGAACGGGTTTACAAGTTTTCTTTGTAGACTTGGATTCTACACAAGTATCACATTTTTCAAAATTTGAAAATTTTGCAATCAATAGTAAACCATAATCATACATTTTCTTAATATAAGAAATATTCACATGACCTAATCTACCATGCCATAAATCAATAGAGTCAATAATAAAAGCAGAAGCCATTTTATTGGTTATCACTTTGAATACATTGAGCTTTAAGAGTTAACCCTTGCAATATCCTTTCCCAACAAACACCCTGTTTTTTGATATTACAATTTTGTCACTCTCAAAAGACGCTTTCAACCCAACTTTCCCAAGTATAAACATAGAAATAAGATTATATCTAATATTGTGTACATGCAAAACATTAGTTAGCGAGAGGATTTTCGTAGAAATACATTTAAGAAAGTTCTTCCTTTTGCCCAACACTAGAGCAGATTAGGAATCACCAAGATAAACATGTTCTTCTCCTTCTTCCATTGGAGTATAGTCATAAAATTGATTTCTATTGCCACAAATAGGTTTGTTGGCTCCAAAATCAATTATCCATTCTTTGTTTTCAGCATCTATCATGATCACCTCTGACACCATAACAAAAGCAATACTCTCATATCCTTCAGCCAAATTAGCCTTTGGAGGATTTAGGTCTCCTTTGGTATTTTCTTCTTGTTTTGGTTTCTTTACCTACATTGACTAACATAATGTCCAGATTTTCCACAAACAAGGTATTGTCCCTTCTTCTTAAAGGTGGGGTTTTTCTTATTAACTAACTTGTTATTGGGGTTTAGGGGATTGTGACTTATTATAAGGAGATTTTGATTTATTCTCTACTAAATGGGCCTTGGAACTCATTTCCTTGACCTTTTCTATTTTATCCTATTTTGCTTCAAAATCCTAATATGGATTATAACATCTTCAAGGCTCATATGTTTCCTTTTATGCTTCATATTCTTCTTAAAATCTTCCCATGAATTTGGTAATTTTTCTGCTAAACAACCAGCCATAAAAGCTTCTTGAAGGTCTATATCTTCATTTTTAAGTTCATTGATAAGCATATGAAAATCATGAATTCAGGCACTAACTTCTTTATCTTCTACCATCTTAAAATCTAGGAATTTCCTATAGCATATGTTTGAGAACCAACATCCTCTGTAACATGTTTCTTTGTAAGAATATCCAAATTTGTTTTGTTGTTTGTAGTTACTATACATATCATATAACTCAATTGAAAGAGTGTTAAGCATGGTATATCAGCACAACTTATTTGCCTTTTGCCACTCTTCCAATTCTTTTGATTTGGCTTCCCCTTCTTTTGGTTTAGGTGGTTGTGGTATGGTCAGATATCCAACAAGATTCATGGCATCCAATGTCTGATACACCTTCTCTTACCACCTCTTGAAATGACTCCCACTGAAAGGCTCAAATTTTGTAGTGTCTCACGGTGACTTTATAGCATTCAAAGCAGCATCCATCTTCGTTATTCTAAAAATTTGGTTTTTAGATTGTTAGACAAATAATAATAGAAATAACCAAGTTGTAATTAAATGAAAACTCTAAAATAATGAAGAATTACTGCAAAACAGAAAACACTATACAACCTCGCCACTACAGTACTTCGTCTAGAACAGTGCTCTTCTATAGTAACTCTGTTATAGTGTGTGAACAATATCGTCAAATAGTGTTTATGAACAATATCACCGAATAGTGTCTGATGAACAATTCGTGAACGGTATTGTTGAAATCGGGCCTAATATTGTGAAAATCTGCTAATGCACAAAATCGTGACAAGTAATATAGTGATAAAGAAAGATATTGATTCCGCAAGGACTATTACCTCTTAACTATTGAAATTATTCTAATTCTAAAATTATTTAAAATTAAATCAAATAAAGGAATTTGAATTTAGAAAATAAAAACAATCAAAAATTAAATTAAAATAAATTGACTAAGCGCTGAAAAAGTATAAAAATTTGCCAATGAGAAGAAATACTAAGGCATCTGATTTTACCTAGCCAATCCAATCCCAATTTTCAATCATGCAATCAATCAATTACCATCCTACTTAACGACGAACTATTCTAATTTATCTAAGACCCTCTCTTGAGTAGAATTAGAATTACCCACATGCGATAACTTGTGATAAGTCTTCGCAAATTTAAAAACATATGAGCACATTAAGATCAATAATATTTCATAAAACAACTGCACAAATTATTCCTCTCTTTCATTCAATTCATGGTATATGTCATAAAAAGCTAAATTACATGCATCATATCTCCAGTTAAACATGCATAACAACTCATTCAACTATTGGCCAGATACTTGAAAGCATTAAACTCAATGATATATACTCAACAAGGAATGATAAAATTAAGATCATATTGAAATAAAATCCAAAATTGTCATGTAGAGGCTACATCATAGCCTTAGCAGGGCCAATTAGTTAGTTCATAATAAAGTAAAAATAAACCATCATATATTGGAAATTCATAATAAAAATTATACAGGGAGAAAGAATTAAAGAATTTTAAGAGAAAACTAGTTGTTGATTGACAATCTCAATTGTAGACGAGCTCCAATCCTGAATTTCTCCTTCTTCTTCTTGTCTCTATATCTATTTTTGTCCCCCAAGAATAATGTTTGCTCTTGAAAAATAGAGAAAATGTTGAATCCCCCTTCAAAAACCCTGAAAACCTATTTATATTAAGTGTTTGAATCGCGGGGTTGTAGCTTAACTTTTTTGGAGTTGCGGCTTCAAGTTCTGACCAAAACTTTCAATGTTGAATAGGAACAATGTCGCAGCTCTACAAAGTTGATTTTGCAACTTCAACTCGTTGTTTACTGAATTCAAGTTTCGTCAAACATTTTTACTTCAATTCTCTTGAATTTATCAAAAGTTGAGTTTTTCACCTTAAACTGCAAAAAGAAATAAAAACAAAGGTAAATCTAATAAAATTAAATAAAAAACAAAAAAGAATACTAAACTAACTGTACTTAATTACCAATAAAAAATAACCTATCACCCAATGGAGAGTTCCCCATGAACAGTATTATGATGAATAGTCTATTCAAATAGGGCCCTTGATGAACAGTGTGCAAAAATGAACAGTGTGGATGAATAGTGGAGAAATCTCCTTGAGCAACCAAGGTAAAGGCAGTTTGATTCCAAGCTTCAATGGCTAATTTCCTAACTTAGATGCAATCCAATTGAGAAATTTGAACAGCAATAAAAAAAACTCATAATTTTTCTTTCTTTTAGAACAAAACAGGAGAAGAAGCTAATAGAAACACACTCACATGAGATCTCACACCTTTGTGTTTATAGGCATCTGACCTAACCTCCTCAATGATCTTCTCCTCCATATTTGCTTCACTATCGACTTTTGGATTGAACGTGATGTGCAAAGTGCTCCGTAATGCAATGCGGCAAATATGTCGTAGCCCATGCATTAATTAAATTAGTTGCCAGACTAATTTAAATTTAATGTAATTAATTTAAAATTTGAATCAAATTTCAAATTAATTAAAAACAAGCCCACTAAGTCTAATATAGAAGCCCAACAAATTATTATCCCAAGCTCACGCCTACGTATACATGTGGGATTATGTATTTGAAATACTTATTCATATACTAGCAAAACTTCCTTCTTCATCTCATATAATTCCTTTTAGTTTTTAAAAAAAAAAGTCCATATGTTAAAAGAAAGATTTTTAAATGCTTTCAGGCAAGATTCATGAACTTAAGTAGTTGAGTTTTGCATGTCTTTTTTATGATAAGAGCCAACAAAATTTAACTAGGAGACTTTTTAGAGTCAATAATTTTAGTACTGATCAAATTCTAACTTATTTCTGTGCTCTTAGCAGCTTATAAATTCATGTACTTAGCAAAATCAAGCCACTGGCCACAAAGGAAAAAAAAAATAACAAGAAGAAACTTGTAGATCATGTGGATGACGAACCTACTTGTGAAGCATATGGTGAGTGAACATTTCCTAATAATAAAATAAGAGAAAAATATCAAATTAAAGGATATTTCGTATTTTGGGCTATAAAAATCACATGCAAGATGTTTAGGCTTTGATGGTGGATGCATAAAGTAAAAAGAGTGTAGAAATCAGTTTTAGTAGTATAAATAGCCACGTCCTTATTTATTCTTAAATAAACTAAAATCCTTCTAGGCTAGCACCATGTAGTTTAATTA
The DNA here is from genome assembly GCA_013180625.2 of Boswellia sacra. Classification (NCBI taxonomy): domain Eukaryota; kingdom Viridiplantae; phylum Streptophyta; class Magnoliopsida; order Sapindales; family Burseraceae; genus Boswellia; species Boswellia sacra. Next base: position 287,686 of record SNVD02008386.1, on the reverse strand, counting down.
GAGTTCACCAACCGGCAACTCTAAGGTGTAAGGTTATACCCTATTTAAGGTTGTTCCATCGACATCGAGTGAATATCTTTGTTCTTCCATTACAAAACTTATTCATTTGAATTTGGATGTTTATTGTTGGATTTTGATAATTGTTGTTCAATGCAGTTGAAGTGAACCCATTTATTGATTTGAATACAATAGATTGATGTATTGATATCACTTATAAATAAGTGTATAAAATTTATAAATATTCTTGAAAATGATTATTTAGAAAATTTTTATATTATTTATAAATATTTATATAAGAATTTATAACTTTGGTTATTTATGATTTTCATGTGAAGTGATGTATTATTATAGATACAGATGTATTGTAGATGACCCAAATTGATTCGGGTCAGACTACGGTCCAGCCGCTGGATCGATACATCAGTGTTTTTAGCCGCTGGATTGAAGTCTTAGTTTCGCCCCCCAATCTAACGGCTCTCGTTCGACTGGCTATTTCTGAAAAATTTTACCGGCAACGTGCTATACCAGTCACCTGCATCCCTGCGTCTCTGAGCAGAGCAGTTTCGCTCATCCAATCCAACGATCCATCCAGTCTTTCCAGATTACTCCATTCTCTGACAATCCATCCCCCAAACGGCCTTTCTCACATACTCCCCATTCTTCCTGTCTTCCATTAAGTGAACAGCGGCACAAATGCATATCAAAGACCGACGAAAGATCGATGGATTTAGTCTAATGGAGCAGTGCTGTGACATAGCCGTCGATGAGTGGTGAGGTTTTATGTATGTCTATTCAACAACTCTTAAGTTTTACTTCTCTCTTTGGTTGCTGAGAAAGGAAAAGTTTTCTACTTGCTTAATCTACTTGTCATTTGATACTAATCCATGCAAACTCCAAACATCGTAATTAATTTAGTTTTTCTTCATTTAATTTTTTTCCCAATAAACATTTTAATGACAGCTTTGCTTGATTTAATTATTTGGGTTTATTTAACGCGTTTCATTAGGGTTTTTTGTTTGTACCTATTTATTTTTTCTAATATTGTTGTTTAATGGATCCTGTTTACTCTGAGGCTATTTATTGAATGTCCTTACTGTGGCCGAGTGAAACAAAATGAGGTTGGTTTAAATGATTTCCCAACTGTGAAAATCTTCTACCATGAAGATTACTCTATCTATCGATGTGGTGGTTGCAGTGCTGTTCTTTTAGGTAAAATTTCTATCTTTTTTTCATCACGAAAGAATGAATGGATAGAATTTGTTGGTTTTGTTCTTGCAGGGAATAGCTAAGAGATTGGTGAAGATAGTCAGGCGAGTGAGCCGGTAACGACAAGTATTAAAATCTTGATCACGATTATCCGGGCAAAATTAGAAGATATTCAAGCTGCTGAGCAGGCTGTCGTGGTCAAGAAAGAAAAATCCTGCTGATTTTGCTTTATAGAAGGTAACATTCAGAATGTATTTGGTTAGATATAAAATTATTGGAGATGTCGATCTGTGTAGCTGTTAGATCTTAATGTATTTTAACAACTGGGTGTTCAATAACAAATAGTTGTTTTAAGTGAATTTGAAAACAACATAATGCTTATTGGTGATGGCTTAATATTGTTACTTCCTTTATACATTCTTTCAAGATGATATTATCGATGTGCCAATTTAAGTAGACTTGGTCATTTTAAGCAAGTGTAGAAGTTTTATTAATTAGAATGTAGCCAACCTTTGTTTTATTAGACATGCATTTAACTTCATTTTATAAGTTTATTATAGCTATTTTCCTTTATTTATTTATTTTTTTTATATTTTGTAGCCTACAAAGGAGGGGAACCCCTTTTGGCAGAGTCCATGGGGGCCTTGAAGACCTGGATTGCATATGGAGTGCAGTGCCATGATTGCTATGGATTCTGAGTTTCTTTACAGTATGGTGTGTCATTCTCATTACTGCATACTACTTCATGTACTATTCGTTCAGCTATAGACACGTTTGGTATTAGTTTTCAATTATTTTACTGTTAAATAGCTTTTGAATTAGAAACCTTAGGCTTCTTGTACATTACACCATGTCCATGCCAGCCCCTAACTTGTATGATTCATGATTACAGTAGAAACGTGTAAAATCTCTTTGTCATTTGAGTGTGATTACTTGTGTAGAGCTATTATTATTTTCATTATTAGTTTTATTTTTACAAGGAATTGGATGTAAAAATGCATTTCTTATAATGTTTTTCTATCTCAGCGCGTTACGGGTTAAGCTTGGTGGTGCTTATCCTTTTGAAGACGTACATCCTTATATTCATCAGTAAAACATTATAGTAAATGGACACATTAAGAGCCAATTAGGAATGATGGAGGCAACATTTTTTTCTATGTTTTAGACATTTATTATGTTGTTCTTTTATTCTCTTGATGCTTTCGCAATTATTTGAGAAGTATTTCGTATTGGCTAGTTTTCAGATGAAATTCCAATTACTTTAGTGGATGAAAACATTTGTAAGGTTGGAGTTTCATTTGTAACCAATTTTATCTTCTGTTTTAAAAATAAATAAATCAAATAAAAATTTTTTCTGGTTTATGAAAGAATTAGAGGTTGCTTATGCAGATTGCTGTTGAGAAGCTCAGTGAGTGATGGTGTTGGATACAGAGAGAACAAAGAGACTACAGAGAAAAGGGTTTAATTATTTAGCATGTGAAGGTTAGACTCAAAGAAACATTCCCGTCATATATTAGCAATGCTCTATCTACAACACTGACAAGATGATGCATTGCAACTAGTGGAATATATTTATTCTTTATGTCATTGACACGGTTCTAAGTGCAATGAAAATATACTTTTGAGTTAATTATTATGATTGATGAATTTTGTTTAGCTCCAACTGATGTAAGAGAGGAAACTGTTATCCACAAGATTATAAAATTGAGCTTGAATAAAACAATAGACTTATTATGTGACAGGATACATTAGTATTGATAAAAAAACAATTAAGGTACTTTAGTATATATGATGAAACAATTTGATTTAAACTTCAGAATCCCTTATATATAAATAGGTCCAAGAGGTGGAAGGAATTGAACTATTTGGGAACTTGAAAAAGATTGTCCCTATAGCTATAGCTTTGTAATGCATTAATTTTATTCTTTTTTCATTCTTTTCACCATCAGTCATCTGATGGTGAGATTTACTAGTAATATACCGGTTTTGTGATGGCCTTGAAATGGGAATTAACACTAAGGTATGTGCAAATTATTTTAGGAGGGTTTAGCTCTACCAGGTTTTGTGCATTGGAACTATCTATCTAAATGTTTATGGTAGTCTTCGGATACTTTATACTCTCAACATTTTCTTGAATCTATATTTGCTACACATGCTATAATTGATGAACCTTTAAATTAGGAAATTATTCACATGAACTACTAGGTTTTCTGCATTGGAACCATCTATCTAAATGTTTATGCTTGTCTTTGGATACTTTATACTCTCAAAATTTTCTTGAATCTCTATTTGATGCACATGCTATAATTGATGAACCTTTAAATTTGGAAATTTTATTTTGGATAGAGGACGTATTGGATATTTCCCCAGTGTATTGTTTTCTTTGATATAGGATGTGTTAGATTTACTGCTACTTCATTGTTTTTAAGCATCGATGAAATGATTTTATTTTCTGTTAGCTTTGATGGAATAATTTTATTTTATATTTACTTTTACGAAATGATTATATTTTGTCCTAGGTTCCTTTGTTTTTATGTGAAATAATCTTTTCTTCTAGTTTTATGTTTTGTTGGAAAATTTTCCTGACTTTTAATCTACTTTATAATTTTGTTATAGGTTCCGGATATTAAAAGATGTTTCGAATACGTCAAATTGAAAAAATTGCAATTTCAAATTTTAATGCTCCTTAAATTTGTGTTATGGTATGATGACTTGTAACTTGTTATAGTGCTTGTAAATAATGGATGAATGATGTATTTTGGTTGTGGATAATGTATTTATATTGAAAGTTTATTAATTTTACGTTTTCATTACAATTGAGTTACATTTACTAAGATATGATTAAATATAAAATTTATATATATGGCGCATACTAAAATCTATGATGAAGGGTAAAAAAGTATTTTTAATGAATAATTAATTAGTGGTATAATTTTTAATATTTTATAGACGTGTCATGAGTTTCATGAATACAATTTCTTTTTATGTTAATAATATTTTGGTATTGGATATTATAATCAAGTGTATTATGAAACTCAAATTATTTGTAATACAAATCTTTCTTTATAAAAACATTTTTGAGATAAATAACAAAAATATGCCTTATGCGGTTTTATAATTATATTAAATTAATTTTTAAATAATTATAATAAACATTCATTGGCATTAAACTTAATACCATATTCCTTGTCAATATATAGTATATTGTAAGTAATACTAAGCAATATATTTAAACAATTTTAATAAATAAATTTTTGTAATTAATATAATTATATTTTGAAAATGCTACTATCCAATATGTTACAAGTAATTTTATATTTTAAAATAACATAATTAATAATGAAGATCTTTATATACATTATAGAAATTTTATAAAGTAATGTACATTACTGTACATTTTTATTATTTGTAAGAGGAATTTAGTTTTTTGTCATTTGATACTTAATAATATATTGTAACGCTTAAGAATTCATTTAAATTTTACAAGGTTATTTTTCTTTCATATTTCTTAAATCAGGTACTAAGTGGAGTTTGACATATTCATTTTTTAATATGAAATGCAATATATTTATATTTTATATGTTATAAATCTTTGAAAATTAAACTTTGACAAAATTAAGTCAAAACCAACCATAATTATAATATAATAACTTTTAATTAATTTGTTCAAATTATTTTCCACAAAAGGAATGATATTACATCACGTATATCAAGTTATTTATAATTAATATTAAAAATAACAAAATAACTTACAAGGGGTTGGTTCAAATGACAAGAGATGATCAAGGAAGGAGTAATAAGGTCACTATAAAGTCCTTGGTTCAACTCCTCACAATGATTTAAGTGAGAGACTGTGACAAAAAAAATAATTCAATAAATAATTATAAAGTCTAGCAAATTAAATTAAGATGAATAAATATACATTTATAGTATGGAATTAATTATAGAAATTTATTCAAAAAAATTAAAAATTGAAATAAAGATAAAATATATTAAATTTGATTACTAATCAACTAATCAATAAAAATAAATATAGAATTTTAAAAATTTTCTCTAAGTCTAGTAATTAAGTATATTAGATATCAATTCATATTTAATTCAAAATTTGTAGATTAAATTAATTTCTCAAAGTAAACATATGATGTGTGTGTGTGTATATATATATATATTTATATGATAAAAGTTAATTTTTCAACTCTACTTTAGGTAGAATGAATTCCATTTATTTAATAGTATATTCAATTTAATAATATATTATAATAATTTGATTATTAACCAATTAAAATACATATATAGATTTTTCAAATTAGATTGAAATTAATTAAGATAATTATGTAAATAAATGTATAATGCTAATTTGATTCATAACTATTAATCAGTCAAACTAAATTGACAATTTTTATTTGAACTGGATTTATTTAAGTTAAGATAATAAAAAATAACATAAATTAATTAATATGACGTGCCTATATGTTAAGAATTGATAAACCAACTAAATATAAATGTAATTACTTAGTTTATTAGATAATTTTCATAATTATATTAAAATAATTTATAAATATTTATATAGAACTTTAATGGGGAATTTTCATTATCAAAATGTTATACCAAGCTATTTCGTCCTTATTATAAATATATAGCACATATTAAAATAAGGATAATGCTACATCTACAACTCATCTGTAATCATTTTTTATAGAACCTGAGTTAGCAAGCTATCGCTGGATGGGTAAAAAATAAAAATGAATAAAAGATATTAACTTGAATAACATGGTGATTACTCATCTAATAATATGTTGTCAACTCAGGTTTTATAAAATTTAGGTTATAAATGAGTTGTAAGCCTATCATTATTCTTAAAATAATAATCCTTGTAATATTTAAATTTATAAAAAAAATTATCTAATTAACATGGTGATTGGTAAATATTAATAAAGCATATTATACAAAGTCTTACAGTTCTTTGCTGTATGTATAATATATTTTACAAATATTGATACATATGAAACATATTATAAACCAATGATCTCTATTGGATTCATTAGATTATATGCGTGGTAAAGTAACATGATTAATTATAAGATTTTTAACATTTAATTAATTTGTATGCATATGAAAGCTTTTCAAATTGATTCCTAATCAATCAACTACATGTTAAAGAAGTTGTATTTTAGAATTGAATTACTACTAAATCAAATACCAGCGAGTTTTTACATGTGGATCAAATTAACTTCAATTAAGATAATTATATATAAATGAATTGTATAAATTAATTAACATTATGATAAAATTGAATAAAATCAACTAAATAGGAAATTTATTTAATTATTTTATTACATTTGTATATATTATATACTAAAATGTTAGAAGTAATTTAATTTAAATTTTATTAAAATATTGATTATGTTAGATCAATTCTTTCCATTCTTTTATGCGACGTGACATTAAATTAATTAGTAAATTACTAATCAACGAAATTATATATGACAATAATTAATAAAAATTATTAATTCTCTCTCTTTTATGATAATTATCTATTATAATGTCAAGTTATTAGTTGATTATGCTAAATATAGCTAATTCTTTCCTAATGTTATATCATATGTCAATTATATTATACATAGTAAAAAATAATTTTCCACCTAGGTAATTAATTATCACTACAGTTAGAGATTACGAAAATACTAATTAATCATTACATTATATTATACATAAAAGATAAATTTATAAATATAAATTATGCCAATATTGCAATTTTGGGTAATTTTTGATTTGCCAAAAACGATGTAATAAATGTTAATTATATTAATTATACTATTAAATAATTAGAAAATATACTATGTTAAGATTATTATGCCAAAAAGGAATATTTTAAAGTGGGTTAGTGTACAGAGAAGTTTTTCTATGTAGGTTATAAAAAATCATTTATAGAAATTAAATTTTTGATTTAAAATAGAAATAAAAAAGTCACATAAATCTTATATTCTGTAATATTGTCGACGAATTCAATTGTTGTCCCTAGTATTATTGTTCTAAAAGTTAACGGTATTAATATAATTATAATTAAGATCACATTATACATTACTAATATATTGCTCCAAGTTACGAGTTATGATATATATAATTTTTACAATCATAAATTATAATGAGATCAATATCATATAATTATAATTGCATGAGAAGTTTCTCATTGACTTATTTGATAATTTATATTATATTTTTCATTAATCTTAAATCTATGTTTATTTTTATTTATTTTATTTGATAATATATGTATGTATGTATGTACGTATGTATGTATGTATTGTTACCTAGAAGAAATATGTTTAAAAAATTTGATATCAATAATAAAAATAAAAATAAGTACTGAATTAATGTATAAGTTCTCAAAATAAAAGTCATATAAATTAATTCATTTAAAATTAATGTTTTATTTGTGACTAAATTAAAGGGATAATATTGACTGATATATAGTAGTGGTGTCGGTGTGTCCTCGCGGGCGCATGTGTAACTGAAGCCAGGTTATTAATTTCTTCCTTTTTTTTGATTATTTGGTAATTAATACGGACTTGAAATACTGAAATGGTTGGCTTTAATTTAATCTCTAAATTAATTTGGAAAACGAAAGTATCAAAAACATTGGAGAAAAGATCAAGAATTTGACTGAATATAATTGACATTTTCTAAAGTCTCAACAAAAATGATAATCTTCCTTACTACACTATGTTCGAGTAATAATACTTCTACTTTAAAACCATATATTATGATATCAAAATATTCGTGTCATCATTGTACAAATAGGTACCTTCTCGTGCAAAGTGGGAAGACTTTTAAATAAACCTAATGAAATATATTACTTCAGCTACATAGCCGGCATTAGCTGCTATGAAATAGATAGAGTAAGACGTAGGTACTTGATGGATGTACAAATAATTCAATTATTCATCTTAATACCTTTGAAATCAATCGCTACAATTGCAAAATGAAATCGAAGATACTCATTAAATAAAACTTCTAAAGTTTTATTCGTAAAGTACAATAAAAAGAAACATAGTTTGATGGGCAACCTAGCTAGATATAATCACAATTAAACCCAATCAAATCCTAATTTTTTGAATGGAATTCTGGGAATAATCGTTTTCACATAACACGCTTCTTGGGTATGACATTCAAGGGCAGAAGCTTCCGCACAGATATGCCCATCCTCTCATTCATGTCTATGGTCTCTATTGTGACATTCCCGGCTAATTCCTGATCAAAACGGTGAAGCATTGAGGCAAGACTAAGGTCGGGTAGTCGGTCAGCCAATGGCATGCCTACACAAATTCCTTCCAGAGCCAAATGGAATCGACTCAAAGTATCAATGCTTGGTCCAATAAACCTCTTAGGCTTGAAAGATAAGGGATCTCTGCCTATTGCCCATATCCGTCCGCCAATACTTGTGTGTCTTTGAACTTCTCCATGAATTCAACCTCTTGCATTGCATTACGTACGTTGAGCCATCAATGGAATTAGAAGATGTGACCTTAGTGTTTGTTTTTTTGTTTTTGTTTTTGTTTTTGTTTTGTTTTGTTTTGTTTTTTTTTTTTTTTACCGCAGAATTCAAATATGGCAGCTCCTTCATGTTTGCCTTCTCAACATTCCTGTTTCGTAGTAGCAGGAGACTTGCGGTCACAACAATTCTTCCATCCTAGTACCCTTTTTTATATGCTATACTGGCTTTCATATCTTCATAATCATTGAATAAATTTCAGCCATTCAACAATTCTTTCTTGAAAATCTCGGATAATATCTAGGTAGTAGCTATATTATGTCACTTGTACATCATCCAATCTTTTTATTACATATGCATTTTATTTATTATTTTGATTAATCAATATATTACAAGTTACTTCTTGATTCGAACGGAGATAAATACATACATGCATGTATATATATATGTATACCACCATGGCCGGTAGCTGCACCCAAAAACAGTACCACCACCACCACCACCGACGAAAATCCATTTAACCTGGCACAACACCACCACATCACCAACAAACAAATGCCTCACAACCCAATAAAAGCACCACCACCACAAAGCCACATATCCCAGCACATATCCAGCAAAAGAGACCCGCAATCCAACCACCAAAGGCCTTACAACCCCCGACTCAGTAAAACCCAGTTCAGCAAGCCGCACAACCAAAAGCCCAAAAATCACCACAAACTACATGATACAGTTGAAAATTTAGCACAATTAAATGTCTTCTAGTTAGCTTTGTTTTTTTCCTATAAAATTACTTTCCAAATTCTTAGGATATTAGTTAGATCTGATTATGGCGGAGAATATTTTTATTGCAAAATATTACTATAAAAATAAAAAATTTAACGTTATATAAATTAATTTCTGATATAAAAAAATTTCTCTTTAATCTTTCTATTACTGGTACACTCTATTTTAAATTTTTAATCTCGGTTTCTTTCTTCCGTATTCTATTACTCTAGAACTGTTTTTTTATCAACTTCAAATTGTTACTAACATTATTTTTTTTATTTGATATTTATTTGTAGTTAGCATAAAAAACATGTGAAAGGCCAAAAGGTCGGATTAGCCTTCCATGCTCCAGGTGCACCAGATGCGCCAGTTACTGTGAGTGTGGTTGCTGAATGGCTGCCATTTGGCAGGAGTGGATTGGTGTAAACCTGCTGCTGCAAGTTAATTGCAACCGGAACTGTGGATGGAATGTGCAATTGCGGCACTGTTTGAATCTGTACACTGTAGTGAACTGTTCATCCACTGTATACAAACAGTTTAAAATAATAAAAATAAAACATAAATATTTATAAATTAAATAAAATAATTTAATAGTTGTATTAATTCAATCTTTGACATGTTTTGATTTCTTTCGGTAATTTGGATTGAAGATGTCGGGGATGCTACTTAGGAAGAGTTGGGAATGAGTGCTAATTTGATCGAGAGAAAGTGGAATGCTTTGTGATCGCAAGCAGACAACATCGTCTTACAGACGACATGATAGGTGCGTGTTGATATGTGGACAAAGTTGTAATTATAATTCTGAAATGGCGTTACACGTAAAGGTGCATGTGCATCAAAATTGTTCATACATTTCGTGAAGCTATTGTGAGCTTGTCAGGAAAATGTTGGGAATAGTCGGGAATCTCGGGAAGGAGAATATATTTCGTCAGGCATACTAATAATATGTTGAATGCTATTTCATAAATGTTGTTTATAGTCAGTAAGGCACCTAGTCGAGGAAAAAAGGCAAAAAATATTGCAATCATACAATGGATTATAGAAACTGTTCACAAGTTTGGAAATAATGCAAAAATTTATTTAAATCAAATACATTAATATAATATTCGATTTCGTTGATCTTTTATGTTTTTTAATTTCTTTCGGTGATTCGGATTGAAGATATCGGGATGCTAATTAGGAAGAGTTGGGAATGAGCGCTAATTTGACCGAGAGAAAGCTAAATGCATTGTGATCACAAGCAGATGACATCGTCTTATAGACGATGTGATAGGTGCATGTTGATATGTGAACAAAGCTGTAATTATATTTTCGAAATGTTGTTATACGCAAAAGTGCACATCGAAATTGTTTATGCATTTCGGGAAGCTATTATGAGTTTATCAGGAACATGTTAGGAGTAGTCGGGAACGAGAATATACTTTGTTGGGGCATACTAATAGTACGCTGAACGCCATTTCATAAATGTCTTTTATAGTCAGTAAGGCATCATAGTCGAGGAAAAAAGGTAAAAAAAAAAAAATTTGCAATCATACAATGGATTATAGAAACTTTTCACAAGCTTGGAAATAATACAAAAAAAATTTTTAATTTAAATACATTTATATAATATTTGATTTCTTAATCATTGACATGTTTTAATTTTTTCGGTAATATGGATTGAAGATGTTGGGATGCTACTTAGGAAGAGTTGGGAATGAGCGCTAATTTGACTGAGAGAAAGCTGAATGCTTTGTAATCACAAGCAGACAACGTCGTGTTACGGACGATGTGACAGGTGCATGTTGATATGTGGACAAAGGTGTAATTATAATTCCAAAATGGCGTTATACGCAAAGGTGCGCATCGAAATTGTTTATGCATTTCGGAAAGCTATTGTGAGTTTGTTGGGAATCCCGAGAAGGAGACTATATTTCGTCAGGGCATACTAATTATACGTTGAACGCTGTTTCATAAATGTTGTTCATAGTCAGTAAGGCATCGTAGTCGAGGAAAAAAGGGAAAAATCTTGCAATCATACAATAGATTATAGAAATTGTTCGGAAGCTTGGAAATAATGCAACAGTTTATTTAAATGAAATACATTTATATAAGATTCGATTTTGTTGATATTTTACATGTTTTAATTTCTTTTGATAATTTGGATTGAAGATGTTGGGATACTACTGAGGAAGATTTGGGAATGAGCGCTAATTTGACCGAGAGAAAGCCGAATACATTGTGATCACAAGCAGACGACATCGTCCTATGTTAGGTGTGATAGGTGGATGTTCATATGTGAACAAAGCTGTAATTATATTTTCGAAATGTCGTTATACGCAAAGGTGCACATCAAAATTTTCTATCCATTTCAGGAAGCTGTTATGAGTTAGTTGAAAAAATGTTAGGAGTAGTCGAGAACAAGAATATACTTCGTCAGGGCATACTAATAGTACGCTGAACACCGTTTCATTAACAGTAATAATAAAAAAATATTTATAAATTAAATAAATTGATGTAAGTATGGATTCTTTCAATCTTTGACGTGCTGTAATAAATTTCGATAGCCTGGATTGAAGAAGTCGAGATGTTGTTTTGGCATACTCGGGAATGAGCACTAATTTTGTTGAGAGAAAGCCAAATGCGTTATGATCACAAACTCACAACATCATTGTCGTGTACGGTGCGAGACATGCATGTTAATATGTGAAGCAAGCTGCAATTATTTTTCCAAAATTGCATATATGCAAAAGGGTGCCTCGAAATTGTTTATCCATTTCGGGAAGTTGTTATAAGTTTGTTTGGAAAATGTTTTGGCATAGTCGGGAATGAAAAAATATTTTGTCTAGGCATACTATTAGCACGATGAATCCTATATAACAAATATTGTTTGTGCTCAGTAAGGCATTGCGGCCGTGCAAAAAAAAGTTGAAAAATGCTGCAATCATACAACGGTTATACAAACTGTTCAGAAGCCAAATGCCAATGATACAAAAGTATATATAAATTAAATAAATCCATGTAACAATTGTATTATTTGAAATATTGACAGGTTGTAAATTTTTCAGTTACTTGGCTTGACATAGTCAGGATGCCATTTTGGTTGGGTGGGAAATGAGGGGCTATTTGTCTACAAGAAAGCCGAATGCATTGTGATCAGAAGTAGACGTGATGATTGTATGAACGGTCTCATCCGTGCTTGTTGATAGGTGAAGAAAGGTACAATTGTATTTTGAAAATGGCGTTATATAAAAGTATTTGTCGTGAAGTCTTATTGAATATCATTTTTGTCTACGACTTATTGTGTCGAGAATGGCCTTTGACGAAGTTGAGAAACTACACTAATGGAGTCGGGATCGCACATGGTTTGTGATGGAAACCCTTACATCTTAACGCAACTCGCGCGCACACTGGGGGGTCGTTGTCATTGTCATCTATTTAATAATAGTAGGTAAGTTTTACACAGGGTGTTTGTTGCAATCTCCAATCAAGTTGGGGTATTTATGAATATTTGACAATCTGGTACTTGGAAACCCAACCTATCAACCCAAGCCCATCCCATCAATTCTTTAAGGGGCTTATATTGCTTGATGGGTTAAAAGGCAAACCCGTTAATGCACAGAGACTATAACCAAATATAAAGGTCCCATGTTACGACGTCGTTCTTGTTTGTGTTGGTCAGAAGTCGGCTTGATTTTGTAGACTTCAGCTTCAGTCATACCCATCACATACTGGTATCCAACTGTTTGCTCTTGCTCCCAGAACAGGTATGCATTTATTGTTAAGTCAATGTGAGTCCATACCATAGGTGCACACATTTGCACATGGGAACTAACATTGGTGAATAAATGATAACCTGCTCCATAAGCAGGGTCCCATGGCGCCAAGGAAGCTGCATCGTAAAAGTAAACCAACCAAAACAGTGGATGTGTGCTTCCATCATAGCATAAACCCCAACCTCCCGTGTAAAGCTAAGCAGTCTCCAAAAGTTACTAATTGGAGGTTTGATCATGCCTATAATATTTGTTTGTGTCTTTTGCGTAGTGGAGTAATTTCTCGTCAATTTTCATTGCACAGGGACAAAGGTGCAAAAGTTGGTAAGCAGCGAGGTGGGAGGAAGAAATCGGCCATCGAGGTAAACATTCTTAAAATTTTCCTATTCTCTACGGTGACTTCACCACTGGCTTATGTGTGGCAATAGGGTTATTTTGATTATTCTACCTTAGCTTTTTGTGGGCATTGGGTATTTGGGCCATTTGACTCCTTCAAGGTAGCAGGCCTTATAGGAAAGGAATCCGCAAAATCGTCATTTAGTGCTAAAAAGAAAAGAAAAAGTAGAGACAACATCATCTACCAACTTGGTTGCTAACTATTGTTATACAATTATATATTATTTACTTCTTTTTTGGATTGATCCTCTAAACATGGAAGTGTTCAATTTAATAATTGCTACAAAGTTTCATGTATATTTATTTGTAGATATGATTATTATGTGTCGTTGGACAGTAGCCAGAAAATTTGGGTTTTCCTTATTAACTAAATATAACTACTTCATTATTTTGAGTTTGCTTAAATTTTCGCCTCTCACGTTGCAGTTACATTATGATTGGGTGTGGGCTTAGCGAGTTCACGCTGATGGCTTCTATTTCCATAAGTAACATAGAAATCAATTATTAGACGTATGGAAGAATTGTTGAGGTGATTGTTAAGTTGATTATAAATGATCGATTTCTTAAAGAATGTTATGCTGTTGGTTGTACATGTATTTCAAAGGTTCGAGTGGGATTGCTTTATGTGGAACGTGGTTCACTTGTTAAGGTTTGGTACTAGGCTTGCCTCTACGATTGATGCACTTCAATTTAAGAAGAAAGATTACATACGAGCACAACTATGAGATAGGGAGAGGGCAACATTGTTCTATCATTTTCAGCTATTGTGGGCATAATTTATTACCATTTTGATGGTCATATAAGTTTGTAACGATTTATTTTAGTTATGAGCTTATGTCTCTTTGGATATTGGATATACATTATTATAATTAAGTACTCTGTTCAAAAAGTTTACTTAGGGGATTGATTATGTTTTTTTGACTGTTATTAGTAGAGGCAGTATTATTATTTAAACTTCCTCTCTTCTAGTCAAAGGGTCAATTTGGTCTTACATAGCTATTCAATTGTACACACTTCCTCAATGTACATCTATTGACACGACACTCCTGTGAGGCATTGTGAATTACAAAGTGAATTAGGTTTTTTATAGTTAGAGAACTGATGCGTTCGAAACTAGCAAGTATACTAGTCACACAAGTAATAAAGTGATGAGTGAGATATCGTTCCCACGAGGATTGATTCTAAATAAATTTGTTATTTTTCAGCAACAATAAACTAAATATGGGGGGTTTTGTTGAATGATTAATTAAACTGAATACGAAGGCAAATAAAGAATAACACAACACAATATTAAATGAATTGAAAATTCAATGAGAGACACTTGGTTAAGGGTTCTTTCTCTGCCACAAGATATGAATTTGTGAATTAACATAGAATTGTAATCCAATTACAGCATTGAAGTTATCAACCGTAGATAACAACAAGCTCTGTTATCCCAATCTTTCCTTACTTTGTTGTTAAATAAAACAAGCTCTTTATTTAATCTCTATCCATTAAACAACCTAGAACAAGCTCTCTAAGTTTAATTCAATAGAAGCATTACGATGAGAAAGATAGGTTGATCTAAGCAATAATCACACAAGTTCGGATTATTTAACCTAGGTTGTATTTTCCAATTGCAATCTCTGATCACAATTTTGCTACTAATGATTGGAAATTCATGACAATTACGGATCAAGATTTCTAATCTAGCAATAGACAACAACAGATTATATTCAGTTGGCCATTCCAAATACAATCAGTAAGCAATCATAAGCATTAGATATGGGAAAATACAAGCAACTTCAATTAGAGAATTGGATAACAATTTCTTACACAATCAACTCACAAAATCCATATCAAGGGCTTTGAAATCACCCTCAACCAATTCAGATTTAGTTACACATATTCAATCAGAATAACAAATACAATACAGAGAAATTCCAGAATTGAAAAGGAAAGAAAGAACTTAGCAAATTCTTTGAAAATCTTCTTTGTAGATGAATCTTCTTGGAATTGTAGTTCCTCCTCTTTCAAAATCTTCTTTCTCCTTCAAGAACTCCAAGGGATGAGAGAAATCCAGAAATGCAGCCTCCTCCCACGTTTTCCCCTCTTCAAGTTATGAAAATAAAACCCTAAAATGTGTTTAAATACTCTGCTACAGTGACTTGCTACAGTGCCCCGTATTATACATGCTACAGTGCTTGTGGAATTATATTTCTATACATCTCACACTGTTTTGATTACAACTTTTGGTACACTGAATGGATTTATAAACCGTAAATTTCTCCAGAAAATAGACTTCGAGAGCTTTCCAACGGTATATAACATGTCATCGGGTTCATTGTATATCAATACAATTAAATCCGAGAAGATCACTGACTAGCAGAGGTGAAAATGAAGGGTTTTACTCCATTTTTGTGCAAGTTGCTCCAAAACTCCTACAAACATCAAAACCACACAAAAACATAAAAATACCAAGGAATATAGCAAAGAAACATGGACGAATTGATATAAAAGTAATACATAAATAGACACCTATCAAATTCCCCCACACTTAGACTTTGCTAGTCCTCGAGCAACTAAAATGATACGAAACAAAACTAAACCGAAACAGAATCAGAGAAAAAATAAAACACACCAATGCTTCAACTTGCAAATAGGCCTCAAAGATTGTACTTAATTATAACCCAAGGAATACTTCAAAATAATGCACTTGATCAAGAATTTTATCTCAAAAATTAGTTTCGCTTCACTTCAATTCCTCAAGTGTGTGTGTGTAGAGCCATTCTCACCTAATCACTTGTAACCCGGATGAGTTTATGCATAAAAATGAATCATATTTAATATTGAAGATGTGTGTATAAATGAACTCCATAGGCTTGCTTTTCAAGTCACTCTCCACTAATGTAGACATGCACAACACCAAGGATCAAGTAGGACTTTATTAAGCTTGTAACGTTTGGCTTGGGTGAAGGTATGATAAAGGATAATAATTAGGCTCAAATCACCCACAAACACATAAAATCATTCAATATTATGTGGAGCTCAAGCCCATGACATAAAAATTCATTCTTATTCATCAAATGACTCTCCCAAACTTATTCAGAACACTCAAACTCTCTTTTTTTTCTTTTTTTTCTTTTTTTTGTTTTTTTTTACAGACATAATAAAACTCACTTGCATTGCTCATGGCATAATCCCACCTCCTCTAACTTCCCAAAACCAGAACATAGCTCAAAATGTAATTGCGAATGATTTACATGCTCATAGGTAAGGGATAAACTGTTTGGAACAAATTCAATTGAGATTAGGAAATCTTTTAGTGAGTTAACAAAGAAAAAGTTTTACAGAGGCTCAAAGGGGTAACTAGAGATCAACTTCAGTCAAGGTTGGCTATTAAGGCTCAAACGGTCCAAAGATGGCCTAAATCATTTCCCCAATGTTGCACAGTCTAGGATTTCGCCTCGAGTGACCATCAAACAAGTTCTAGAATTCATTGAAATCTGAAGAAACATTTAAATTACATAAACTTTCTCTAAGTAAACAAATAACTCAGTGATAATAGCTCAGTGCTCAATGTTGCGCAAGGAATCAAAAGTAAAGCGAAAACCAATAAACATTTCAAGTACACAAATCCATGCATCATTTATCATTTTCCAAGAGTTATTCTTAATTCAATCATTAACTTATCATCGACCTACAAAATGCAAGAAAAGAGGTACGTGGCGTTGTTACACCTGAGTCAAGATTGTATATTTCAACAATCCTTAGGACCAGTAGCCGCAGACTTAAGGTTTCCAGCCTATATACCTTTATTATGAAAGAACAAAACAAGAAACAAGACACTTCAAATAACATGAAATAAACCAACTACAGATTTATTTAGAGAGAATGCGTTTCAAGGGTTAAAGAAACCCCATATTCTGCCATTCTCAGGTTTTTCCACAATTGTTTTTTTTTAAATCAAAACTGATAAATATAAAAACACATAAAACTCTAAATTACGCAAAACTAAACTCACTCATAAAATAACAAAGTTCAACAAGTCAGCAAACAAAAACAAGTTAGTTAGAATGGGTCTACAAAGTTTAGAAGTTAGCCTCCTTATTCAGCCATTATTGATTAAAGAAATCCAGAATGCGTTTCAAGAGAACTTGAACTTTTTAAGCCACCACTCTAAAAGCCAAGATTAGAAAATATTACCTGGGGTGAAAAAAAATAACCTGAAAAAAAAAACTCAAAAGAAATGACATGAAAAATCTCAAATAAACACACTAAAAAAAAAGCAAACAAAAACGAAGCAAACCAGCAAATAGAGATTACAGATGGAGGGTTAAATCCAGTTGACGCCTTTTGTTGCCTTCTCCAAACCAATTTATCCGAGCCATTGTTGGATCAAGTGAATAGACGAATTCTTGTAGTTTGTCAATTAACTCTCCTGCAGTTGAAGCTGTAACCAGCATTTGCCTTGCTGACGGTGAGATGAAATTTTTTTCTACAGCTTTATCAAGAAAGGACAACAAACCATCAAAAAAATTATTAACATTTAACAAACCAATGGGTTTCCGATGGATGTTTAGCTGTGCCCAAGAGGTGATTTGAAATATCTCCTCTAATGTACCATAACCTCCCGGCAAAGCTATAAATGCATCGGACTTAACAACCATATGTGCAATACGCTCATGCATACTAGAGACCTGTAACTCTTCCCCGATTGTTTTGCCTACGATATCTCGTACAGCTAATGGTTTAGGGATAATGCCGAGAACTTTGCTCCCTCCTAGGGATGCACCTGTTGACACACACCCCATTAACCCAAGACTACCCCCTCCATAAATCAAATTAATACCCCCGCAGCTAATGTCCTACCAAGATCAAGAGCTGTTGTGGTAAACTCTCCATCTTTACCAAATTGCGATCCGCAAAATACGCATATATTGCGGAATCGCCGAATTGGTGTGTTCTCCATTTCTACAAGTGCTCTAATCTTGTGTAAGACACGTTAGATATTATGCTTTTCAATTGCAAGACAGGTTATGGAATGACATATGAAAATATGCAGAATGTATATACACACCCATAAAACTCTCAAAAAACAAAATAATAAAATAATATAATTTTGGCACATGGGGACATACTTTTCGGTGGGGGTTGCTCGATGCGATTTATCGGCACCAAATGTGAAAAAATATAGAAGATTTTTAATGCTTTCGGTCGAGTTAACAAACACCTACCACCAGTGGTCTCCCACACTGTGGGAGATAGCATGGTAAACATGTGGGATACACTTTCGCTACTAATGGGGTTTGGACACAAAAAACTACCCTCACGACTCTGGATTCGCCCAGTGTGCTTATATCATGGGGTAGTCATCTGGTTTGTCAAAAAGAAAACTTGAAATTAAAACAAACAAAATCAACAAACAACAACAACACAAAAACAACATTGATAATCAGATCAAAGAAACAAGAAAGAAATAAAATTCGACAACAACAACACACATTCAAATATACAAGTAGTTGTGATTGTGGCTCACATCTTCCTCTGGTTTAACGTCCAGTAACGGCTGAAACGCCTTCTATGAGTCGGGGATTTGCTTCCCATCCAGTTTTCTTATAAACTGGCAAACAGGGTCGTGTTTAGTCAGATTCCCTAGACTATAACACTGCAATTCATCACGAAATTGTGTCCATAGATTAAGCAATTCACGCTGAACAAGTCCACAAGATGTGACTCGAGAGTTAACAAAACATTATCCAGCGACTCATTACTCAAACCATTCTTAATAAATGAAAGTTTATCTCTCTATTCCTGGACGCAAAACCTAATGAACGACAAGTCTGGTTACAATTCCATCTAGCACATTTATAACATACTTGTAACCTTTTCGCTCTACGCCTCTTGGCGTAGAAGCTCTTTCCTAGACCAGGCATGTATTTTGCGAGATTAATGTCCGGCTCACCGGACAATCTCACCTTGGCTTCGATAAGCCATCGGATATCAGCAGGCACATTTAGGAGCATCAATGCCCAAAGTCTAGTCATCCGTACTTTATAAATTTTAAACACAGCATTTTGAGGAAGTGAAGGGAAATATTTACGAAGGTTCGATAGAAAGATATCAGCATCCATTGAAGAGAAGAAAAGGAGAGATATTACCGATAATGCGATTGAGTTTGTTCTTCTCCCAGATATGCACGTTTCAAACCTTCGAACAATGGCTTCAACTCCGTTTGAATGTTTCCTCAAGCTGTTGCACAACTGAACTCGAAGCACGGAATAATCAAATTAAACACAAGAAAAGAAAAGAAAAGAAAAGAAAATAGAGACCCATAAAAGAAATAAAAACACAAGAGCAAATGAAAGTCAAAAACAAACAACAAAGCAAATGAGACAAATGGCAAAGAGAGATAAAACCTGATCAATTATAATAGCCCATGGAGGAATCTCCTCGAAACACAAAAATTGATCAATACTACCTTCTTTTCTTTGTCTCTTTTTATTTATATTCAAAAACATTGGGTTGCCTCCCAATAAGCGCTTGGTTTTATGTCCTCAGCCTGACGTTATCTGTCCTCACCCATCAAGATAAGTTGGCTCGTAGAGAGGTACCTCATAGATATCCTGCATCACTGAATTCTCATAGTAAGGCTTCAGCCTGTGCCCATTCACCTTGAATACTTTATCCGTTTTTAAGCTCTTGATTTCCACTGCACCATGGGAAAAACATTAGTAATAACAAAAGGTCCAACCCATCGAGATCGTAATTTACCTGGAAATAACTTGAGGCGAGAATGAAATAAAAGAACTTTCTGTCCCACTTCAAAATTCTTCCTGGAGATCATTTATCATGAAATGCCTTAGTTCTCTCCTGTTGATTTTGGCAAATCTGTAGGAGAAAAAAGTTGTGACTAACATATGAACGAATGGAAGTCTTAGTGATTTACCTGAAGTGATGTTTGCTCTTCATGGTGTAGATATTGGTATACATCCCCTTCATTAGTTTGTGACCTTTTTTGTGGAACTTGTAATTGGTTTCCACTTCTCAAAGTGATTGCACTAGCATTCTCTCTTGGATTGATCACTGTCTGAGAAGGTAATTTTTCTAAGCTCTTGCTCTCGAATTTGCTCATGTTAGTAGCCCATTGTCCCATTTGATTTTCTAGGTTTTGGATACTTGCCCTAACATTTCCTGCTGAATTGCATTGTGTTAAGTGGCAAGTGCTTTAACAATATACCTGGAGAGACATAACTATGAATTTTGTGAGCCTGGTGTGGTGCTGGGTTGTGGTTGTGCTTGAAATGGTTTCTGCACCCTTGGTTGATTGAAACCTGGTGGTCGATGTGGTATGGCATTTGGGGCAATTGGTTGATGATTCCCATAATCTAAATTAGGGTGATCTCTCCATCCAGCATTGTAAGTATTGGAGAAAGGGTCATACCTTTGCCTTGGTTGTCCTGGAAATCCACCCATGGCATTGGCTTGTTCTGTATATCCTTCTTGCAAAGTTGGACACCAAAATGGGGTCCCCCCCCCCCCCCCCCCCCCCCCCCCCCCCCCCGGGGGTTTTTTTTTGTTTTGGATGGTCCCATGGCAGAACATACTCCACATTTCTAAGATTGCTGCATATGTCCTATCAGCCATTTTTTTACAAGAGAGGTAAGTTCCACAAGCTTTGTTGTTCAATGTTTGAAGTACTTACCTCATTTACTCTTTTTGGTAGTTGTGGCTCAAATTGACTGCTGAATTGTTGGGAGTTCGCTGCCATGTCCACTAATCAACGTCTCTGCCACGTTTCGGTGTTATTAACGAGTGCTCCACACAGCAGCACTCAATGATCTCCCTTTCTCATGGGTAGGAGACCTCTCATAGATATTGAATTAGGAGTCCATCACTAATTTGGTGGTTTGGACAGCTAGCACATAACCTCTTAAATCTCTCCCAATATTCATGAAGTGATTCTCAATTGTGTTGTCGAATGCCACTAATATCTTTTCTAATATTTGTAACTTTCGAGGCTGGAAAGTATTTCTCCAAAAAGAGTTTACTCATCTCATTCAATGGTAATGGTACCTGGTGGTAGATAGTAGAAGTGCCATCTTTTGTGCAGAATCTCTAATGGAAGGGAAGCTCTCAATTTACTTGCTCTCAAAACACCGGTTGGCTTCATACTTGAGCATACCACATGAAATTCTTTGAGGTGTTTGTTCGGATCCTCTCCTGCAAAACCATGAAATGTAGGCAAGAGATGAATCAGTCCAGATTTAAGTTCAAACTCTATCTCAAAATTGGTGCTTATGCATAGCGGTTGTTGATCAATAATTGGAGCCGCTAACTCCTTAAGAGTCTGATCGTTTTCCATCGCCATTGCTTCCAATTCAGATTTGATTGAACTGAAAGAAGATGGGAGGGAAGTGTGTCGTGCAAGGTCAAATTCTGGAGGTGGAGTTAAAATTGACCGATTTAGCCTTAAATTCGAGGATTGGAGAAACTCCTTAATTCTCTTAAGTCGCTGATCCCCTTCTCCCTAAAACACAAACAATCAAAAAAGAAAAACAAACAAAAATATGAATCAACAATGAAAACAAAATAACAAATCGATTAGAAAATCAATCCCCGGCAACGGCGCCAAAAACTTGATGCGTTCGAAACTAGCAAGTATACTAGTCGCACAAGTAATAAAGTGATGAGTGAGATATCGTTCCCACGAGGATTGATTCTAATTAAATTTGTTTTTTTTCAGCAACAATAAACTAAATATGGGGGGTTTTGTTGAATGATTAATTAAACTGAATACGAAGGCAAATAAAGAATAACACAACACAATATTAAATGAATTGAAAATTCAATGAGAGACACTTGGTTAAGGGTTCTTTCTCTGCCACAAGATATGAATTTGTGAATTAACATAGAATTGTAATCCAATTACAGCATTGAAGTTATCAACCGTAGATAACAACAAGCTCTGTTATCCCAATCTTTCCTTACTTTGTTGTTAAATAAAACAAGCTCTTTATTTAATCTCTATCCATTAAACAACCTAGAACAAGCTCTCTAAGTTTAATTCAATAGAAGCATTACGATGAGAAAGATAGGTTGATCTAAGCAATAATCACACAAGTTCGGATTATTTAACCTAGGTTGTATTTTCCAATTGCAATCTCTGATCACAATTTTGCTACTAATGATTGGAAATTCATGACAATTACGGATCAAGATTTCTAATCTAGCAATAGACAACAACAGATTATATTCAGTTGGCCATTCCAAATACAATCAGTAAGTAATCATAAGCATTAGATATGGGAAAATACAAGCAACTTCAATTAGAGAATTGGATAACAATTTCTTACACAATCAACTCACAAAATCCATATCAAGGGCTTTGAAATCACCCTCAACCAATTCAGATTTAGTTACACATATTCAATCAGAATAACAAATACAATACAGAGAAATTCCAGAATTGAAAAGGAAAGAAAGAACTTAGCAAATTCTTTGAAAATCTTCTTTGTAGATGAATCTTCTTGGAATTGTAGTTCCTCCTCTTTCAAAATCTTCTTTCTCCTTCAAGAACTCCAAGGGATGAGAGAAATCCAGAAATGCAGCCTCCTCCCACGTTTTCCCCTCTTCAAGTTATGAAAATAAAACCCTAAAATGTGTTTAAATACTCTGCTACAGTGACTTGCTACAGTGCCCCGTATTATACATGCTACAGTGCTTGTGGAATTATATTTCTATACATCTCACACTGTTTTGATTACAACTTTTGGTACACTGAATGGATTTATAAACCGTAAATTTCTCCAGAAAATAGACTTCGAGAGCTTTCCAACGGTATATAACATGTCATCGGGTTCATTGTATATCAATACAATTAAATCCGAGAAGATCACTGACTAGCAGAGGTGAAAATGAAGGGTTTTACTCCATTTTTGTGCAAGTTGCTCCAAAACTCCTACAAACATCAAAACCACACAAAAACATAAAAATACCAAGGAATATAGCAAAGAAACATGGACGAATTGATATAAAAGTAATACATAAATAGACACCTATCAAGAACTTCATGTGTTCATTGAAATTTACATGCATGTATGGTTGTCTCGAATTCCTCGAGTAAACATAGCCTTCGACATTCTGTTAATGGTTGTTTTTCATTAACACATGTTTGTAAAATGTAGATTTGCATTAATGGTCACTTGTTTTTGAGGTTATAAATAAGACATACTTTCAGCTTTGTTTTGCATCTTACGTTTATGTAAGCTTGGTAACTGATTTGCATTCGTTCTTCTAGACTTTTAGAGGCAGGTGGTCTTCTCCGTAAGATGCATACACAAATCAGCAGTCTAGGCATACCCAGTTTTATTCTGATGATGTACAGCCTTCATCAGAAACTAAATCTAAAAAATCCTGCCCAAATGCTATGGTGACATTTGAATCGCGATGCAGCCTAGTTTGCTTCGAGCGTGCCATAAAGTGGCTATCTTCTGCACAAAGGGCAGCTATTGAGGACATTGGGTTTAGTTCACTATTTTATGTTAGGCAGGGTAAAATCCGGTGTCAACTATGTGCTTGGCTAATGCATCGATTGCATCCCGCTACTTGTCGTCTACACATCCATGGTCAAACCTTCACATTATCCCCCATGTCCTTCAGTCAGATCATAGGTATTGAGGACGATGGCATCCCTATTTGATTTAGAGGCGATGATGGAGATATCACCCGATTAAAGCAAACTTTCTGTCATGGTAATCGAGGATGTAAAATCTCTTTCGTTGAGGAAATGGTCAAAGCATCAATTATAGAAACTGAGGAGTTTCGAGTTGCCTTTGTTCTGATAGCTTTCTCTACATTGCTCAGCCCTACTTCATCTAGGGATATTAACCCTGCTTTGCTACATTCATTGTACGATGTATCCCTCATTAAGAGGCACAACTGGGCATCTTATTGCTTTGGTGTTCTTATAGAAGGTGTGCATACATTCAAGCAATGACCATCATTAGAGATGGCCGATGTCTTCTATTCCTGGAAGTAATTTCCCCACTGACTGTTGATTAATGTTCATGTTATGGCAATGTGGAAAAATGTGTTTACTTTTGCGTCACTTGTATTTTTTAGTTGTTTTATGTCCATAATGTATGGACCAAAGTCCAACTCGTTGACAAAGGGCGGTTTTGCTACGCAAGGCGTGGATCGATATCGACATTACACGATGTCTTTTAGCTGTATGAAAACAAGCTCTACAAAAGAGGACAAATGTAAAAATGATTCAAAACTAATCGAGTCAGCCCACCATTTGGTGTCTACTATAATGCCTCTATTATTTTAAATTATCCTTGCCCCTCTATGTAGTTTGAAGTTCATGTGTGTGTTTTTTGGTTTGTAGCTCTATTGTAGGCCACAAGTGCAACAGACAAATCAATCTGTTCTTGTCGAATTGCAGGAGTATCTTGACTCCAAGTTCGCTGCGCTACATCATGTCTTAGACCATCAGGGAAAGGTTATTGATAATCGTTATCGAGTCGATGACATTGAAGTTGGGAGTTTTTGACCAGCTTTTGTCTGACATTAAGGAGAGCCCATTCTGGCAGCACAGTAACGTAGCAAGAGAAGATACTAATGTCAAAAATGGTGAAAATCATCGTGAAAAAACCCAGTCAGATTCACTACAAAAGGACATTAATTCAAGAGGCAAAAATCTATTATTTTCTTGCTATCGATCTACGTGTCCATGTAAAATAGAGGCGTATCAATCATGCAATGCGCACCCAATTCTGAACATGTAGTAGGCTGTGACATGTTTTGCTCCAAAGGCTGAAGTACCCCTCGCTAATGTTACCCATTTGAATAAATCTCCTATGTCTAATGCAAGTACATCTGGTGTTATTCCTCCTTCACAACCTAATCAAACCCCAGCAATGACATTTGCATAAGAGAGACCGCATGCCATCGTTCCGTTGGCGACTCGACAAAGTCACAGTGGTGCATCAGGTTCTATAATGCCATGTGTAGCAATAAACAGCTCCTGTGCTGCAGGTTATAGTCTAACTA
Source organism: Boswellia sacra (assembly GCA_013180625.2). Taxonomy (NCBI): domain Eukaryota; kingdom Viridiplantae; phylum Streptophyta; class Magnoliopsida; order Sapindales; family Burseraceae; genus Boswellia; species Boswellia sacra. Next base: position 262,036 of record SNVD02008386.1, on the reverse strand, counting down.
GGGATGGCAAAATCCGGGTGCGGGTGCGGGTTTTGCGTTTCCGCACCCGCACCCGGATTTTGTATCTTATCCCCGGTCCCCAGAAAAACCCAGATTTTTTCGGGTTTTTCCGGGTGCGGTTATTTGCGGGTTTTGAGATTACAGCACCCGCACCCGCACCCGGAAAAAAACCCGGATTTCCCCGGATTTTTTTTCTATTTTTGCCTTCACCCGGAAAAAACCAGATTTCCCCGGATTTTTTCTTACTTTTTTCTTAATTTTTTTAAGAATTATGCGGGTGCGGGGTTTATTAGAAATACTGCACCCGGATTTTTTTTTTTTTGACAATTTCCCCACACCCGGATTTCAAACCCGGATAATCCGGGTTTTTTTCACCCGAATTTTCCGGGGAAAATCCGGGTACCCGGATTACCCGGGTTTTTTTGTCATCCCTAAGTCTGACGTCAATGCTGTCTTTTACTCCTACTGCTACTTACCTGATACTTAGCAGCCACAGCAGGATCTTCATATTCTATACACAGCACAGAAGGCTGATTTTTCAGAAGTGGAATATACATGTCTAACGTCAGATGATGGTCTAAGAGCACCTAATTTTACCCCACATCCCCCACATGAGACATATACGCCACATTTGCGAGGGAATAAGCACATATCAGGCCCATCTAATGAGTACATTCAGATGGCAATCTTATTGCTCCGTCTCCATGGACGGCTGCTTTGCACGACACACAAAATCCCTCTCTATATATGAGTTCTAATGTTCTGCGTGTAGAAGGAGTCGTCGAAGCCAACAAAGTTGATAGGTTTGAAATCCGATTCCTGCAGAGGAATGATGAGGCCACCCACTTGCATAATCTTATTCTTTCATTAGTAAGTGACATTACGATTTAACTCTATCTACACCCCCATGGTCGGTTGTACCACCTTACATTTTTAAATATGGTTAATGTCTTACCATGCCACTTTATCTGTACCAATTGACTGCCCACCCTATATGTATGAATTATTAAAAAATTATCCTGCAGTCTACCCCGAAATCGCATACAAGTTATTTCCACATACTCGTGTAAATCCTTATTTATTAAGGTTTTACATCCTCATTTCTTGGGTATTTTGTAATATGTGTCTTATTCATCGTCTTATGTGGTTTTGCAGACTGAATTTGGTTAAATAGGTTCACATGATGGTTGTTCTTCAAATGATAGAATGCCGTATTTCCTGAGGTCGCCCAATACGCTTAGGCTATCGAAGTACCAATTGTCCCCTTACATTGGCCCTCCTGCCAAGAAGGGTCATCTGAAACAGTACTACCTTGGCCCATTCACTGTGCCCCAACCAGCATCTTGCGATGATCTTAAAGTTGTCCAATACATCATGGACTGGGATGCTGAAGATGCATAAGATTTTATTTTATACTTACTACACTTTATCCCTTTGTATACCTAATATATTTCCTGGAATAGTTTCATTTGCAAATCCAGTATTTCCTACATTTTCGAGTTCAAAGTTTGCATTAGTAAGTGTCCTTGAACACGCTAATACTCGTAAATTAGTCACATGTAACAGAAATTACAGCCTTTTGTTCCTGTAATGCCATCTATAGTATACAACCCATTTAATTTTAGTCTACCTAACTACTCAGTACAATACTTTGTTGGGTTGCTATAATTGGTCCTGAAGTTTACATGCGTAGACATTCCTATCATATGCTATCATTCACTGATAACTTATTACTCCACTTCACTGGGTGGATGAAATGCAAGCACGAAGAGAATCTTTAAACACAAATCTGGGATGAAAGTTTTTGCATTGTTTATGTCTGTGTACAAAACTTTTAATGTAACAAGTTGGCATTGACTGCTTTTTTCTCCATACACGTTGAAAGTATTGACAATCTTATTGGTTGTTCACATGACAGGGAGTATATCGTGACCATACATAACTTCCATGTAGTCCGATGTAATTTTCTTTCCCTCACACCTAGAAAATGGATTGAAAGTGTGGTACATTATTCTGAACTTTTAACTATCTTTTACCCTAGTCCAAGGTTGCTGCACGACCTTGTTCTGCCCACCGTTAATTTATATCGACCCCACATTCACTTTTTTTTATTTGGCTTTCGAAAAAAAAGGCATATTGCATACTTGTCGTGGCGTTTCAGGTTATTGACGTGTGGGTCGATCACCTTGCTGAGATTCATAGTCATGACATGCAACGTTGTCTAGTCACTTGGTTCTTAACAATTGTGTTTGTTGTACTTTATGTGGGATTCATAAGCAATAATTGTCATCTTCCATTCACTATTGTCGTTAACATTTTCTTTGTATTCTGACTGAAATTTGTGTTTGTTACAGAGTTGTGTTAAGGATTGTGATGAGTCAACCGCAGATGGGTTTGCATCCCTCTTGAAATTCAAGACCTCTTACAAAATGCATGACCTTGCTCACTACCATAAGGTAATTCTTCTGTATGTTGTCACCATGTTGCACTCTCTTCTTCTTTTGCATCTTTGACTACAGAGTGGACAGTGGATAATTGGGCATCAAGTGTATGTAACCGTTAAAGCAGCAATATACTATTATATTGACATTATAAACCATGAAGTGCTCACCATTGAACATTAGCGGACTATCCATCACTGACCACAGTTTCGTTAATTTGTTTGCCTTTTACTTGAATGCTAGATTTATTTGTCGACCCATGATGGGCTCGATCATTGGTTCTTAATTGTCATATGTGTTGACAAAAAGCAAGTCCAAGTGTGGGACTCCCTCCCATGTCCTCAGCGTCTCCTGATCTATGAGAAAATCGCTTATAAAATTGTACGTGCCCTTGTTGCCCTATTATGCAGGTGCATGACTATCTCCCATTTTTTTCCTCACCTGACTCCCACATTTTTCATTGACTCGTAGCTTATTGCTTTAGAGATGTTTCATGAAGAATTAACAGTAGTTGCCGATGGCAATATTCGATTATCAAAGTTTTCAGAATTTGGCATCCACCCAAAGAACTAGGCTGCTGTGCATCATGCAAACACTTGCGACTGCAGGCTCTACATCATGTGCTACATGCAGTCTCCTTCGCTTCTTTTGGAACCTACACACATAGCAGGCATCTCCATTGTTTAATGTTTGTTATAGAGTCAATTCATCAGGTTATTGTCATATTGTTCCTGACAGTTAGCCTACTAATACTGTGTAGCACCATTCCCAAGTGTCGCATGCATTTCTTCTATTGGAGTTAGCCAGGTCCCTTGCAAACAAGATACGAGATGAATTAGATCATAGAGCAGAAGCTAAGTGGGCTGTGATGAGTGTTAAGTTGTACAAAAGTGCTTATAAGAAATCTGTTAAGAACCATTGAGCAACCATTGATTTGAAAGTTCCATCGTGTAAAGCCCATGGACAACCTGTCACAACAAGTAGTGGCAACAGGCAGTGCACTTCCTCTAAGTTGTTGTTGCCGTCTATATTGGTAAGTGAGGTATTTTGCATACATTGGTAGAAATTGTATGGTATTTTGTAAGGTGCAAGGATCATCTTAGTTTCTGTATGTTATTTGGGGATATCCCCACTGTCCGCAATATGATACTTTTTGGTCACTAGCGGCCCATAATTTGCAATTGTTTTCCTCGACTTGGAATCAATAATTGTTTCTTACTAAGGGAGTCATATCCATGTGCATGATTAATCTTATTTTTGGTGTAATAATAGCGTTTGTGCGACTATCATATCAAGTGTTTGTGGGCATATACCTATCATACATAGCCGAGGGGGGTTATGCTTTAAAAGATGCGTTCATATCACCCAGGGCCTACGATATACATTATCGAACTGGCCTCTGTAGGCCCACCTTCTGCATGTGGTTGGCCCCCTACCTAAATGTGTTTCTAAACCCCCTCTCTTTCGTTATTTTATATTCAAATGAATTTCACAAATAAAATATCTACCTTATATATCTCCTACTTAAGTGATTACACTCAATGTTACAGCAATATGGTAGCTATCATAACCACAAAGATGTTGACACGTGTTGTCTACAAAGCTACAAGCGATAGCCATGCTTACTACTCAGCCACCCGAAAAGGCAATTCCATTTCATCTACACTAATTAAAGTGATAACTACAAACACGTGTCTAGATATGAATGTAAAATAACGAAATAATATTGTCTAGAAGGTCCAAAGTAACCATATTCTCCAGACATAAGTGAAATACAACTCCTGAACAAATGCACAGCTTTACTAGAGGAGTGATGTAATGTCCATATGCTTTAACATGCTTAATTATGTAAACATTTAATATCAAGCTATCATATAGTTAACCATTCAGATTATATTTATCTCATATAAATCAATGAAAGATTAGTTATCTTTCCAAATATTGAAAAGAAAAGAAATTATTTATAGTAGTCCTTGCATAATTAACTAATTGGAAATTATTATATTCGTATAATTTAAAATCTTATGTTACATCCTAAGTATTATATATTTCAACTTTTCATTACTACACATAAGAAGGAGAAAAATAAGATAGACGAAACAACAAGATGGTATACGAAAAACATAAATTTTCCTTGATTCTGATACGTAGTCAATATGATAGATCATTTAGTTTGTGGATAATACAAGATAAAACATGAATAACATTTTAAACAATGAGGGAGAATAGTCATAAATTGCTATATAAAAGTTGTTGACAGATATAAAACAAATGATTTTAAGTTTTAAATGATTGTACACAATACCATTTCGTTTGACCACTGTCAATTCAGAATGAACTATTCACATGATCAGTACATTTGATTCTAACCTACTTCGTAATGGTATTGACTAACGTCTCTTGCTTCCATTCATACGGGCGGAAATGGGGTCTTTGACCAATTATGGGATGACTTGCTGCACTATTGTGTAGGTACACATATAAAAGTTAAGAGCGCACACCTGATTTCGAAAACTGGTTTCACTCCGACCTCCCCTCTTATCTCCGCTCCACGCGCATCTATGTCCCATCATCCCTCCTTCCACACAACATAACAATGATTTATTTGTTGTCATAAGATTTCATGCAAAAAGCAGTGAATACAAAAATTCCATTATGTTACATATAGTTAACAACAAATGATTTCTAATAATCCCCAATCAATTCAATACATAGTGTTTATTGGAGTAATTAACATTGCCACCCCCAACGTTTGGGCAAATTAATAGTCTTCCCCCAACCTTCGACGAAGTAACATACAGGCCCCTAATTTTCAAATACCGTTAATCCATCCATTAAGCATATTGCAGGAAGATAATTTTGCCCTTATTTATATTATAAGATTTTTTATTTCGTTCTCTTTATAAAGCAGATAAATTTTAAAAACACCAACAGGACTCGAAAAATTCATATTTGTAAAATTTTATAGAAAATGGTTTGTAAAAAGTGATTTTTTAAAAATAAAAATTAAAAAGAAAATTGTTTGTAGATAAATGAAAATGGTAGTCTAATTGGTTTTCTTACTAATTTTTATTTTTTTAAAATTTATATTTTTAAAAATAAAATTAAAAAGAAAATGGTTTGTAAATAAACCATTTAAAAAAATAGGTTGTGAATAAAAATTAATGTTTTCAAATTTTTCTTCATTATAAAGAGAAATAAATAAATAAATCTTATAATATAAATAAAGGCAAAATTGTCTTTCTATAATACGTGTAATGGATAGACTAATGGTATTTAAAAATTAGAGGTTTTCATGTTACTTTGCCAAATGTTGGGGAGAGAGTGTTACTTCGTCCAAGCGTTGGGTGTAACAATTTTAATTTCTCATTTATATTTATTAATTTAAAAGAAATTTGGACAAGTATGCAGTTTATATATAATTGTTTACTAATTAAATCGAGTACACAAGCAACATATCAATTCGACGGATAAATTATTGAGAATATGGCCACTACATATAAATCTTTTACCAATACTATAAAGTTATTTTAATGGTTTTAATAACTTTATAATTTTAGTAACTATAAATAGTGATTTATGCATATATATGTTTCCCTTAGGCATCGTTCGTAGTTATATTGAATCTATGGTACAATTCCTCTACATCATCTTATTTGGCTATCAATGTTAAATGTATATGGTACAACGATTTGTACATCATTTATCATCGAAAATTAAATTTAACCAAGAGTAATTAAAGTCACTAAACATGCATACTTTGTAAGTATGTATCATAAATTGATTTTCTGATGTAGGTAAAGTATATATTTTCCTCTTGACATTAAAGAAATACACATTTTACTATTAGTTGTCATATATGAATATCTCAAATTGCCTTCCTAAATTAAAGTAATAAAAATTTCATGTTAAGGTTATATCAACCAACATTGAAATAATATTAACTTGAAGATCAGCGCAATGTTGTTCCTACAACTTGAAATCTACTACGTAAAGATTAATCATTAGCTCTTGTTTAGTCTATCATCTATGTGTTCATGTGAACTGGTTAATAGATTGGATAAAATAACCTATGCCATATACAGTGTATGTACTTAATGAAATAATTATATTGGGTTGATGTTTCCTACGATTAATTAATTAATTAATTGAATACAATATAACTAACATTGTTTTCTATAATTTAAATGTTGCACTATACGTTCCTTTGCTTTATACAATAGTATCAAAATAATATGGCATCGGGTTTAGTTCGTAGTTAACGTCTGTACGTATTTGGATAAAATATATAAGCATAGTAAATATTTTAGCTAATTGTATTAACCTTAATAGGAATACATCATGACTGCGACGTCCTCTTCCTCTAATTTGCCTTGAGGGCCCCTTTTATTTACACTATCTCCTATTCATGGATTGACCCATTATTTCTTATATTTAGCAAAGTGTGCAGTTAAACCTTCATTACCAATGCTCCATAGTATTCATGTCCCCAAGGATTCAACAAACGTTTATTATTTTAAAAACATTAACTTTTGAGAAATGGTGTAGTAAAAATAATTTTGGCATGTGGGTACGAAACGGGTTATTTACTAATTGGAGACTTGACATTCACCACATAACCCAATCCCTGGCTCTATTAAGATGAAACACGTCATTTCATATGAATTCTTCAACTCCTATTTGCGCAGCCCCTTGGCCTTCTCTTCAACAGTTCCCTCAACTCTATCATCTCTATTTAACAATTATAAAACCTGGGTTCCTCATCCCCTTACTACGCCGTTAAGGATTTGATACCCACATCACAAAGAAATCATAAGTGTTCAGCGGTCACACAAACGATTTGATCCTTTTCCTTTCTATGTATGCATATATTAACTAGAATTGTGTTATGTAAACTGTTTGTTTGTTATGCCCGTCAATATGTTTGTCAATACCTACTTCAATTTTTCCTTGTTTTTTCCCTCTCCCCTCGTTCTTTTATTCTATGGTAAATTTTAATTCAAAGTTGGAAAAATTTTTTTTGGATTAGTTAACCTACTTGTCTATAACTGCTTTAATTTTTCCTTGTTTTTTTCCCTCTCGCCGTGTTGCTTTGATTCTATAGTAAATTGTAATTCAAAGTCACAAAATGAGTTTGTGGATTAGTTAATTACATGGCAACTACATATGCTTCTTTTTTTGCATGTGTGTTGTTTGCGTATGTCACCGTCATTTACAGATGGGGTGCGTATGTGTGTGTTACCCAGTAACGTCATCATTTACCCTCTCCGTTTCTTTTTTATTGATTTTTTTATTTCGTTCCCTGCGTGGGCCTATGTTTTATATATTATCTTTACTACCATTTTCGAGTTTGTCATTAAGTCTATTGACATTGTCTATGGTGGACATACATCATCCTTTTAAACCTTCTTTTCCTTTATGACTATTGATCTAATAATAAATCAATGTAGTTATCATATTTTCCATAAAATAAGTGTAGTAATGAGTACATTTCCATACTATTCAATGATAATGGGCATGTTCTATCTTTATGTTTACACCTGGGGGGAGGAATTTCAGTTAGGTTCAGTGCACTTAGATACTGTTTGTTTGTACGAGGTTGTCTTGGTGATTATAGCAAGATTTTCCCCTGTTATCATAGTCAACGACTATAGGACAGTACAACTTTGGGTTCAATTCCCCTAGAACTCTGCCAAAATGGTGATCGAGTCTGATGTTGACCTCGTGGAGATATTAACAATGTATGAGTTAAACGGTGAGCACAAAATTTGATTTCAATTCTAGACTCAAACAGTTGCTGAGTAGGAGAGTTGCCACCCAGGTCACACAGCACATACCAAGGAAGATCGAAGTCATCCGCACTTGCTATTATAGACAAGGCGTCGGCGTCATTGTCAGGTCCTACAACAAATTTGTAGAAACTATGGCCGCCTTTTCATTCCTTTGTTTCATCTTCATCAACTTCGTCAAGTGATGCTTCATCAACCTCTTCATCTTCAACATACCCGTTAACAATAAATTTAATCCTTTAGGGGAATCAACAACATAAGATTAGGAGTCCATGTCTTTCTGGAATTTGCAGTTTAATTGTCATTCTACATTAAGAAACTGATTTTGCTAGTAATCTATGACAAACGCTACTGTGATGGCTTCGTGTTTGTGGAGTGGTTGGAAATTATAGCCATGTTTGCATCCATCGTGCTCCGCTAGGTTTTTGTAAACGAAACTGTTGTTCGTCTATGTCCATGTTATTATATTAATTACTTTTCGTGCATGTGTCTTACCTGGACCTTGCTATCATATTAGTAATTATTGAAGCCGCAAAAGAAACTCTTGCAGTTGAAATATTTCTTATGTACCATCTGTTACCCATTTTGTTATATGATTTGTCATTCAAAACAGCCCAAATATATCGTATGATCGTAAATGTATCCTATATAGCAAATATGTTAATTAAGTTAGAACAATGGTTCAAGATTCCAAGAAAGTAAGTGGGAAAAGTAATAGACTAAATTATGAGTTAAGATTTACATGCACAATCCTGAATTATAAATAATTGCAATTCGTATACTTATATATATTGTTCTGTTTGTCTTACCCGCAAGTGCTTCACCGACTATATAGATATATTGGGAGAGTTATGCAAGATATCCGATACAATGCTAGGTGGAATGCCACTAATTACCTCAAGAGCTAAAGTGGTGTTAATATGTACATATATATGCATGTATTTATTTAAGTACATGTACACATACACCTATTTAGTAAACGTACTAAGTGGCCATGGAAATTTAGGTAAAGTACATGTTGTACGAAGTAATAAAGATGTGAACAAACATATATAACCAAGTAATCGTGTGACAAAGAAAAACTATGTCAAGTAGGAATAATTGACCCTTGCCTCACCGATATATTATTATTAGAAAATATTTTGTATATTGCAGCTTTGAACGCGGATAATATATATAAACAATGACACAGGTAAGGTTGTAATTTTGATGGAAGGCATTGACAATGGTTTTGAACACCTATGTTAACCATAACATGTATGCTGTCAGCCTAATATATGCATTTCCCCACGGTCCTGGATAATTATCAGTAGTTAAACATAATGACATTGAAAGCAGATTTGAAAAGTGGAACATCAAAATGAACTATGGCCATTGCTCACTAAATATAACAAAAACGTGGAAACAGAGTTAGCATACATAGTCGAACAGGAAATGGTACACCACAATGGTCGAGAAATGCATAGTCCACGTGCTTAGCAGCTAAAGTAGTACCACAAACAAATTCACAAATATGTGTAGTCGTCGACCGTATAACAACATAATTCATGACGTAGATAGTGTGACCTGCAATTCAGCCGGCTCATGCCCTGATACAATTCCAATGCATGTGAATGAACAAGGGAATGCTTTATTTGCTAACAGTAGAGAGGGATTGACGGCAAAATGTTTATGCATTTCAGTGTCAACGAGCATTCATAGACAAAGTACTCCCAACCTTTTCGTATGTTGGAGCTCCTCCACCATGTCTGAAAAAAGTTGTTAGACCTTCTTATCGTGCTCCCTGCACACCTCCTGCAAACGTGATTGATACCTTAAAATTATGGCATCTATGGTTTCACCATGTACTCCTATTTGAGTCCCTAGTGGATTAACTCCAGTACTCCAGCTTTGATTTATAGTGCAGTTGAATGCAGGTCCAACTGAAGGTCCTCCTCTTAGATAGTCACATGCGTTGTAAATGGGAGTGCCAGTCGTCCCCTGTGCACTCCAAGGCCATGTCGTTCCTTAAAAAAAAAGAGGGAGATAAGCAGCAGAGAGTAGCACAACATGCGAAGACCAATTTCTTATTACCAACCATATCTAAGTGAAAAGCAACTATATTGTAAAGGCATACTTCCATCATCAGAATGTGAAGTCTGTTCGACATAGTCGGAAGGGGGTCATCTGACGTCATACCCTACGGACACAGGAATCCCAAAATATTCACAATAAGCGATCTCTGTCTCTTACATCTTTGGATAATACTTATGGTGCGCATTACGGATTCCGTGAACTTGACTACTAGCTTCCTCCCAATTGGTGTATATGCCTAGTTTCTTGCGGAAGATAACGTATATTTTTCCCTGCATTGTAAGCAGGACATTTTTAGAAACAGAAACATAGGGATGAAAACATAAAATTATAAATAGCTCTTCAGTTGTTTGGTTGATGTAGTTAATACCATTGCACTTAAGTATATGACCTCCTATAGCACATGGGTAGAGTACAAACTATGGAGAGACACAGTGATTGTCGTAGGCAAGTAATAAAACCTATACGGTTCACTGTGCAGATATAAGATATAAACAGGTTAGCCTATATCTCGCCTTGGGGACATAATGAAAATATTGGTATCATCTTAACCTACATTATAAAGTATTACAGCAGTATAACACAGTTTTTTACTATCTTCAGAGCACGGACACCAGTTAGGGAGGGAATAAGCGTTTGATGTTTACATGAAATTAGAAGGATGCACACATGGCCGAAAGAAATAAAGGTGGAAGGCAATGGCAAGTAGCTAGGTTTCATTTCCATCCACTTAACCACTGTATGAAATGGAAGCAATATTTAATACTGACCAAAGCTTGGGGAACAAGGATATATCATTTGAAAATTGCATTGAGCCATACCCAACAGTGAACAATGGTTAAAGTGGTCAACCTATAGTAATATCTAAACAAATCAGATTCGTCAATTAGGTGCGCATTACTGCAATCAACGTAGGCAAAAAAAGGATAGGGGGGCCTTATTGAAATGTTTCACCCGTGACTGTAATTCCATGGGTGGGAGGGTATACCTGCATGCACCTTTGATAATTGTAGATGCAGTTGTAGGCAGAGGGCCTGCCCTCTCCCCGACAAGACTTGATGAAATTATTTTAGCAGTGGAATTCAGCTTCTGACAAAATCTCACTATTATAAAGGTCATAGGATATGAAGACAATCAAAGCTTGTGGGTTGCATGCGTGGCTTGCATCTAATAATGTCACATGAAATCTGTGTGTAACCGAGTCTGTAAAAGTATTTAGGCATAATGGGCACAAAGTATGGGGTAAATTCCTAGGCTGCTAAAAAAATGGTGCCAGTACATATTTGTCTTGATGAAACTATTTCAGCAGTGGAATTTGACCTCTGACAAGGTTCCATTGTCATAAAGGTAATAGGATCGGAAGACAGTCAAAGCTTGTAGGTTGCAAGCATGGCTTGCAGCTGATAAGGTCACATGAAATCTCTGTGTAAGCAGGTTCGTTGAAGTATTTAGACATAATGGGCACAAGGTGTGGGGAAAATTCATGGCCTGCTAAGAAAATGGTGCTAGTACATATTTGTCATCATGGCAAAAAAATATATTCAGGAGAGGATATTAACGCTAGATGGTGGAAAGAAAATAAAAACTGTGTGTCGATCAATCTAAGTTTCCCCGTGAAATAAAAAATATAAATATGAGTTATGGTAAATGAATAGTATGCACAGGCATCAACGTTTGTAATTAAAGTTAGCCACGGTACAGTAAGTGACATGGCAAGAGAAATCTGACACGAGTGCTTTCAGGGGTAGGTGACATGCATTGAGTGACTTTAGAAAGGGCCCAAAATTCATTTTTTTAAGCCAACGAGGCTGCAATTCCAATACACGAATATATTCCATGGCAGTGTGTCAGGGAAAATTTAAATTGAAATACAGACTGAAAAAGACATCATTCAGAAGTACCACAACAAGTGAAAAATGAAACAAATTCAAAAAGTTGTACAATGTGGCAACCTGCCATTACATAATGAGAAATCAACGGTAAAGGTAAATGGCTACCAAAAATATGCATCATCTACATGACTGACGACGCACCTGATATTGAGATTAACATTACCTATTGTATGTTAACATATGTAAGCAATTGTAGAAAAATGTTGATAAGAGTTACAAAGTATGAGGGACTGTAATGTAGATAGGAAACCAAGATATGGTTTTTGATCGATGGGCGTATTTTTCAGTATGATTTACATCACATGTATGAAGTGAAAGGATGGAAAATAATATAAGTGAACAAAATTACTAATGTTGGAAATATTACATGAAAGTAATTGAAAGTTTACAAAATTACAACCATAATAGGTCCTCCTCCTCTATAAGCGGAACTAGGAGCAAAGTTTAGGCTAACCCGTGTCAACCACCTGCTCTCAAGCAGATGGTTAGGACAAATTATGGCTGCATAAATGGCATCTTGTCAACTCTGTCTATACCCAGATAATACATATGCTCCATTTGGAGAATGCTGAGAAACAAAATTTGTAGAATTAATGCGAGGTGGAAGAGAGGGTATAGAGAGAAATATGGTACAGGTGTGTTGACAAAACAGATCCAAGACGGAAGTGTGGTATTTAAGAATCCTTCTCTACCTTCAATGAAAGACATCTTAATATTATCAATGGTAGCGTTCACCAAAGGGTGGTTGCAATCCCTGATGTGAACTATATGACTATTGGCCCGTTCGGCCTCTTATTTAGTGTTTAGTGTCGACAAACCTGTGGTGGAACTACATGAACTATGTCAAGCAATAGGGGATGATGCGTGCTTCAGAATATAGCTATGGCATGATATGAAGAGGCTTCTCCGAATAGGTCTCCTGACGATGGTTTGAAATAGAGGAAGATTGGCATAAAGCAATGTTGTAGATGCTCACTGGAATGGCAAACTTATTTAATGTGAGGGATCGACAGTTAAAGAAAAAATTAAAAAAAATTTCTTTTTGGTATAGTGGGACATTATGGGGCAATCCAATTGAATTAATTTTAAAGAATTAATCCCTTGGAAATAAGTGTTCAAAATGTGATAGTGGGGTGTCGGTGCAGTTGTTATTATTAAAAATGTAAGGGCAAAATTGTAATATGTGATAGGGACTGTAAGTAGAGGAGATGGGCCAAAGACTAGACAATTGGACTCTTGGCGGGAGTCGAGATTTTAGTTTTATTAACAACGCGTGAAACTCATTTTTCTTATAACAAAATAAAAGTTCTTATAGTGAAAGCACCTGCGAGGTGCTCCAATAACCCAAGTCGAATTAGCGTGCCCTTGAACAATGCATAGCATCGGACTAGACAATGGTGGTAATAAATAGATTGTGGAGGGAATTAATAGTCAAACTGAATGAAGCGGGGGGAATATATGATATATATGAAGGGTAACTTGCGTGAGGAAAGCAACCCATGGCTAATAACTGTCAGTAGTACATAGATTTGGTCTTGTTCACATTGACCGCATCATTTGGAAGAGAAGATGGTATATTAAGTCCAACGATCATCCTTTTGCAGAATAGATGGATGAAACCTTGAGATACATATGTTCGTTTCTGCAGGTAAAGGTTCAGAATTTTGGTTTATTATTTTACACTGAAAATCATCTGATTTAATTGATATGCATATAATAATATGAACCAGATATCAGAAAATTATGGATATTATTGGAAGCAATTCTAATTTGGATGTAAGAGGACTTATTCAGAGTTAATGTGAACATAAGCACTCCTATTTGTATAGAGAGAAGGAAGTGATTGTTTCAAATAATGATGATAGTCAATATTTAAAGAGTACCACATTTGTTATGAATTCCTAAGGCAAATATATGTGATATGAATGTATCAGTTACAACCTTAAACTAGTGACAAGTTTGTGGTATTTGACATGGCACCATTGTATTATTTCATATACCATCGCACACCATGGAAAAACTGAAGTTTGACATCATGTGACATTATTGTCTGTACAAATTGACAATGTTTATATGAGTATGCAGCCATTGAGGATATTTTTGTGGGAAAATGTAAGGTGCATGGGAATCATGGGAATGCTACAACATCTACATTAATGATTTACTGCCAAACTGAACAAATGTGATGCAAATTTTCATCACTAACTAATTACTTATGTCTAATAAGTAATAACAATTTCAAGTGTGAACCTCACATACAACATATATAATGATACTTGTCTCAAATACAATTTGTGTATGTAGGTACAATTGCAAGCGAAACAATTAAGAAAGGCCACAGAGGAATAAGGTACATTGCCATATGACAATGCTCAGCAATCAGCTGTGTTTATTTATGACTATTTCATTTGGTGTTTCGACAAGCAAGAGTCAGCATTTGTTGAACAAAGAATGAAGTCCAGGTGAGGTGATTAGGTTATAGTGGAAAACACGTAGTTGTCATGTAATACATAGCAAATTAATGCCTGTTGATCGATCCATAGAAGACAATGCGAATTAAGTCAGAGAAGGAGAGCAACGATAACTATGATGGCGAGGACAACTATGTCAGCAACAGATTCTCAATGTCAACGCAGGATTCTAAAGCCACAAAGATAAGTACCACAGTAATGAGGACCGATGACAGTTTGGAGGACATCCAGAAAACATCGACAGAAGGCTGCCATAACTCAGAAAATGTTAAGGGGGATGACATATGCAACCATGAGGGCTCCATACCTACAATGGACTTGGACAGTGATACTAAGGATGGATGGAAATACTTTATAACAGTAAAAGAGACGGATAACTTTTATTACAACCACGCAATAGCAGTAGGATTTAGTGTGCATAAAGATAGGCTTCAAAGGGACTATAGAGGTCAACTGCATAGGAAGAACATGGGTTTGTTCAAAGCAAGGACTCAGAGATTCAAAATGGCTTCAAAAAGAAGATCGTGTGAGGCAAGCGAGAGTCATAACAAGAGTAACTGCAAAACATGTTTTCGGATTAGTTTCATACAATCTAAAGGTAAATGGAGGGTGACAAAGTTCTGCGATGTGCACAACCATGAGTTGACCCCACCGAGGGAGGCCTAATTTTTACGATCCAGTAGGAGTGTTAAAGAAGTTGACATTGTTACTGCAAGAGGTTTATGAAATGTTGGTGTCAAAAAATCATAAACAATGGATTACATCGTACAACAAAGTGGGGGATACGAGAGAGATAGGTTTCACAAGAAAAGATCTCCAAAATAAGATGGATGCTATGAGAATAGAGGAGTTTGGGGAATGTGCTTCAACAAAAAGAAAGAACCTGATTCGGGTTTTCTCTACGAGTTCCACCTGGATGAGGACAATAGGTTAGAGGACATTATGTGGTGTGACAATGCTTTACAAGCAGCATATCAACTGTTTAGAGATGTCGTAGCTTTTGATGCCATATACAAGACCAGTATATATAACAAGCCAATGATCGTATTTTTGGGAATAAACCACCACTTTAGCACCACGGTTTTCGCAATTGAATTACCATCGATGAAGATAAAGAAATGATATACATGGCTATTGGGGACATTTCTTAAAGTAATAAATAACAAACACCTACTGGTGGTGATAACAAATGGGAATAAGGCAATGAGAAGAGCAACATGCGTCCTCCTGTTAGGCAGCCATCGACTTAACCGTGGCATTTTAATAGAAATGCATAATAGAATGTGAAGAATGCTGGTTTCATGTAGGGTATAGCACTTCTCATGGCTATGAATGTTGATGTCACGGTTTTTGGGAGCAAGTAGGAGGAGTTGGTCAACATGTATAACCTGAAAGACAAAAATTGGTTGAAAAAGTTATACAAACAGAGGCATTATTGGGTAGAAGCATATTTGCAGGATAAGTTTTTTGAAGGGATGCAGAGTACACAAAGATGTGAAGGGAACAACGCTTACTTTAATCGGTTTGTGGATGGACAAATGAAATTGGCAGAGCTTGCATGGCAGGTTGATAGTGTTAGCCCTATGGCTATATGATAATTTTGATGATAATAATACACATTGATTCATTGAGGTATTAATAATATGGTTATTTATTTGCAAGAATAACATCAATAAAATACTTGTAAAATCAAGAAGAGGCTTATTAAAATGAAGTGTTAAAGCTAACGAGAAGACTTTATGTTTTGATTCGAGGAATGTGACACATGAGCAATGTTCAATCAATTGGTCATATAGTGTTCTATACGTGTCCAAATGATGTGATTCCTAAGCCTTTAGAAAGCTTACTCAATTAATAACATTTTATATGTTTTTAAAGAATTCAAATTTCAAGTGAAGGGTTGTCCAAATCGTCATGAAAGTTAAAGGACAAACAGAATCAGCTGACATGAGCATGGAATGCTATTTTGGACATATCTTGAGCTAGAGATATCCAAATGATTTGATGCTCAATGCGTTGGAAAGATGATTTAATGAAGCACATTTCATAATCTTTGAACAAATTCAAATTTCAAATAGAAGGCTGACATAATCATAATGAAATTTAGTGGACTGACACAAGGAAGAAAAATCAGCTAACATGAGCACCAAATGATCTTTTATCCATACATTGAGATAGAGATATCCAAATGACTTGATTCTTAATGTGTTGAAAAGATTATTCAAATATGCAGATCTTTTATGTTTTAAAGAAATTAAATTTCAAATGGAAGGCCGACATAATCATCATGCAATTTGGCGGACTGACACAAGAAAGAAAAATCAACTGATATGAGCACCAAATGGTCTTTTATCCATATCTTGAGATAGAGATATCCAAATGACTTGATTCTTAATGCTTTGGAAATTTTATTCAAATATGTAGATCTTTTATGTTTTGTAGATTTTTAAATTTCAAACAAAACATTAACAAAAATGGCCAAAAATATTACTATTTTTATGGTGGGTAGAAAATTTGGAGTTGGTGTCTTCACTTGATTAAGTTCATCTCATTTGCCTATAAAAGGAGTCTTTCTCCCATGCATTCAACAAGAATCCATCAAGAGAAATTTCACGTTTACAGAGCTTTTATGTTCTTTATCTACTTTTTGAGGAGAGTTGTATTTTTATTGTAAATAATTATCTTTGTTCTTGTATTATGGTGAAAGTGAGATCATTCTTGTAAAGGATAATAGTTATCCTTGAGAGAACTCTTGCTGTGGTGCTATCAAGAGGTAAATAATTGAGAGAACTTTTAGTGTGGTATTACCAAGCGTTGAGGGAAGAAGTCTTGGTGAGGTTGTTCATCAAGTAAGCTGTAAAGAATTCTATAACTTAGTGGAAAGCCTAACTTGTGGAGGAGCTAAGAACCCGTGGATATAGGCAAGGTTTGCTATATCACATAAATTGAGATTGCACTATCTCTATCCCAATCCTCTTTAAATTTAATTGCACTTGTGATTGTTATTCTCTTAATTGCATCTTAGATAACTTTTAATTTCATCTTCATCACTTTTATTCTCAAAGAAAGAGTGAACTAATTTTGATCTTTCAAGAAAAGTTTTATAAATCTGTTTTTATAAATAAAAACCCAATTCATCCCCCTCTTGGGTTGCCATAACTGGGTCAACAGATAGAGCAATTCAACATCAGAGGAATGACGAGGCAAATCTTGATTTTGTCACTGCAAATGCATTTCCATTGATGACAACACACCTATGCAGGTTTGAGGAGTAAGGAGCAAAAGTATATACAATAGACATGTTTGAGAAAGTGTGGGCAGAAATACGTGAAGAAAGTTTACTATACATATTGGAAAGACTAGTGGAGGTCAGTAGGACTCTATATCGCGTAAAAAAATTCTAATGTGCCAAGACAACCTGGAATATGTCGTATGAAGCATGTACTAAAACCACAGACTCCTCTTGCAAGTTATTACAGGGTTCGACATTCCATGCAGTCATTCCTTTGTGCTTATGAAGTGTGGGGACCTAGACAAAATCCCTGCATATATGATTTTGTCACGCTGGAAAAAGGCAGCCAAGTTTGGAACACAGTGGGTGAGAGGTGGTGAGAGCTAGATTTGGGAAGGTGCAAAAGGGTCTAGGCAAGGATCTCAATTAGCGACTTGTAAAACTTTATGCTTTTACGTATCAAAAACTTACGATGGGTACAAGGAAGCAATGGAGCAGATATTCCATCTCACACTACGAGTTCAACGACTAATTCATGATAAAGGCAGTTGCTCCCGATTGTAGGTTTGCAGTGATCATAGCAGTGACAAAATAATTAACCCCCCGAAGGTTAGAAGTAAAAGCACGTCCTAACAAGGTAAAGTGGGACACTCTCGTGAGCGAAGAAGGTGTAGTGAACATAAACAAGTAGGACATACAAATAGGACTTGTTCGCAGGTACGGGCCTGCCCCAATAGGAAGCTATTCGATGAGACTACTATAGACACCAACAGATATGAGGATAACATAAGCAGATGCAGTAACGGTCCTAACAATGGTGATGACGCATCGACAAGGTGTACGACACCAACGGCCAATGGCGACTAGGATGAAAGATCAACGTCGGTCGTAAAACTTGTGTACTCTGCATCAGGTAAGAATATTACATTCGGTTTAGATGAGCTTAACGAGGGAGATGCTTTTGGAGACTACATGGCTGGAAATGACTTTAGTTTCATGCTACATCACAACTCATCGGGGTTTAGCAACGACAACAATTACAATTGTAGTAACATTTTTAGCGGACGGTGGGGACATTCTGATAGCTAAGGTACATAGTTTAAATAGAAATGTGTCAATTCAATATAGACATGTATTTCATGACTAATGATGTGACCTAGCCGGAGTACGATCGCTTCACTTCACCTGGTTTGGTGAAGAATGGTCTGTCCATAGGTTTCTGATAGAGACCCTCAAAATTATCAACTTCAGGCTACACTACTGTTGCTGCCTATGTAAAAGTAATGTAGTATTTCTATAATGTCACGGCTTTATTTTCCGACAACTGGATTAAGACTTTCAGAAGCTATCATGGGTTATCATTTAATTGATTTGTTACAGCGTTAATGTCCCCATCCATGCAAGTCGATTTGCATCTCATCAAAATGGACAATCACTTTTTTGTGATATAAGTCTTACATTGAATGGTATTCTGATGAGAAAATCAGAGGTTTATGTTATATTGATGACATAGGTTGTTCGCTGACCTGACAAGATGGAAACTGAAAAAACTGGAACCAAAACACAAGTCTAGATGTACAAGTACATAAAGTATCTGCATGAATGCGTGTTGGTTAAGTGTAATATGTTACAAGGGATGTGCTAAAGTCAAGGTGTAATTTATATTATCAACTGCCGATAGTTGGGGAATTATAGAAACAAGAGGCACCAAAGATCCATGGAGTAGCAGCGTCTCAGCAGGCCTACTGGTCGACAAATGATGCATATTCCATACAATCATAATAGCTTGTTGTAAAGGGATAATGGCCATAATCTTATGCGTGGCTTTGTCCTCAAAGCCTTATCCTGATGACATAATAAACAAAGCTGCATGTTTAGGTTTGCCATCTATTATTTGATTGAAGGGACTAATGATACAACGTACGAATACACCCATTGTAAAGCATCGTAAATGAATTTTACTTGATTACTAAACATATGAATCATACCCTAAATCTCCTTCACTCAGGTCAATCTTTATCCAGGATTTTATATTTTATGTGAAAACGCAGTTGTGCATGTAATTCATTGCATCTATTATGTAAGACATCTATTACTAAGATTTGGCCAACATATGGGTACATGTCTTGTACCTGGTTTACAAAGTAAAGTATGAGCCTCAATTCCATATAAGTATATTCACAACAATTTGATTTGCGTAGCTGACACATCCAAAAATAGGATTGCCTCCCAAGTATAGGAGTGTCGAAGTAATAATCCCGGTGAGACCGAGGTCGATCCACGAGGAAGGGGATTTTAGCGTTACAAATTATAAGATAAGCAAATATGATATGAATAATTCAAAGAATGACAAGATAATATCAATAAATATGTAAGATGGTAGGCGGTATTACCGACCATTCAAATATAAAACAAAAAGCAAGAGGAGGTAAAACCATCCATGGAAATAGGTGGTATAACCAACTATAGTAAATTAAAGAACAATTTCATAAGGTGGTAGAACCTACCATAGTAAATAAAATAAAAAGTTCATAAACAATAGAATAATTAAAATACAAGAGGAATTAACACAATAACAATGAAGGCTAAGGTTAGGGGATCCGCCCTTGATATTTCAAATAAGGATAATTAACCCATTTTAGTTATATGAATTATATTTGTTTCATTACCAATATTTATACCACTTCTTGTAAATGGGTTCAAGCATCCAACGTGCCAATCATCATATGTCTACAACAAATCAAGGTTCCTAACTAGATTCGTGTCGGTAAGGAAGAACCATACATCATCTAGGAAGGATCCAAGCATTTGATGTGCCAATGATTGTCTACAATGGATCAAGACCTCCACTTTACGAGTGGTGTCAAGATTGATTAAGAAAGTAAATGTAACTCATATAAAATAAACAACATAAGATTAAGATTATTAGGCACATATTAAGGGTTAGAGAATCATTATTCTCATATCAAGGGTTTCACCCTTTCACCTTAGCAAAAGAGAAATTAGAAGAACATTATAATAGAAAGAAAATAAAATGCAAGAAAAAGGAAATTCATTAATAACATAAACACACAAAACACAATACAAGATCCTAGCCAAAGCCAAAATGTTCCAGCCAAGGCCAAGATGCCCTAATGGGTCACAAGGCACCTCTATTTATAGATACATCCAGGGGCAAACTTGTCAAATTACAAGGGCATAATTGTCAAATATTAGTTGTAAATATCTTTGACAATTGGGATCATTAGGCACCGACTTTGACCATCAATTTTGACATTGAAATGTTAAGAATTTTAATCACATGTCTTCATGAAAGTTGTAGATATTTCTCTCAGTTTTCTAGAACATATTGATTTGAACAATTTGGATACGTATTTTGATAGATACGGTCCAAATACTGAGGCCTAGTCAGACTGGGCCAAAACTGTAGATGGGTTCACTTCAAGCCCAATTTTGGTCCACTAAGAGCCCGAATTTGATGATACTTGTGAAATGCAATCTTGTAGACAATTGAATCAGCTTTCCAAAACATTACGAATTGCACCATTCTGATCTATAAATAGAGAGTTATGCCCATTTTACCGAACCTATAATAAAACCAAAATTAAGAGGAAGTTAATTCCAAAGATGCAAATGCTACAAATATGCTTAAGTTGAGGAATTTAATGACACTATTAATGCAATATGATGAACTAAACTCTTATTAAACATGCATATTTAAGTGTTCATCACACCCCCCAACTAGCTTATTGCTAGTCCCTAGCAATTAAAGCGTTATTATTTAGAAGTGATTTATAGAATTTTACATCCAAGGTGGTCATTATTGCACTCTCCTTGATTTTATCCAAATAAACAAACTCTCAACCAATTATTATTATTATTATTATTTTTTATGACTCATGTACCCTTCAGTCAAGATATCAAAAACCTCCTTTTTGTGCTCAGTCAACACATGACTATGGGGCTTATTAGAAAGAAGCCATATCGGTTCTAATATTTGTTAAGGCTAACAACTTTAGGTAGGGGGCATTCATTTATTTTATATATATATGTGTTTTTTTTGTTTTTAAGAATGCATCTTTAACCCATGTAGCGAGCCTTAGGCTAATAGCTCCCAGACCAGTTGGCCTTAGGGTATTAGGTGTTAAGACACCCCTTCGAGCTTAACGACTCGGGTTGCCGATGCTTTATTTTTTCTTAGAAACTTATGGATAGTGCAATGTTCAATCCCATTAAGCTTTCTCCTTAATCCATGTAGCGAGCTTTGGGCCAATAGCTCCCAAACCAGTTGGTCTTAGGGTATTAGGTGTTGAGGCACCCCTCGGGCTTAATTGCTCGAATTAAGGAGGCTACGAGACCAAACTTTATCCACAATTGCTATTTTTTTCTTCTTTTTTCTTTTTTTCTTTTTTTTTTGCTTTTTTTTTAACTTTCCCCTTCCTTTGTATTGTTATCCTAAACAAAACAAAAGAACTCAAATATTACAACATCTCATTTTGCCACCCACAATCATGCATCAAGGTATGTGCGTGTGTGTGAAGAAAGGTTCATAAATACTTGCTTAATGAGTACATAAGCACACAATTTTTTTTAAATGATAAGGTTGTGAGAGTTCATAGATTTGAATAATTCAAAGTGAAATGAATAAGACCTCCTTGTTATAAAATTCAAAAATCAAGACTAAATAATATCAAGTTAGCTAAAATGAGTTCACAAGATCAAAATAAAATGACAAATTAGTTAGAATGGGTTTCAAGAGTTCAAACTGGTCCTCCTACTCTGCCATTCCTGACCCAGAATGCGTCTCAAGAGGATTTGAACTCCTTACACCGCACTCTGAATCTAATTACTAACTTGCTTTTTTTTTTTAAGAAAAAGAAAATTCAAGACACACTTATGTCTACTATCCTTCCCCCCCAACCAAATGAAACATTGTCCTCAATGTTTAAATGTAGAGAGATAAAGCATAAGAGACATTACCTGAAGCTTTTGTTGTTCAAGAGAGATGACCTGAAAGACTCATAAAATAAAATGCTACAAATAAAATAAAAGATAAGAAATTTAAAATTGATGGCACACATGCATGTGTATAGGTAGTTGTGACTGTGGCTCACATCTTCCTCTGGTTTTACGTCCAGAAACGGCTTAAACACCTTCTATGAGTTGGGGATATGCTTCCCATCCAGTTTTCTTATAAACTGGCAAACAGGGTCGTTTTGAGCTAGATTCCCAAGACTATGAAGAAAATGAGCGAGAAGAAAAGAAAATGGATGCAAGGTGAGCAACAGTTTTTAGGGAACTGAAAAACTGACTTTAAAAGTCACAAAGTACCTTATCCGCCACTTGACCGGGAAACAAAATGCAAACACACAAATAAAATAAAAGCACATAAAATAAAATAAGAACAAACTAGAAATGATAGCAAAAATCAAGAATAAAAATGAAAATATGGCACAAACGGATAAAATTTGGTTAGTCGTGAAAAAAGACCAAAAGAGGAATCTCTTCGAAAGTAATTTACCACGGTAAAAAATATGCCATTGAGGTGGTACCTTCTCTTTTTCCTTTATTTGTGAGAATGGAAGAGATTGTCACTGATTGAGTTTGTTTGTCTTTGAGGCATGCATTCTTGAGTGTGGACGTTTCTTCCTGCCTTTTTTCAAAGCATGGCTCCCAACTCTTAATCTCCTTCACCTGTACAAAATCAAGCAATGAGAATTCTTTAGAAATAATGGGCTCTAGTTGCACACTTGGTTCAAATAAACTAGTTAACCCGATTTCTGAAGGACTTGAAAAATTCTTATTCTGGATATAGTCTTCCATATTAGTTTTAGTCCTATTAGCTTCCTCATTTTCATCATGCTTGAAAAATTCATTAATGTCAAAATTTTGGTTAAGTTCCTTTGCATGATGACATGAGGGCATAAATGAGGATTCGATCTCTTCCTTGTTAGGTGTAGGTTTATTAACCTCTTCCTTACCCTTTAAGATTGATTCATCATCTTTCTCATAAGGGTTAAGAATATGTTCTTTATAAACCTTACCATCATGAAGAGTACTTACCGAATCTTCGTCTAGATGTTGGCCCCTTGGATTACTCACATGTGGATTGATGGAATTTGGCTCTAGTTGAGATGAAAACTCACCTTTCTCATGAGTATTAAGTGCAAATGCAAGTATTTCAAGAGCATCATTCAAGTTTGCCATAGTTTGAGCAACTTAACTATTAAAAACCTCTTGCTTTGCAATGAATGAATTTAATGTTTCTTTGAGATCCTCATAAGATGCATGATCATGAGATTTTTGAAAATTTTGATATGATTGAAAGGGAGGTTGATAAAATTGTGCATTATTATCATTCCTCCAATCAGAATTCAAGTGATTTTTCCATCCAAAATTCTGTGAGTAAAGATTAGGATTTGACCTTTGAAAGGTGTTGAAAACATTGGTTTGTTCATGGAGACTTTTCCTAAAGGTAGGCATAATCGGGCAATCATCTGTAGGATGATCACTAGAATTACAAGTGTGATAGACAATTTCTTGCATAGACCACATTTCTAAATCCTCGACTTTTCTAGCTAGGAATGCAAATTTAGCATGATGATCATGATTCTCCCTAATGTTATAAATGCCTCTACTAGATGTCCTTGGTACCTCATAGGTGCCAACATTGTTCCAATTTTGAGCATTTTTCGCTAGTAAGTCTAGGTAATCCATAGCTTCATCAGGGTCTTTGTTTTCAAATTGTCTATTACACATTAAATCTACCATGTGCCTAGCTTGATGTGTTAGACCTTCATAGAAAATTAAAACTAGTCTCCATGTTTCCAAACCATGGTGAGGACAAGTATTGAGCAATGCTTTATACCTATCCCAACATTCGTAAAAGGTCTCTCCTTGTTTTTGAGTGAAATTGATGATTTGCACTTTGAGAGAATTTGTTCTATAGGGAGGAAAGAATTTTTTAAGAAATTGTTGTTGCATTTCATCCCATGAGCTAATAGATCCTGACCTAAGATTTTGTAGCCATGTTTTAGCTTTATCTTTTAAAGAAAAAGGAAAAAGCTTTAATCTAAAGATGTTTATGCTACAATTTAGGTCATTATAGGTATTGCAAAACTCTTTAAATTCTCTCAAGTGCAAAAATGGGTTTTCAACATCTAGGCCATGAAAGTGGGGTAAGAATTGAATGAAATCTGATTCATGGTCGAAATATTTTGCATCACGAGGGAAGATTATGCATGATTGTGCACAAGTTTTTCTAAGATTTAAGGAGTCCATTAATATTCTTGGTTGGGTTTGAGCATGTTTTTCAAAGAAGATGAGTGGCACCTAACAATTCTACCAACTAATGCAAAAAGAAAGAAAAGATGAACATATGCAAGAAAGAGAAAAGAAAAGAGAAGAAAAGATGAACATACAACAAAGAGAAAAAAATTAAGATCTAAAATGAGAAAAGAGAATACTTACAATTTTACACGCCAATTTTTACCTTCCCCGGCAACGGCGCCAAAAACTTGACACATCCGAAAATAGGATTGCCTCCCAAGTATAGGAGTGTCGAAGTAATAATCCCGGTGAGACCGAGGTCAATCCACGAGGAAGGGGATTTTAGCGTTACAAATTATAAGATAAGCAAATATGATATGAATAATTCAAAGAAATGACAAGATAATATCAATAAATATGTAAGATGGTAGGCGGTATTACCGACCATTCAAATATAAAACAAAAAGCAAGATGAGGTAAAACCATCCGTGGAAATAGGTGGTATAACCAACCACAGTAAATTAAAGAACAATTTCATAAGGTGGTAGAATCTACCATAGTAAATAAAATAAAAAGTTCATACACAATAGAATAATTAAAATACAAGAGGAATTAACACAATAACAATGAAGGCTAAGGTTAGGGGATTTGCCCTTGATATTTCGAATAAGGATAAACAACCCATTTTAGTTATATGAATTATATTTGTTTCGTTACCAATATTTATACCACTTCTTGTAAATGGGTTCAAGCATCCAACGTGCCAATCATCATATTATGATTATTAAGCACATATTAAGGGTTAGAGAATCCTTATTCGAAATATCAAGGGTTTCACCCTTTCACCTTAGCAAAAGAGAAATTAGAAGAACATTATAATAGAAAGAAAATAAAATGCAAGAAAAAGGAAATTCATTAATAACATAAACACACAAAACACAATACAAGATCCTAGCCAAAGCCAAAATGTTCCAGCCAAGGCCAAGATGCCCTAATGGGTCACAAGGCACCTCTATTTATAGATACATCCAGGGGCAAACTTGTCAAATTACAAGGGCATAATTGTCAAATATTAGTTGTAAATATCTTTGACAATTGGGATCATTAGGCACCGACTTTGACCATCAATTTTGACATTGAAATGTTAAGAATTTTAATCACATGTCTTCATGAAAATTGTAGATATTTCTCTCAGCTTTCTAGAACATATTGATTTGCACAATTTGGATACATATTTTGAGAGATACGGTCTAAATACTGAGGCCTAGTCAGACTGGGCCGAGACTGTAGATGGGTTCACTTCAAGCCCAATTTTGGTCCACTAAGAGCCCGAATTTGATGATGCTTGTGAAATGTAATCTTGTAGACAATTGAATTAGCTTTCCAAAACATTAAGAATTGCACCATTCTGATCTATAAATAGAGAGTTATGCCCATTTTACCGAACCTATAACAAAACCAAAATTAAGAGGAAGTTAATTCCAAAGATGCAAAGACTACAAATATGCTTAAGTTGAGGAATTTAATGACACTATTAATGTAATATGATGAATTAAGCTCTTATTAAACATACATATTTAAGTGTTCATTAGTAGCAGCATTGGAATTTATGTTCAAACAGTTCTTCCAAATAATATAATAGCATCAGCATAGGTTTTTAACATCTTCTCCTCGTATGTAACAGGTAAGTAGAGAAGTGAACTTGTACAGTTGACATGTACTAATAGAAAGAAAATACGCTAACAACTTGTGCAAAGCAGTATCTTCCATTCCGTATTCTAAACACAAATGTCCTTAATATTTGAATGTTGCTCTTCCTACCCACTGAATTATAATAATTTCTACGAATGGGTAGCTCCATTGGATAGCCATATGAAACTCGTTGCAAACAGGAATTGACTTCCAACACAAACTATGATTCCACATCACTAACATAAAGTAGTACTTAATGCCATGCGCTAACATTTACATCTAAACTGGCACAAAAGACTCCAACAAACTCAATATGGTTTTCATATGTATGCCACGTAGTTGCTTCACAAGTAAACACAGACGCATGAATCATGTGTTCAATGACTTATACAAGTAACCCCCACCACACCATATAAAAGGGTCTCATAATGACAATAAAGTCATCTAAGCTATATTACTTAGCACATCCATAGTAAAATGTAAGAGTTCAGGACACTATTCCAACATAAAAATTCATTGGATGTTTTGGCAGATCAAAGTTCGAATATTGTTCAGATTATTTTGCCACAATGTCACCAAACAAGTAACCAAATTAGTGCCACAGCAATGTCATTATATCAGTAATACTCGTGGATTACAAGGTCAATCATCCTTCACGTACACAATAAAAAATAGCTACTTATATGATGTCCGCAAGATACAACAATTCAAGGTAGTGTTGACCTCAATATGAAACACAATGGACACTACTGCATTTCCTTAATGGCCCTAACGTTTACTGAACACCCATTTGTAAGTACTTAGTTTGTTACATTTCCAGCCATGAATTTCCTAATCACATATAAGTACACCCTTCTCGTTGTATCATATCAATAAACTTATGCATAACTTCCAACTTCATCGATATATCCCTGAATTTCTCCTTCACGAAGTTATGAAATCTGACATGACAATCATGCACAACATGGGCCATTTCGCCTTTTCCTTCAGTGAACATCGTCACTCTCTCATCTAGGCTATCAGTCAAATTCTCTTGCAAAGGATTAACCAAAATGAATAACATAAGAATAATACAGTTTATACACAGAATAAGTCTCCATGTCCAAGGAATAATTTTACAGATTAACAAACAATACGAACCCATGTCACAACTACTTGCCCCATTGTGTCTCTAGCAACATCGATGCTACTAACATGGACATGTTCAACGGAAAAATAACTGGGTACCAATATTTAAAATCGATAACTTATTAATTTACAAGTTGCTTTAACAACATCTATAGACACTCACTACAATGGATTGTATTACTGATGTTACATAAAGCTGACCTCTCTTCCCTATGTTATGCATAACTCTTCTGCATTTAAACCTTTAAACCAGATTGACAAACTCTTTAGTTTTCATGAAATTATGATGATAACGGGTGTACCATTTTATATGCATTGCTCTTGTAATTTTAACTTTAATGTCTTTACATATAACCCTTGCACAATGTCTTTACATATAACCCTTGCACACCAATTTCACAGACGAGACAACTAGACTTGTATGCATTAGTAACAGAACTACAACTGCATCGGTGATTTATCTTTAGCACTTGCATTTTGTTTTGTAGTTGTAACCAGTGTAATCCTTCTAATCTTCTCATCATTCCAGGCAATTATCGACGTTACAGATCTATCCACCAATGCAAGGCTTGTTGCCACATGATGTACATAGAAAATCTGAAGTTATCAATCAGTTGTTAACAAACATCTACAATATATGTAACAAAATAATACAAAGTCCTACAATTTCTTATTCATATGCATAACACAAACTCATACCTCCAAGAAAAGCAAGCAACCATGTATGTTACATCCACTATAGCTTTTGAATTTAATAACACTATCACACAAGATCTTGAAAGACAATTTTTCCCAATTCATTAGTCGTATTGCACTAACATCCTTAACTGCATGTAGGTATCTAATGTTTACTGTGCTTGCAGAGCTTGGAAAAATCAAAGTCCTGAGTGCAAACAAGGTAAAGCATATATATGATGAAATCATCAACAGCAAAATGTGAATTCTTAATCATTGTAGCCAAAACATTGATGTGGATGCTTATGGACTTGCCTCAATACTTTCGACATAATTCTACTATATCACAACTTGGACCACATAGTTTAATAGCCCTGCCTCTATTGTTGATTCCTAAGGTTTCCTTAAGTCTAGCTTCAGTTATCTTAAGTTCTTGCCCATTGACAACCAGCTTTCCACTTTTCAGATTTCATTGCTGCATGAGCCACCCACAAAGTGCCCGCCTCAACCTGCCCATTTTCCTTCCATAAGGCTTCCAAACCCAATATTTTGCATGGTGTCCTTCTGTGCATCACTAAGGCAAGTGATTCCATCATAAAATCGCTTTGGACTGCAAGCAGTGTTAAATTTCCTAACATATTCTACACGACAACTACGTTCACTTTGCACTTGGTGCCATGTCCACCCACCGATGCACGACTACTGCATCCAAGGTGCCTACCTGGATAGCTACTTTTTCGAATAGAAATGCTATTCCTCGTCTGCAACATAGATCAATAATTTCCTTAGTTTAAGTCCATTACCATTGTCATAATATTGTGCAAACCTACTATTATCTACATTACCTTTCTTTAAACAATGGATACATAAATACAATACTAACATGCATGCAACAGCAAAAATATTACTTGAGGACGAGGGTGTCGGAAGAAGATATTTGCCCTGTATCGGCAAAACATTTTGAACATATACATATGTTTATTCTTAATAACGAGAGTAAATTCCTCAAATGAGATTCGCTACAATTTCCTATTACAAATTAATAGCCAGCCTCCATCAATATTTTACTCTACAGTTAGTGGTGTTCAAATTTATGTTGCTTGAATAGTATATGTAACTTCTATACTTATACCACTCACCTAACCCAGCCAACGTTACTACGAATTTCATCAAACATCCAAAGCTTCACGCCATTCCTAACTTTCCGTTAAATATTAACTTTCTACTTACCCTCTCTTTATTACTACTGCAAACAACCATTTTCGTTGCACAACCCATGGCTAAGCTATGAAATGTGGTGTTCCCTCCAACACTATCGTCGCCGACAAAAAGGAGTTTGGTTGTAACAACTATTGTGTGTGTCAGGAATACATTCTATTCTTTATTCCAAATTTTTCTTCCATTAATAATCAACCTATCCCTAACACATAAAACTCACGACACTTAAATATGTATTCATTTAATCACATTTTAAATACATAGTTCTCCTTATCATCCTCCCTATCTCACTCTCATCATCTATAGATGTCGAGTATAAGCATAGAGATTGGAACAAAAAACCAGTCACCATTTATACGTAACGATTTAACCATTCACGTAGTGACAGTACCAATACCATAGTTTAGATGGTTTACATCAACTATTAACTACGGGGAGAAAATATCTTACCTTGGGTTTCATTTATATGGTTAGGCAATATATCCAACGACACCCAAATGCTATTCTCAAAGTTTATGTAACACCCTACCCAGAAGAACTCATAAACATGCCCTTGATAATTCAATTCCTTGCCAATTAAGAAATGATTTACACACAACTTAACAACACTTGCAAATAAAAATAAAAAGAAAAACTAAAGGTTTTGTACGATTGTCAATAAGTTTAACATAGTTTATTTGTTAAATTCGTCCTTACGCTCTCACCGATTTCCACGGCTTTCCCCTTCATGCACACCTCTACCTGCAATACCATATAAGATGGAAGCAGTTGCAACACGATCTTTGTTCCACTTCCAATTCCACTAATTATACATCATGCATTTCCCTCCACGGATGTGTAAAACCTAGCACCGATAATGAAGTTTGAAGTAGAAGAGCGAACTGCTTACTATTTCACAAATGGGTTTTTCGCCCTCCGTGAAATGCCTCTATTTTCGGTTACCACTTTTGCAACTTATGTCAATTTTTTTTTAATTTGTGGTAATTCCCTTCTTTTCATACAGGAGAATTATTTTTAACTGGCTAGTCCGATACCAGTTTGTGCATCCATAACTGCTTGATTGATCGCACGGTCCTAAAATAGAGCGTATTTAGTGTGCCAGTTGCATGTTAGCCGCATGTTAGCCGTGGCCATGTAAAGAAAAGACTTATTCTTTTTAATAATATAAAAAAATATAAAAATAATATATAATATCCTTGTTTTCAATATGGCCTAACGCTTATAGCAATTATTATTTGATTGATAATCGTTGCGTTTTGTATGCTCACACTTAAGTCCATATTTGGACCTTTTTCAGTATAGTTTTGTGTTTTCTAAAAGAATTTAAAACACCATTTTATACATTAAAGTTTATCAGATTTATACAATAATTAATTACTTCAATGCCAGGCTCGATCATTTTACACAGCATTCAACTCTTGGGAATCTATTCTTTTTATTTTTTTAATGGCTAAAAATCATTTTTAAAAGACTAAAAGTTATTTTCAACGTCTATATACTCTCAATACCCTTGTAAGAGACTATTATTGGACTTCTCACACATTGGCCAATATATCCCAAGAGGTTAAAACCTCAAAGATATATAACGTGACATAGGTTGGCTACTAAGGATTCAAAATAGGTAGAGACTTGTCTTTTTAATAATAACCGAAGAACCAAATATAATAGAAGATTTTTATTTTAAATATGACGCACCCAGCACATAGCAATTATTATATATTTTTAACATAGAATATCTTTTTAATAATCGTTGTGTTCTCCATGCTTACACCTAAGTCAATATTTGGGACTTTTCCTTTTAAATATAATTTTTTGTTTCTTAATATGATTTAAAATATTTTTTCATATATAATTGGTATCAAATTCCCACAATAATTAATTATTTTATTGACAAAATCGATTATTTTTTAAGGCATTTAGCTGGTCTTGGTAACCGATATTGTGTTTGTGGCTAGAAATCATTTGTAAAAGACAAATTAATTATTTTCAACGTCTACATATCCTTAGTGGTCAATATTATTATTTCTTAATTAGTATTCGCAACTGTTAAATAGGTTTTTGTTTTCACAAAGATTTTTTTATGGGATAATATCAGCCACCCCTAAAGTTATGCCTAATAAATTGGACCCCTCAAAATTTACGTATTTTTTCTCACTTAACTCCATTTTAAACTAACAAGGGAGGTAAAACAGATATTTTAGTCAATACAATTATTGTTAAAATCTTTCAGGGTTTCAAAATCCTATTTTTTTTCAAAAAAAAAAATTCTATTTAGACAGAAAAGAAAGTGGATGATTTGGGTTTGTTGTAAAATCTGGTTTGGTATTGTCTCACCAAGAAATTATAGATCTTTGTAAAATCTAGATTTTAGATTTTGTTGAGTTTGTTATGGTATAACCAAAAAATTAAAAAAAAAGAAAGAAAGAAAGAAGCTGGCTTTGATTCTTTTGGTTTTGTAATCTCTAAGTCTCTAACTGTAATCTCTACAGTTTTTGTAAAAATTGAACCGTGTAAACTAGTGTTACACAAACCCAAGACCAAAAATAGTATAAGAAGAAAAATAGAAGAAAAACACACTCAAGAATGAGAAAAATACTCTCTGTTTTTCTTCTACTATATATTCCTAGAACTAATGCTCTTTAACACGGAATAAAACGTATGAAAGAAAGACTTCTACTTGAGCTTAACTACAAATCTGAAAAAAGTTAAAGAGCTAAACTATAAATCTGACTCTAATCAACAAAAGATAAAAGATACAGACTTAACTCCTAATCAAAGTGAAAATAGAATGGATAATACTCCCCCTTAAAGTGAATTTTTTTTTTTTTTTTTTTTGGAAACTAATCCAAGCTTAGAAAGCAATAATTCAAATGATCCTTTGGAGAGTGCCTTTGTAAAAATATTTGCAACATTCTCATTACTCCGAATATCCATTATACAAATTGTACCATCAAGAACCTTTTCACGGATGAAATGATGCTCAATCTCAAAATGTTTCGTTCTCGCATGACAAACAAGATTCAGAGTAAGCTTGATAGCACCCTGACTGTCATAACAAAGTTCAATTTGCGCCTGCATAGGTAAATGAATGTCTTCAACGAGATGCCTAAGCCACACACATTCTTGAGCAGCAAGTGTAGCAGCTTTATACCCTGCTTAAGTTGACGAAAGAGAACCCAAATCTTGCTTTTTGCTACACCAAGACACACTAGTTGAACCACAAAGAAACACATAACTAGAAGCAGACCTATGTTGGTCCGATCACCACCAAAATCTGCATCTATAAACCATGAAGTATAAACTAATTTCCTTTTTTATTAAAAAATTCCCATATCTAGTGTGGAATTCACATACTTCAAAATATCCTTTGCTGTCTCTAAATGTGGCTTCCGAGGAGCTTGCATAAACCGATTTACAAGACCAACTCAAAAAGCAATATCCAGTGTTGTTATCATCAAGTAAAGAAGACTTCCAACTAATGCACGATAAGACCTTGGCTCTGAAAGCAATGACCCCTTTTCATGTATCAATTTTTTATTTATGTCAAGTGGAGTTGAACTTTTTTGTACACAACTTCAACCAAATCTTTCAGCAAGTTTCCTAGCATATCCTTCTTGTGACAAGAAAATTCTAGCATTCATTCTTGTCACCTCTAAGCCAAGAAAATGGCTTAATCCACGTAAATTTTTAATTTCAAATCCGAGTAGAGAGCTCTCTCTACAACTTAGCAATCTCATATTCATTATTGCCTATTATAATCATATCATCTACGTATAGGAGAAACACCATATGTAAGCCTTCATGCTTCTTAGTGAACAAACTAGAATCTAAATTAGAAGCAAAATAACTGTTGGTTCTAGACGTGCATGTACATTGCACATGAGTATTTTGTCATCATGTGATAAAAACATTAAATATGGATATTTTTCTAATCTCATTTATTTTTATATAGATGTTTTGTATTAGGAGAATTTTAATTAAAATAGGATAAGTCTTGATATGGTATCCTAGTTAAATAAGAATAAGTTTTATGGTATCCTAGTTGAATAGGAATAAGTTTGGATTTGGAACCTAGTTGAATAGGAAGTTTTATTAATTATCTCTTATTAGATTAGGATATTATTTAAGTATTCTAGTTTACTTAGGAGAAGTATATTGTCACTTCCTATAATGTTTGATTGTTATCCAAACTTTTCTTATGAGTTTTATTGAGATTCTATAGGATTTTGACAAGGATTACAATTGACATCAAAAACTATATAAAGCTATCATCATAGCTTTTGGAGGAAGGGATTCAAGACACTCTAGGCATTCAACGCAAATTGAGAGAGAGCAATCAAGAGCAAGTTTGAGTGCTTTTTTATTTGTTTCTTATGTCTTGTATAAAGCTTTGGTTAATTGTTATAGGTCGTGTGAGCTTAAGGGAGTTGAGTAATCACATGTGTCTATACTAGTTACGGGTCTGTAGCAGTTACGGGTGTTATGTTATTATTAACAGCGTGTTGTTAAGAAAATCGTAACAAAAAAAGAGCAGCATCAGAAGAGTGTGTGAAGGACTATGGTTGTGATCGGGGGTTGATCAAGTTTACATAGATTAGGTTAGTGAGTGAGCGGGTGTCTACAACTGTAAAGAGTCCTAAGTCAAGTGTAAACACATACAACATAGTGGATTGCAACTCTTGTTGCCCGTGAATGTAGGTTGGTTATAACCGAACCATGTAAAAATCTTTTTCCGATTTACATTATAGTTTTCTGTTATATTATTCGTAACTTCCATACGTCGCAAAACCCAACAATTGGTATCAGAGCAGGTACACTGACATACTAGTGTAGAGTAGACTTTTTTGGTAGGTATGGAAGGATTTCGGGTAGGAGGATCGGTCACTCAACTACCGTTACTTGAAGATGCAAACTATGCTTATTGGAAAGTCAAGATGAGAGCTTTCATCAAATCAATTGATAAAAGAGTATGGACGAGCATTGTTCATGGCTGGACACCCCCAACAAAAGCCAATGATGCTAGGCAGCAGATTGAGAAACCACAGAATGAGTGGAGTGAAGCTGAATATCGATTAGCTAGATGGAATTCTAAAGGCATCAATGCAATTTTTAATGTTGTCAACCTTCAACAGTTTGGATTAATTTCAAAGTGCACAATTGCAAAAGAAGCTCGGGATATCCTTGAGGTAAAGAATGAAGGTACTCAAAGGGTTAAAGAATCTAAGTTGCTTACTTTGACTTCTCAATTTGAAAACTTAGTTATGCATGAAGAAGAAACCGTTAATGAATTTCATACTAGACTTTGTGAAATTACTAACTTTGCTTATATGCTTGGTGAGGAATATACTGAGGCTAAAATTGTTGGCAAGATACTTAGATCTTTACCAAAAAAATTTCAGCCTAAGGTCACAGTTATTGAAGAAAGCAATAATGTAAAATTGTTGCGACTTGATGAATTGATTGGGTCTCTTCAAGCATATGAGATAGGTTTAAAGACAAGAAAGAGGGAAAAGAGTGTTGCCTTTGTTACTTCTTTAAAAAAAGGAGAAAAAGATGACAGAAATCTTGGTGATTCCGATGATGAACTTGTTCATTTGACAAGGAATTTTGTCAAGTATATGAAAAAAAATTTCAAGAAGAAAAATTCAGAGAACTTTGATGCTAAAAAATTTCGTGAAGAATCTGCAAAGAAAAATCAAGAGAAGCTTAAGAGAAAAGGTATTCAATGTTATCAATGCAAGGGATTTGGGCACATTCAAACTGAGTGTCCTAATTATAAGAAGAAAATGAGTTTGTGTGCAATATGGACTGATGATGACTCAGAAACAGATGAAGACAACTCCAACAATTATTTAGCATTCAATGGGACTATTTCATATAAAAAGTAAACAGTTATGTCTGCCATAATTGAAGCTCTTATGTCTAACGTACAGAACAGGACAGATCAGACATTGAGGAGTTAGATGCTGAAAATGATGCTGAATACTATGGAGAACTTCAAGAGGCTTATAATGCACTTTATGAGAAGTGGGAGAAGCAGAAAGTACAGATCAAAACTCTTCAGAATGAACAAGAAGTGCTCAAGAGTGAAATAGCATATGCAGGTGAAAAAAATCATAAAACTGGAAGTCGTTGTGACAGACAAGATAGAATGTATCCAGAAAATTACTGCAGAATTGGATGAGGCAAACAAGTGCATTAATTAACTCAAGATAGGCTCAGCAAAGCTTGATCAAATTATGAGTTTAGGCCATGATAACTCCATCAAACATGGGCTGGGGTATGATGAAAAGAGTGACGCTTCAACATCAAAGATAGTGTTTGTTAAATCTTCAAATTCCGGTAACAATTATAACTCAAGCTTTAAAGATATGACTGATTTTACTTCCCCAATGAGTTCTTTCACTTCAAATCCAAAAAAGGTAAGAAAATTTGTTCCTACTTGCTATTTTTGTGGTGTTAAAAGTCACATTAGACCTAGGTGCTATAAATTACAAAATTTTTCAAAGAAAAAGGCAAGTCAGTTTAGACAATTACATAAGACACGATAGGTTTGGGTTAAGAAACATGAAACTCACTGCAAAGTTACTGCACTTAATGTTTCTTCAAATGATGATTGTGCTTGTTCTAAACATATGTTAGGAAATGAAAAAGGTTTGAAAATTTTCAATCACACAAGTGATGACAAAAAGTGTTGTTTAGAAACTTAGTGAATCGAAGATTATCTGCACTGAGTATGTTTCATTTGAGAATCAACTAGTTGACTTGTTCATATAAAGCACTATGATGCACTGAGATTTGAAAACTGAGAAAGGACATTGGCACTTGGTAGTTACTTGAATTATAACAGTGTTCAGTTATGCTGTTTATATCTATAGCATCATTAGTCTATTTATAATTAAAGCATGCTTGAGCTGTTTTATTGGTATAAATTTGCTGGTAATTTCATGTCAAATACAGAGAGGGCTACCAGTATATGATGTGTGAAAGCCATCTATTGAGAGTAACTTCAATCTATCTTGGAAATATGTTGAGGTCACCCACTCAAATAGAAAAGGGCTACCTCTATATATGTGTGAAAGCTACTGTATTCATTCAGAAAATTCACATTGAGATTAACTTTTGTATGTGTAAGAAGCATGTTTAAGTTGATCACTTAATAGGATTAAGCGATAAAATAATATTTATGTTTGATGTTTATACACAGCTCAGATACATGCTTGGTTATAAAAGATTATATGATGTCCAGATATTTCTGTTAAGTAAATCTCGACTGTTTTCAGTTATGGTTTGTATACCTTACGATCAGTGCTTTTTGTTTAACTCAGTTTGATCCTCTTAAGTGTATTTTGACATGTCAAAAAGTTTTAGGACAGAGAAGTTGATTGGAGGGGGAGTTGGTTTAGTTGAAGGAGTACTTAATTTAATTAGTTTCTTGGTTTTTTTTTAAATTTTTCACATTTTTGCACAATTTGAAAAGTTGAACATTCAGTCAGGAGGAGTTTTGTTTATCTTTTTGTTTTTCTTTCATACTTTGGCACTTGTTCAGAAAACAAGGGGGAGAAGTATGAATGTTTCTGGTGTTATTTGGTTGTTCCTTTGTTGTCATTATAGTTTTTGTTTAAGTGTTTCATTTTAGTTGCATTACATGTACTCAAGCATTTTTTTTACACATGTAGATGTTTTCATCATAAGATGCCAAAGGGGGAGATTGTTGGTTCTAGACATGCATGCGCATTGTACATGAGTATTTTGTTATCATGTGATAAAAACATTAAATATGGATATTTTTCTAGTCTTATTTATTTTATATAGATATTTTGTATTAGGAGAATTTTAATTAAAATAGGATAAGTCTTGATATGGTATCATAGTTAAATAAGAATAAGTTTTATGATATCCTAGTTGAATAGGAATAAGTTTGGATTTGAAATCCTAGTTGAATGGGAAGTTTTATTAATTATCTCTTATTAGATTAGGATATTATTTAAGTATTCTAGTTTACTTAGGAGAAGTATATTATCACTTCCTATAATATTTGATTGTTATCCAAACTTTCCTTATGAGTTTTATTGAGATTCTACAGAATTTTGACAAGGATTACAATTGATATAAAAAACTATATAAAGTTATCTTCATAGCTTTTAGAGGAACGAATTCAAGACATTCAAGGCATTCAACGCAAATTGAGAGAGAGCAATCAAGAGCAAGTTTGAGTGCTTTTTTATTTGTTTCTTATGTCTTGTATAAAGCTTTAGGCTTTGGTTAATTGTTATAGGTCGTGTGAGCTTAAGGGAGTTGAGTAATCACATGTGTCTATACTAGTTACGGGTCTGTAGCAGTTACGGGTGTTATGTTATTATTAACAGCGTATTGTTAAGATAATCGTGACAAAAAAAGAGTAGCATCAGAAGAGTGTATGAAGGACTATAGTCGTGATCGGGGGTTGATCAAGTTTACATAGATTAGGTTAGTGAGTGGGCGGGTGTCTACAACTGTAAAGAGTCCTAAGTCAAGTGTAAACACATACAACATAGTGGATTACAACTCTTGCTACACGTGAATGTAGGTTGATTATAACCGAACCATGTAAAAATCTTGTTCCGATTTACAGTGTAGTTTTCTGTTATATTATTCGTAACTTGCATACGCCACAAAACCCAATAATAACCACAAAATTGCAAATATTCAGCAATATTTCCATACCATGTTCACGGTGCCTGTTTTAGCCTGTAGAGAGCTTTCTTGAGTTTACACACAAAATTTGGATAGGTTTTAGAAACATAACCTGGTGGCTACTCCACAGAAATGTGTCTATCCAATTCACCATATAGGAAGGTGTTTTTAATGTTAAATTGCCATAATTTCCATCCTTAATCAGCAGCCAATGAAATCATCACACAAACATAAGTCACTTTTACTATAGGACTAAGGGTTTCTTCACAATCTTCTCCATAATTTTGCGAAAATCTATGAGATTTGGAAGTATGAAGTTATGCGCAATATAATAATAAACTGTAAAGTAAAATGGCATAGGAGGATTTTATGTGATTCGGTTATAAAATCTACGTCCACGGACAGCTTAGAGCTACAATTCACTAAGTTCTTGTTTGTACAATCTTTAAGATCATTTGCAGTGTTGACTCACTCTTAAACACTATCTAATCTTTATAAAATAGAATCCCACCAAGATCTTAAACTCTAATCACACTGCCCACTCTCTGTCGCTGACAACTTAATAATACACCGTTAAGTAAATTATAACCACAATATCTGACACTAAATTATATAAGCACTTAACTCGCAAGTTCTTTCAAGTGTATACTAATTCAATCAGACCTAACCACTATTCATGCACGAACATAACCTCTCATACATGAATAAAACAACATCAAAAAAGCATTCCAATTTTGTGTTGAAGCTCTCCTTTAATAATTCTCGAAATGAGATGATACACACACACACACACACACACACACACACATATAAGTTATGTAAAATAACATTATATATAACGTGATACCCGATTGTGCTATCTCTCTAAAATCCTATAAAATCTTAATCAAACTCAATTAGGATAAAAAATCATAATTTAGGAAGTGATATAAGAAATCTCCTAACTGGAATAGGACACAAATAAATGTACTCATAATTCAACTAGAATACATTAATAATGTCCTAATTAAAAGAGATATTCATTATGAATAAAATACTTCCTAAAATAAACTTTTAGAAACAATAAATAAGAAATAATATAACATCTTGTTTTAATTACAAGTTGGCCAAAATAATCATCTGCATAACACATGCTTAAGTGTCACATTTTTTACACCAATAATCTCCCCCTTTTTGGCAACTTGTGAGGAAAACATCAACCTGTTTCTGACCAAAGAATAGCACACAAAGATAAGTCCAGAGCAGCTATAAGCAATCATATTCTATCTAACAGAAAATGCCATACTAAAAGATATAACAACTTTTCAGTTACAATCCACATAACAAACTATGACATAATAGAAGAATGTCTAAATGTAAATGACCTGCAAAAACAAATCAAAGTCAATTTGACAAACATGTCAAACAACACATAAGCAAAGTTATATGCATTAGCATAATCAGAGCTAAAAATGAAATGTGGCAAACAAAGAAATAAGCAAATCAAATATGCATGTAAAAACATAAAATAAAGTAAAGTAAATCCTACAAAACATAAGTCATAATGCAGTTCAAATTCAAATATAAAGATGCTCCCCCTTACTTACTTCCCCTAAATTAAAGTAAGAAGAATCATTTCAGACAATCATAAACAAAACAAAATAAACACAAACAAAAATCAGAATCAGAATCAAAAACCTCTTCTCCCTCTTGGTTTCATAACAAGTTCTAAAAATAATTTAAGAGCAACTTAATGATGTCGGATAGATTTGCAAACAAGAGGTGAAGAGAAACGCCTATGTCTTTTCTTGGTGTTGGTAGTCGTAGTCTTAAAATTCTTACTGGTGGTGGATGGAGTAAATGGCTCAGAAGCTGTGGAAGTATCTTGCTGCTCAGATATGTTAGTGCTGGAAGCAGTAACTTCAGCCATAATTTATTTAATCTTTCTTTCTCATTTTTCAGCACTAGTTTCTATGTTGTAGGACGTCTCCATAAGGGATTCAGCTGTAATAGTTGATGGAATCTCCTATGTAGGCTGCTCTGGTGCAGGTGCTGGGTGATGTGAATGCTCTACATTATAAGGTGGTGAATGTTGTGGTGTAAAGACAGGTGGTGCTGGATCTGCTTGCTCAGCTTCTTTATGTAATGGAGCATCAAGTTGTTAATCATGAGCTGGCTCCTCTGGAAGTGATTCATCAAGAACTTCCTTTTCAATAGCTTGCATCTTAGCAGATTTCTTTTTGCCAATTTTCACTTTTTTTTGTCTTTTCAACCTAGTGTCCTTAGATTTTTGTGTAGCATACTTTTTCTTCTTTTTTTGTTCTACTGTCATATTTGTCCTAACAACAATCTGTTTAGCTTTTTCCTCATTTGGTCTCGTCTTTTCTGGATGCTCCTCCATGATTTCAATAGTTTGCTTTGGAGTTTGTTCATCTCCAGTATATTTGCCTTCAATTTTTCTCTCTGATGTAGATTGCTTACCCTTGATTTCCCTGATATCTTGCACAATATCTAGTAAAGTAGCATTGATTAAGCTAAATGTTCCTCCACATTACTCATGGGATTGTTTCTGACCCTTTTTGATCTTGGTTCAAGAGGTGGCAAATCACTTTTGTCATGCAGTCTAGTCAAAAAAACCTTTAGTGGTAGGCTTAGATAGAATTTCAGAGATTTTTTTAGGGCTTATAGGTACACCATTTTGTGCCAAAATTCCTTGAATGAAACAAGGAAACATAGGCAAATGATAATATGACTTATATGGTGCAATCTGAATAATCATTCTATAGATCCGCAGGCCGAAATTAATTGGTCTATTTGTGCCCAAACAAAACAAGAATTTCACTCTATCTTCCCTGACTTGATTTTGATGAGAAAAGGGAAACCAATCAAATTGAGGTATCTTATGTAGAACTCTATATTTCTTAGTAAGGTATTGTTCATCTATTCCCTCTTTTGGATCCCAAACCAGATCATCACGACCTATTATCTCCTTAAGCACAGTTTTCATATCAAAAATTTCATAAACAAATGCATGCTTCCAATGGGTATATCAAAGAAAGTATTTATGACATTCGGTGAAAACTTCACAAATTTTCCTCTATAATATACCTTATGACAATGAAAGCTCTTCGGGTTATCAATTGATTCAAATATATTTGCATAAAATTCTTGAATCAAAGACTTAACAGGAGGTAGGAAGTTGTTTATCGTTCTTGTCCAGAAATGGACTCAAGTAGTTCACTCAAGCCATACTTGTGAAAGTCTTTTACCTTCACTGGCCTCACAATTTGCAACTTCCTCTTCGATGCGTACTTCAAGAAATTTTGCTTTACTTCTGCTGTGAGAAACTTGTTAAACTTAGGCTTGATTTTGTCTTCATTCACCCAATAGGTACTGTCTCATCTTCACTCATTGCAGGATCAATCAAGATCAATCAGGATCTCTATATGTTGCTGTTATGACTGAGATGACTAAGAGTTATCATTATTGTTATGACAAGAGTCGCTTGAAGATGATGCTGCACTTGTGGTCTTTTCAGATTTAGATGAAGGTACCATTGTTAGGGTTTGAGTTCTGCGACAGTTTTCTGAAACAAAGAGAAGTGAGACGAGAGAGAGAATGGGATGCAAATACACTGGCCGATTTTGATATGAACAAAATAGCCCTAACTATGTTTGTGATATACCTGAAAAGAAACTGAGTTTTAATCAAATATGATTTTCTATAAACGTTCAAATTTTAATTCCTTTTCTAAAACAAACTCATTAATTATCATTAATGAGATAAATTCAAAAATTTGATTTCCATTAAAATAAGAAAATTTAATAGAGTTAGGATTCCCACCGCTAAAGTCTCTCGCCCTCAATCCAACAAAGCTGACATGGCATTTTGACACATGGATACACAAGAAAGTCAAACTTCAGTTAGACATAAAAGGTATCATATGATATAAAAAACATAACAGAAAACAATTACGTTAAACGTAACAACAATATCTGGACATCATATGAATCATTCTAAAGAAGCATATTTTAGGGCTGTTTATAATCATCATATGAAAGCTGTCTACCTTTATTTTTCATTCAATTGAGATGTCAAAAATAACATTTTGACATATTAAAAAAGTTAATCTCACCTTAGATTGTAAACATAGCAGCTTTCATTCAATTGAGTGGTTGACCTCAACATATTTTGTAGATACCCT
The DNA here is from genome assembly GCA_013180625.2 of Boswellia sacra. Lineage (NCBI taxonomy): Eukaryota > Viridiplantae > Streptophyta > Magnoliopsida > Sapindales > Burseraceae > Boswellia > Boswellia sacra. Next base: position 219,297 of record SNVD02008386.1, on the reverse strand, counting down.
AAGGTTACTCTTAATAATGGTTTTCATACATTATAAATTAGTATCCCTCTCTACATTTTTCATTTTTAACCAGTATCTTAATATTTACACAAATTTATATTACAGCTTATACATACTTAAATAGAAGAAAACTTATGATATTACATATATAAGTAATATAACATAAACCAATACTTATTTAGAAAACTGACAGATGCCTGAGGCATTTCTTAGATTCTTAAATCTTTTTGTATCCAATGCCTTAGTAAACAAGTTAGCTAATTGTTTATCAATGGAGATGTGTTCAATGTGTATCACCTTAGACTTTACAAGCTCTCTTGTAAAATAATATCTTATGTCAATATGTTTTGTTCTAGAGTGTTGAACTGGATTTTTGGAAATGTTTATAGCACTGATATTATCACAAGACACAGTTATATGTTTTTGTTCAATACCATATTCACTTAGCATTTGCTTCATCCAAAGTAGTTGTGTACAACAACTTCCTGTGGTTATGTACTTATCTTCTATAGTAGACAAATAAATGGAATTCTACTTTTTGTTGTGCCAAGAAACTAAGTTAGTACCAAGATAAAAACATCCACCTAATGTGTTTTTCCTATCATCTACATATCCTACCGCATTAGCATCACTAAACCCTACAAGACAATCGTTTTTATCTTTAGAAAACCATATCCCATAATCATAGGTTCCATGTACATGCCTGATGATTCTTTTACTTGCAACCAGGTGTGATTCTTTGGGATTTGCTTGAAATCTTGCATAGAGTCCTACACTAAAATACAAGTTTGGTCTGCTTGTTGTGAGGTATAACAAACTCCCAATGATGCTTCTACACAAGCTTGCATCTACCTCTTTTCCTACATTGTCGTTTGAAAGTTTTAGATAAGTACTGATAGAAGTTTTCATTGATTTTGAATTCTCAAGTCAAACTTTCTTTACAATATTTTTAACATATTTTGATTGAGATATAAATATCCCATCATTCATCTATTTAACCTGCAATCTAAGAAAGAAATTTAATTCTTCTACCATGCTCATCTCAAACTCTTCCTGTATCAACTTAATAAACTCATTAGTTTTGCTTTTATTCGTTGATCCAAACACAATGTCATCTAGATATACTTGAGCAACAATAAAATAATTAGATGCATGTTTGATAAACAAAGTCTTATCATTGTTGTCCCTACTGCAACCTCTCTTGACCAAAAAGTTTGTCAACCTTTCATACCAAGCTCTAGGAGTTTGTTTCAAGCCATATAAAGCTTTATGCAATTTGTACAAAAAATTAGGATGTTTAGATATTCAAATCCTTTGGGTTGTTTAATAAAAGGCTCTTCTTTAAGAAGGTGTTTTAACATTCATTTAATACAATTCAAAATCAAGCAGGCAAACAATTGCAAGTCGTAATCTGATTGACTCAAGTCTAGCTACTGGTACAAAGATTTCATCAAAGTTTATGCCTTCTACTTATGTGTAACCTTGTGCTACTAGCCTAGCTTTATTTCTTACTACTTGACCTACTACGTGACCATTTTCATCAGTTTTATTCTTGAATATCCATTTAGTTCTAATGACATTTGCATTTTGTGGCTTAAGAACTAATTCCCATACTTCATTCCTTTTAAACTGATTAAGTTCATCTTGCATAGCCTGAATCCAAACATCTTCTTTTAAAGCTTCTTTCATATTTTTTGGTTCAAATAATGAAACATAGCATGCAAATCTTACCTGATTTCTTACCTTGCTCTTAGTCTTCATCATTTCATATGGGCTTCCAATGATTGAGCTGGTTGGATATGCCTTTTGTATCCAAGAGGGTGGATCTTTTCATTCATCTTCATTTCTAATTGAGTTTTTTTTTTTTTCAGATTTGTGCTGTTAGATGTAGTTGTTGTATCTAATGTAACAACAATTATTTCTTTTTTCATATTTGAATCTTCTTTACTGCTATTACGATCTGGTACTAGACTATCTGCATCTTCTGTGAAGCTAGTTATGCTTTGTTGAGTACTTTGCATAGTCATCCAGATCATCAAAAACTACATTTGCATATTCCATTATTGACTCAGTTCGAAGATTATAGACTCGAAAAGCCTTGTTGTTCTATTCATATCCCACAAAACTCTTTAATCACTGCGTGGATCCAATTTTCCTAACTGCTCGTTGTCATTCAAGATGTAACACCTGTATCCAAAGACATGAAAATATTTCAAATTAGGTTTTCTACGTTTTAGAATTTCATAAGGTGTCTGGTTAGTTCCAGGTCTTAGAAAAACTCTATTTCAAATATAACAAGCAATGCTTATTGCTTTAGCCCATACCCTTTTGGTCAATTTCTTGCTATTGAGCATCACTCTAGCCATCTCTTGAAGTGTTCTATTTTTCTTTTCCACAATGCCATTCTGTTCAAGTGTTTTAGCAGCTGAAAATTCATGTTTAATTCCTTGATATTTGCAAAACTTAGCATAGCTAACATTTTCAAACTTCTTACCATGATCACTCCTTATTCTCAGCATCCTATCATTGTTCCTGTTTTGTTTATTTTCAAGCTAAACACAAAGATTTATGAAAGCTTTAAAATTGTCAGATTTTTTTCTAATAAAATCAACCCAAGTATATCTAGAGAAATCATTCACACAAACAAAAATGTATCTCTTGCCAAAAATGCTTTCAATTTGCATGTGACCTATAAGATCCATGTGAAGCAAATCAAGTATTTTGGATGTGCTAAGATGTGAGACTGATTTATGTGCACTTCAAATTTGTTTTCCCAATTGGCATGGTCCACAAATTCTATTGATTTTGTCATTAAGTTCAGGAACATGTTTAACAGCACCTAACTTTGTTAATTTAACCAATTCCATGTAATTTAAGTGTCCTAATTTTTTATGCCACGATTCTAAGTCTGAAATCCAAGCATGAAATGCATTTATTACCAAATAACAATTATTTGAAGATCTATTTCCTTCTAAAATGCATTTACTGAGATTGTTTAAAACCATGCATCGATCTTGTGTGTGAAATTAATACTATACTTATCATCACATATCTGACTAACACTAATTAGATTAGCTTTCAAACTTTAACCAATAAGACATTTTGACATTCAGGTAGGCCTTTGACATTTAAAGTGTCTTTGCCTATGATCTTACTATTTGCTCCATCACCCTAAGTGACATTTTCTTTCCTACATGATTCAAAATCTTTAAAAAACTATCTATTTCCAGTCATGTGCCTAGAGCAACCATTGTCAAAATACAACAAATCATTAGAGGAATGCTTAAATGTAGTAAGAGCAACACTGTAGACTGTGTTCTCTTTCTTAACCCACTATAGTTGTGTCTTTGGTGATAGCTTAAACTGTTGTGACCTTTTATGTAAAAGACTCAACAATTTAAAACATCTAGGTCTAATATGCCCTTTGACACCACAAAAATAACATGTTGGAATGAATTTCCTTACTTTTTTAGGATTGGATTTAAAAGAGCGTAAAGGGGAAACAAACACTTCATTACTTTTTGAACTAGGACTTGACCTTTTTGAGCGAAGTTCAGAATTTTTACCTCATGTTGAAGCCTTCACAAATATTGTTGTTGATAAGGATGCAACATTACCTTCTGTATACCCCAAGCCATTTTTTTGGGAATTGTTTCTTACAAGACTCAAGACCTGATCAAGTTTTGTTGACTTAATTCTGAGTTGATCAACGCATCTCTTACTCTCAACCAATTCTGCTGTAATTTTCTCAATATGTGTTGTTTTGTTTGTCAAAGCAAGCTCTAGTTCTATGATGCAACTTGATTTTTCACATTCCAGTAACTCAATCTCCTTCTTTAAAGTTTTGATTTCTTCTTTCTCACTCAGCCATCTATCATAAAGTGTATTGTTAGTTTCTTGCAGCTCTTCATAGTATTCTAGATCATTTTCTATATCTGAATTTTCATCATCAATTCTACAAAATTCTATTGTGTTGGACATAATAGCTTTCTCTTTGTTAGCTGCAGATACTGTAAAAGCTACAAAGTTACTCATGCATTCTTGATTTTCTAAGACAATTTCTGAATCATCACTCCAAGTAGCTATCAAGCCTTTTCTCTTCTTTTTTAGGTTAGCACATTCGTATTGAATATACCCATAATCAGAACATTCATAGCACTAAATCTATCCTTTCTTATCAATTTGTTTTAATTTCTTCTTGTGATTCTCCTTGCTGGATTTTCTGAACTTGTGTTTATTTGAGTTTGATGGCTTTCCTTGATTCTTTTTCCTGAAATTCTTTTTCATGAACTTGACATAATTTTTTATTAGAAAAGTAATCTGTTTTGAACCAGTTTCATCAAACTCGTCATTACTTTCGTCATTAGATTTTTCAGTTTTAATATTAAATGCAGTGCTCTTTCCTTTTTGTTTCCTAGTACTACGACTAATCTTAAAGTTTTGAAGAATGTCAATTAGTTCATCAACCCTCATCTCATCAATGTTTTTAACTTTCTCAATAGCTTAAATTTATCAGGGACAGATCTAATTATTTCCCTGACAACTTCTGCATTAATAAAAGTTTTGCCAAACATTTATGTAGAATTGGTGATGTGACACAACTTAGAATAAAAATCAGAAATCGACTCATCTTGATGTATCATCAAGTTCTCAAATTGTGAATTTAATCTCATCAATTTAGATCTTTTAACGGAAGTTGTACCTTCATGCTTTACTTGAAGAATGTCCCAAGCTTCTTTTACCACTTTGCACCTTGGAATCTATCCAAAGTTATTTAAATCCACAGCAGCAAAGATCGCATTTAGAGCCTTTGAGTTCCAGCTTGAGCGCCGATATTCTTCATCAGTCCATTCCTCCTCAAGTTTAGGTTCTGAATCTCTAAAAGCATTCAATCTTGTTGATGGTGTCCATTCTTTAAGCACACTGGTCCATGCCCTGTCATCAAGAGATTTGATATACATCATTATTCTCGCTTTCCAATATGCGTAATTACTATCATCAAGAATAGGTGGTTGTCTTCTGGATCCTCCATTTCATACAAACTCCATGCCTTCGAATCAACGTGATCTTTCTTCACTTGTATGTCAGTGAACCTACTCTAATACTAATTATGAGATCTATAAGTATGAAGTTATGCGTAATATAACAATAAACTATAAAGTAAAATGACACAAGGAGATTTTACGTGATTTAGTTATAAAACCTACATCCACAGATAGCTTAGAGCTACAATTCACTAAGTTCTTGTTTATACAATCTTTAAGATCGTTTACAGTGCTGACTCACTCTCACACACTGACCTAATCTTTGTAAAACAAAATCTCACTAAGATCTTAAACTCTAGTGACATTGCTCACTCTCTGTCACTGACAACTTAACAATACACCGTTAAGTAAGTTATAACCACAATTTCTGACACTTAATTACATTAACCCTCAACTCGTAAGTTCTCTCAAGTGTATACTAATTCAATCATATCTAATCACTATTCATGCACAAACATAACCTCTCATACATGAATTAAACAACATCAAAGAAGCATTCCAACTTTGCGTTGAAGCTCTTCTTTAATAGTTCTCAAAATGCAGTGATATACACATATATAAGTTATGTAAAATAACATCATATATAGTGTGATATCCGATTGTGCTATCTCTCCAAAATCCTGTACAATCTTAATCAAACTCAATTAGGATAAATGATCATAATTTAGGAAGTGATATAAGAAATCTCCTAAATGGAATGGGACACAAATAAATATCCTCTTAATTTAACTAGAGTACATTCATAATGTCCTAATTAAAAGAGATATTCATTGTGAATCAAATGTTTCCTAAAATAAACTTTTAGAAACAGTAAATAAGAAATAATATAACATCTTATTTTAATTACAGGTTGGCCAAAAAAATCATATGCATAACACATGCTTAAGTGTCACGTTTTTGACACCAACAAAATCCACGAGCAACTAGCCTAGCTTTGAACCTATCAACACTTCCATCAGCTTTCCTCTTCAATTTGTAAACCCATTTACATGTAACAGACTTCACATTCTCAAGTTTTGGCACAAGAACCCAAGTTTGATTCTTTACAAGTGTTTTAGTTTCTTCATCCATGGCATGTCTCCGTTCCTTGACATCTTTAGCTTCTTTAAAACAAAAGGGTTCATCATCATCAAATGGACCTGCAAGAAAACAAGAGTAAGTACTTGTAAAATTTTCATCTCTATAGCAGGCTAGTTTGATTATTTTTCTTCTTGGTCTTTGGCTTGGTTCAGTAGAGAATTCCTGAGGATTTGTGGTATAAATTTGGAGCTATCTCTTCATTCTGATCTCCAAAACTCCTATTTTCACATTGTTGTTTACTAGAAGATATTGGCAAAATTGAAGTTTCAACTTCATAAGAATTGGTGCCACTTTCAAGAGCTCATAAAAAATCACATCTCTTGACAAAAGAAAATTATGAGTTTGAGGATCCATGCACTTCCAACCTTTCTTCCTTTCATCATAGCCTATGAAAATGCATTTTCTTGCTTTCGAATGCAATTTGCTTCTTCTAGCTCTGTTTTGCAACATGAACATTGCAAATTGAACCAAAAATTTTGAAATGCTTGATAGTTAGGCTTCTCTTTAAACATGAGCTCATAAGGAGTCTTCATGTTATTTGGACACAAAGGTAACCTGTTGATAACATATGTAGCGTAATTCATACTTTTTGCCCATAAAGCCATAGTCAATTTCTTAGCATGCAATCAGCTTTTACAAGTTTTAATAAAGTGCCTAATCTTCTTTTTTGCTACCTCGTTTTGCTGCAGTGTTTCATCACATGAAAGTTGTCTCTTTATACCATGCATGTTGTCTACAAAAAATGAAAATATCTTTAGACGCGAACTCACCTCCATTATCAGTTCACAACAACTTAATTTTGGCTTCAAGAAAACCTTTCGTAGACTCCTTAAACTCTTTGAATTTGCAGAACACTTCTGATTTTTGCTTCACAAAATAAACCCATGAAAATCTAAAATTATCATCGACAAGGATTACCATATATCTAAACCAGAAAGTGAAAGTCTTTTAACCAATCTGAACAGACTAGCATGGACACGTTCCAATGAGTCTTTACTCCTAGAAGAAGACCTATCAAACAGAACTCGATGAGCCTTCCTATATTGGCAGCCTTCACATATTTTCCCACTACCAAAATTAGCTAAATTAGGCAAGCCACTTATGAAACTCCTACCACTACAAGAAATTTAAGAATATTTGTCATTTTTTCTTTTGTTTATATGTCTATTTAAAAAAAAAAAAGTCAAGTATACCACTGTGCACTTAAAGTCAAACCTGCTCCTCACTTTATGTGTCACTCACCTTTTTCCCAAAATTACAAAAATTGCCACTTATATAAATTGCCCTTATTTTCCCTCCTTATACATTTTGGTTGCCCTAGCTAGCCGGCCACTCCCTCTCATCTCATCGTGAACTCCTTATCTCTTCATCGTGAACTCCTTTTCTCTTTATCACTTACTCATCTCATCATTCACTCTCATCGCTACTGGTCTTTCGGCGTTTGACTGTAAAGCCTAATCCTACTCCGTCATTGCCCTTCCAAATAGAAATTTGTTAATTTCGTTGAGCAAATGCCTTGAATCCCTAACACAAATCGTTTACTCTATTCCTCCCAAAATTGAAACCCTAAACTCTCCAAATTGATAACTTCGTCTTGAGGCAGTCCGGCGCTAGAAGTACCTAGGCAAAAGGACACTACACAGAAGGTGCCGAGGTGTACGACTATGTGCTCGATGTTGTAAGGAAAGAGGTTGAGAACTGTGATTGCTTGCAAGGTAAACTACTCTTTGTACTTAATTTATTTATTTATTTATTTTTGATTATGAGAAATAGACTTGGAAATGTTTGTTTGTTTTTGTTTTCCAAGATTTTTTTTCGTGTTTGTATGCTGTTGGTACTGTAATTATTTTGTTCTAGCATTTCTTTATTTTTTTTCATTTTAGTTTTACAACTATTTCGTCTAAAATGTTGTTTGAAGTCGTATGCTTTAGATTTGAGTCCATTCACTAGTGTTTGGAAAAGTAGTCTCAGATCTATGTAATTGAGGCTGCATTTGGATCAGGTTTAGTGGATACTGGCTATGATTGAAACAAAATGAAGAAATATAAAATTAAATATTACAAAAATAAGACAGCTAAATTTACGTTTTTTGAAAGTTGAGCAGTTGTTTATGATTTAGATTGAGTGAACATTTTTGTTTAGACAAATAGCTGATTTTGTAGTTTGGTTCTTATATATTTGTTTGCACTTAGTAAATTAATATAATTTATCTTATGGTTACAATTGTCAACTTAAAATAAAGTTGTGATAGGAGGTCATTATTTATAAAAGTATTTGATATATGCTTTGATTGTGCAAGTTTTGAGTAGCGTTGGGTAATGGCTGTATGCAAACTATGTGTTCATTAAAATGCCTAAGTTTTTGGACCCTTGACTAGTCATACAACTAATGGCTGAGAATGTGACTTGAGAAAGGAAAAATAAACTTTGTGACTTTTTAACGAATCAGAGGGGAAAGTAAACTCAAAAGTAAACTGGTCTATGTGGTCTTCCTTTAGAATTTGTTGTTGGAGCTTATTGCTTATGGGGTTCCTTAGTTCCTTTATCAAACTTGTAGGTATTTATTATTATTCTTCTTCTCATACTCTCTGTTTATTTAATTTAATTTTCTGATTTTGTATAATATAAGGATAAGGAGAACCATTTAGATAAGCATTTAGTTTTCTAGTCTGCTCGTATCTTTGTTGTTATATTTGCTACTGATATTTATCAAAGCTTAGCTACTAGGATCGTGAATGATATTGTATCATGATTTTTTTCAAAGTTGTGGTTGATGGTCAACTATGAATCAATTTGTTATGTTATTAATTGAAGTTATATTAACATGCAAAAGTTGTCTGAAATAAGGTAAAATTCATTGCTTTATTTGCAAATCTCTTGCCTCGAACTGTCTATATACGTCAAACAATATTAAATGTTTGATCGGAATGCCTTCTACTGCAAAGTTTTCGAGTAATGTTTGTTTTATCGATTGTAGTAACCTGAGCTTCAACCGCTTAACGGGTCCAATCCCAGCTTCCTTTTGGAATCTGAATTTGTCTAGCATGTACATATATTTGTGATCCACGTAACATATTTTTACTTTTCATAAACTTGTTTCTAATGTTTTTCTAAAACATGGATTACAATTAGAGATATTCTTGTTTACACGTATTAATTCACTCGATAATTAAATTGGTTTACTGAGTCTTTGCATCGCTATTTAGGTTTCTTACCGGCAATAAGCTCAATGGGAGTATCCCTGACTGGATCAATGAAACAGTAATAGACATTGGGTACGTTTTCACCTTGTTAAGAAAAAATAATCATACTATTTTGATTTTTTGGTCACCAATTATTGGCTGTAAATACATTGAATGCCAATTATTGGTTGTATATACATTGAAGATATTGCAAATTAATATTATTGTAATAGTATGTGTGTGCATGTGTGTGTCTCTCTCTATATATATTTATAAAAGTCACTTTATTCGCTTGTGCTTCCCAGATCTTGTTGCTTTCATAAATAGTTAAAAATAAGAAATTATAAATTAACATATATATTTGTCACACTTACAACTAACTGGTGTGTTGTGACCTAGTTTCTGATTAGATGCATTGAATTATCAATTTAATGAGCTTTTCTTCAACCCTTGAATCAAAGAGCACTACCCTTTGGGATAGATTTAGAGAAAGTAAATTGACCTGGCAATATCTTTTAGAAACTAATTGCACACTTTTAAGATAATTAAATTGATAAGACGTAGTTCAGTTAATAAATTACATAGTGAAAGGACATTGGGAAGATAATTTAAACAATATGGTTTGACAATGATATATAATATATTTATTTGAATACTTAATTAGTACACTTAGATTAATTTTAAGTTAATAAACTCACTATGAGATATAATCAATTGAATAGAAATTTGAAAAACGAATAAATTAAAAGCTATTTTCGATGTTTTTCTTGCAATACACCACTTCTGTTTTTATTTTAGAAAGTTGATAGCTTTGTCTTTAGTCAATGAGAGAGAGAATAAGAGGGGAGATATGGCTATTTATGTCAAATTGACAGTGCAATGATTTCCTGTGAATCTAAGGGCTGAGATTACTATGACATAAAAAATTCAAGTAAAAAATAATAAATGATTAAAAAAAACAAAGAAAGCAAGATAAAACAAAAGACAATGTGCCTCCCATTCCCATTTAGAGTGTTTATGCCTTCTCTTAGAAGTTGTGGTTGACTGGCTGATTACGGGGATTAACATAGATTCCTATACAGTTGGTAAGGAGCTTCCTCTAGCTAGCTTTGCCTGCCTCAGACGCCAAAGGACAGAAGAACGAGAAGAGATGGAAGACGATGCTCCAGGTTTGGTTCTATCTTATACTCAACTAGCAGACGTTTATTATAATTGTTTCTTGTATATTTGATATGTTAATCCTCATATCAAGGATGAACCTTTGTTTTATAATAATTAAAAAGAAATATTACCATCTTATACTTTGTTAATTGGCGCTATGCAAAAGTGATCAACGAATTTTGTGAAATGTATCTTTTTTTTTTTTTTTTTGTAAAGCTATTGTTGGCTTGAGTAATTTGTATAAAATCTCTAGCAGATATGAGCTTATATGATTTGATTTATTTAATTTCAATTGATTTCTTGAGTAATATTACTCTTGACTGAGGGAACGCTTTCGGTTTCCTCAACCTTCAGCTCATTGGGAGGACTCCCCTTGTATCTTAACAAAGTCACTGAAGGATGTGGAGCTTATATTGCCGTCAAGCAAGAGATCTTCCAGCCAACTTCTAGTATCAAAGATAGGTATTTTGCTAAGACAATGCATGAAGTTTCCATGTTATTATTAAGATCAAATTTTTGAGATTATATTTTTATCTTTGTTACCATACCAGCATTAGTTATGATTGAAGATGCTGAAACGAAAAACTTAATATCTCCTGGGAAGGTTAGCTATACTGCTACATCATATGTTTGACTCACTCAAATCTCAATTATCAGATATGCTTGTCTTCAGACTCTTAAGATTTTACTTTCAGCTTTCTCTAATTTATCCATGTTGCATTAGACAACACTGATAAAGCCGACATCAGGGAATATGGGTATAAGTATGGCATTTATGGATGCCATGAAAGGATATAAGATGGTTCTGACCATGCCCTCTTACACAAGCTTGGAGAGAAGGGTGACTATGGGAGCATTTGGGGCTGATTTGATCCTTACTGATCCTACCAAGGGGATGGGAGGTACGGTTAAGAAGGCTCACCAACTTTTGGAATCGACGCCAAATGCTTTCATGTTGCAACAATTTTCAAATCCTGCCAACACCAGGGTATCAAATTTGTGGTTTTATTACTTGCATAGCAATTCAACTACCTATTTTTCTATCAGATTTTTTTCCTTATGCTGCTCATTTAAGCATAAAGTAAAAAGTTATTACACAAGTTAGATTTTGACAAACAGGTACATTGTGAAACTACAGGTCCTAAAATATGGGAGGATACCCTGGGGAAAGTAGACATCTTTGTCATGGGAATTGGAAGTGGAGGAACTGTCTCTAGCGTCAAGCAGTATCTTAAATCTCAAAATCCTAACGTGAAGGTGATTAATTATCAGATTTTTTCTTTGTATAGTCGTTTAGATGTTTTTTTAAATAACAAAATTCTATTTATCAAAAAATAATAATTAAGAGCTTTTTTTGCTATGGGGTAAACAAGACACAACAATGGTGGACATACAAGTCAGAAGCTAGCAAAATGCTAGTGATCAAAATACAACAGTTATGTTCAGTATATTGTTAAGATCTGATTAATCTGTTTTAATTTTCTTGAGAATTTTCTCTGATATTGCAGATATATGGATTGGAGCCTACTGAAAGTAATGTATTGAATGGTGGTAAACCAGGTAAAAATTATTGTGTTATTTTGGCTTTCAATCTTAATTTCTTCCTCTATCCTTTTAAATTCCAGGAGTGAGTGAGAATAAAGCTAGGAATTCCCTTACTGTCCCGATTATATTTTTACAAATTCCAAATTCTCACTGTTGATTTGCTTCCATTAACTTAGTACTCTTGCGTAAAAAGAAGAGGAGTATATATATAATAACGAAGTTATTGCCATCTTGAATTTTTGTAACTCTTTTGTTTATTTCTGAGATTTTGTGAGCATCTGTTGGATCCATTTTCTGGTTAGAGAAGCTGCATTCTAAAATTTTCAATCCGAATAGGTCCTCATCTTTTCACTAGAAATGGGGTTGGATTCAAACCAGACATATTAGACATGGACATAGTGGAAAAAGTTCTTGAGGTAAGTGTTGCTGAAGTAAACATTTCATGTGATAATATATTTTCAAATTTGCTCCCATATACTAAGTAATAGTTGAGAAATGCTTTGGCAGGTTAGCAGTGAAGATTCTGTAAACATGGCTAGGGAGTTGGCATTGAAGGAGGGGCTTATGGTAATAAATCTAATGATGCTTAACTCTGCTGATGGTTGTTGAAAGTTTTCTTTTCTCTCACTTAATGTCAACCATCTGCTCCATGTAGATTGGAATATCATCCGGTGCCAATATAGTTGCAGCACTTAGACTGGCTAGAATGCCAGAGAACAAAGGCAAACTTATCGTTTTCCTTATGTAAGTGGAAATTCTTTCTTGTTAAGTGCAGTTACTAAAGATAAGGTGTATGGTACTTGTATATTTTCATCTTAGCTACAAACCACATATATATTTATCGATTAAGGCATATGCAGATGATAGAGTTCTTCAAGTAAACATTATATCTGTGTACTTAGCTTGTAAATCACATGCTTTGTTTACATTGATTAATCTGCATTGTTACATTGTTTGATTTGCTGCTTTCCTTGCATTGTACTGTTTGATTTGTTGACTTCCTTTTTTTTATTTACTTTTATAGAATTAAATTGCCAAAAAATCAATTTCAATATATATATATATAAAATACTGAGCTGATACAAAAGGCCTGTATCAACAGTATTATATATTTTTAAATAATAAATATATGTCGGTTCTTAACACTCATATAATATTTAGTCAATTTGTCACTCATAAACCCTCATCTTAGCTAGGCACATAGCCAAGATACATGTCAGTTTTTACCAAACAAGGTCAGACAAGGAACTGACAAAAAGAGATCGACACAAATTTGTGTCGGTTTGACCAACCGACTTGTATAACATACACGACAGGTCCATAAATGTCATATTAAAACCGGCAAGTATACATATACATGAGGGTGGAAAACCGGTATATATGAGGAATTTTCTTGTAGTAAGCATTACTTCTAATTTTTCCATATTCATGTGGCCAAGTCTAGCATGCCATAGAGATGAATTATCATTACTGCTTATTTATTCACATATGATTTAGAGGCTAATAAAACTAATAAATCCTTCACTCTTCTACCTTCGTGAACAACATTAGCTTTTAATATTTCAATAATTTAAAGAAATTGCACATCCTTTGGTCCAAAAAGAACATAACAACCAGAATCCATAGCATTTGCAGCTGAAAGTAAATTTTTCTTTACTCCTGGAACATGGAAAACACTATCAATGGTGATAGAATCATTACCTCCATTGTTGATGATGACAGTAACTTCCTTTTTACCAGAGTGAACAAAGTTATCTGCTGTGACAATGGCATCTCTCCTTTCGTATTTTTTAGAATTGGAGAACTTCGCATCATTACCAGTTAGATGATGTCCATAAGTAGAATCAATTATCCAATCATTCTCAAAATTAATAGAAGTCATGGCACCAACTAAAGAGATTTTTGCCAAGAAACACTTGCCCCAATTTTCTTCTTCAATCTCACCAGAGTTGCTAGGATCATTAATCTTCTCTGCAACATTACTGCTCTTCAATTTGACACAACAATTCTTCTTTATATGGCCAAGCTCTCCACATCTGTAACATTTAAAACTTTTCTTCCCTCTGTTTGTTGATTCTCCATTATAATTTGACTTTCCACAATCCTTTTTGTATCACTCTCCCCTCTTTTTCTTATTAAAAAAAAAAAGTGAACTTCTTCACTACTTGAGATAGAAACTCCAGCCATTTGTCTTGCTAATGACTCTTGAGATGATAAAAGATTCTTAAACTCTTACAAGGAAGGTTGATTAGCCCACCCTTGAATTGAGGTTACATATGGAATGTATTCTCTTTTTAACCCTTAATTGATAAGTCACCTCATTCATGCCTCAGAAATGGGTTCTTCTAAATTTGGAAGAGTTATTTCTAAACATGGATTCTTTATCTTCAAAAAATATTGACCAATAGAGAGATCACCTTGGGTTGTATTTGCCTATTCGTTCTCCAACATTTGAAGTCGACCATATCTTTCTTGTTGAACAACTTGTTAAGTATCTCGCATATTTGATTTGTTGACTTACATTGGATGATTTGATCAAATATACAGTGAGAAATAGATTTCTTCAACATAAATTTAGGTTTTGCATTAAGCGATTTCCATTTCTTTAAATCTGCAAAATTCGCTATTGTGTTCTCTGGAAATTGAATCTTATCTCCACCTACGACATCCCATACGTCTTCACCATAAAGATACGATTCCATACATGACTTCCATATCTTGTAATTAGACTGATTGAGTAGTTCCACTTCAAGCCCGCTAACCCGACATGTAGAATCCATTCTTGAGTCACTTATTTATCCTCTTCACCAAGGGATTTTGGAATAAAAAAAAAAAAAAAAACCAGCTTCTATCCTCGTGGCTTTGGTACTATGTAAAAACTGAACCGTTTAAACTTTTCTTACACAAACCCAAGATAAAAAATAATAGAAGATGAAAAATAGAAGAAAAACACACTCAAGAATGAGAGAAAAAAACTCCCTGTTTTTCTCTACTGTATATTCCTAAAACTGATGCTATTTAATACAAAATAAAACGTATGAAAAGAAAGACTTCTACTTAAGCTTAACTACAAATCTGATAAAAGATAAAGAGCTAAACTGTAAATTTGATTTTAATAAAAAAAACATAAACGATAAAGACTTATCTTAACTCCTAATCAAAGTAAAAACAAACCAGATTAAAAAATCAACTTTATCAGCTCAACAGTTTTTGTCTACCTCTCCTCCCTTCATTTTCATTTTTTACTCTATTCTGCCATTTTATCTACAACTCTTGTTGAGATCCAGTTTTGTGGATTGAAAAGGCCAGATTGCAACCTATACTTGGTGGCTAGCCACCAACTAGGTCGCAAACAGGTAGCGGCCGATTGTCCCCACCACCGATAATCAATTACAGCCGCCACTCAACCACCTCGCATCACGAGCCAGATCGAAGACCACCAGCTAAGCCAAATGATTAAAGCATCCCTCAAACACCAGTCCACCAAGCATCAGCCATCCATTGCTCACCCAAAAACCAACCCTCAACAAACCGTCCATCACCTTAGGATTACTCCATCCAAAGAGCCACCTCAACCATCATGCATCACTATAAAATAATCTAAACTCCACACGAACCCTAAACAACAACCTTCAACCTCGACATATCACCAAAAGACAATTTCACCCTAAATAGCAACCATCAGAAGCTTGAAAGAGTGCAAATATGTTAACTTTTTTTTCCCTTCCTCTAAGGTTCTTAATAGAATTGGGAGCTAAGGTTTAGTTAAAAATTTGGTGAGGAAAGGTTATATTGAGGATAAACATGTGTTTTAGCACTAAGTCAGTTGAAAAATAAACAAACTCTATTAAGTGGGGCTGAGTAAAAGTATGCAAACTTAGGAGTGCAATGATACGGACATGAAAGCCTTTCTCCACCTTTACCTTTGAGGTAGTCAGTGATATTATCTCTTTTTTTATTGTTATTAGAATTTGTGCTTTATTAAATTAGAAACTTTAATAAATATTAAAATTAGGAATAGTGTGTTGTACTTGTTACTTTATAAGAGTGAGATTTGACTAATAATATTATTCTTAGAAAAATGTCTTTTATATTCAACATCATCAAGTGTATCTATGAAATCGTAGTGATAATTAAAGTTAAAGTTGTTGATTAATAATATTCTATAGCCAAATGAAGATCGAACTTTGAGTGCAAAAAGAATTAGAAGGAGCTTGATTCAAGACCTACTTGTCTAACAGGGACAAAAGCTAGCCTGTCCTAGAGAGATCGAAAATTGATTGGAGTGCTGATGGTTTTGTTAGTGACACCAGTCCGACGCTCAAGTCAGATTTATAATGGTTGGTAGAGGAGATTAGTAGATAAGTGTTTTTGTTGTTTCATACCCAGCCTGTGAGGAACATAGACTATTTATAGTTGAGTGTTATAGCCTTATCCTCTCCTTGAGGTTGTATCGGAGGGATTTTGATTGGAAAAAAAAATAATAAAATTATATTGTTCGCTTTGATAAGTAACAAACTTACCTCATTCGATTTGAAACTCATTTGATTTGAAAGTTATCCGTCTTACCTTGATTTGATAATAAGCTCGTTATCCTCATCTTTGAGGAAATCTTTTCTACTTTAAACAAAACTAATTCAGCAACACTATAATCTTTTATACGTAAGCCTTCGGGGTTATAACATCCTTTTGTAGGCCTATTTTCCTTTTTCTGCGGGCTGAATTAAGGAGATAAAAGTCCTTTCATTCTCCTTTGTAATGGGTTATGGAACTAATAATTTATTTATTTTCATTATAACAACATATATTACACGTATAATTCATTTATAACTATTTTTTTTACAACTTGAGTTGACAAAATATTAGTGGATGGATAAGCTCATTCATTTATTTTTATTTTGTATTATCTAGTAATATTTTGTCAACTCAAGTTGTAAGAAAGTTTAGTTGTAGATGTAACATTACTTATAAATAAATAAATATATATCATTAAATACTACTTAATTTAATTAATATAGGTTATCAAGTGGAGCCTAATTGAGTAGTGTTATTCATAAAGTAAAAGAGAGATGCACGGTCTCAAAGGCAGCTTAACAAGACAAATAAACATTATTATATAGATGATTAAACAGCATCAAAATCGACTCTCACACCATATTTTTATTCGGAATTTCTGAAATTGTTTTCCGGACAACTTTAATCGTTAATTTCACATGATATGCTTCTTGGTAATGACTTTTAAGGGCAAGAGCTTGCGCATTGTTATCCCTACCCTCTCATTCATATCTAAAGTCTTTGGAGTAGCATTCCCACCTAATTCCCAGTCAAAACGGTGAAGCAGTGAGGCAAGGGTAAGGTGCAGTACCCGGTCAGCCAATGCCATGCCTGCGCAAATCCTTCTTCCTGAGCCAAATGGAATCAACTCGAAATTCTATCCCTTGAGGTCAATGTTTGATACAATAACCTCTTAGAATTGAAGGCAAGGGATCTTCCCAACACTCCGGATCCCTTCCTATTGCCCATACATTCACGAAAACTGGTGTATCTTTTGGTATCATGTATCCCATATGGATTCAGTATCTTTCATGGCATTCCAAGGAAGCAGAAGTGGAACTGGAGGATGTAACCTTATGGTTTCCTTTAGCACAACCTTCAAATATGACAGTTCATTAATGTCTGTCTCTTCAACATTCCTGTTCCGTCCAACAACTTGATCAATCTCCTCCTTGGCTTTTCTCATAATCTCAGGGTTGCGGCGTAGCTCTGTCATAGTTCATTTTAAGAGTGTTGCTTGTAGTTTCCCATCCAGCAAAGAACATTTCCTACAAAGTACAATAAATTGTTAACAGTCAATTTAAATTCATGTGCTTAATAAATTTTTTACTATTCTAGCTATTTTAGTGTGCATATGCTTTCCAGTATTGTAGTGTTCATATTTTTATACGAGATCCTGTGAGGCACTTCATTTCTATCGCCTTCATACCCAACACACCATCAAGGAAATCTTTGTTCACTTCTCTTTTGTTAACTTTAAAGATTCAACTCTCTCCTTGACGAAGCCACCTATAACCTTCATTGCACGTCCCATATCCCGATCCATGTTTCTCTTAATCCCCTCAGGATCCAATATTTTTAAGAACAGGAAAAAGTCGGCCAGAATTGGCTTCCCAGCCAACTGCCTACCTTGTTCATGGCACCAAAGAACTCGTGGCCCTCTTTCGATTGAGAGTCTAGAAGATCTCTTGAAAGTGTAGGGTTCCCAACAATGTTGAATGCCGAGAGGTAGAGGAATTGAGTTAAATTCACAGCTTGTGCTGCCGCCACATCTTCCTCAATGTTCTGCAACATGGCATCAATGCATTTCCACCTCAGGCGAGCCGTCTTATTGATTCTCTTGGCGACCAAGAGCTCCGTGGAGCAAATACGCCTAAGCACTCGCCAGTACACTCCATATTGGTCAATTGCAAGTGATCCCTGATTGTAGTTATGAGATGCCAATGCAATCGGACACTTGCGATCACAAAAGTTATATTGCCGTGATTTTTGAAGAGTTCAGTGGCAGCCTTTGCTGACTGTACCACTAGAGCGTACTCCATGTTCTATGTGCTTGATATTCGGCTCTCCGGGATCTAAATATATATACACTAGAAACTGCGGTTCCTGTAAAATAGCTTGCACAACTTTCCCTGAATCACGTGCTTTCTTAAAAATAAATAAATAAAAATCAATCCAAGTTTCCCGCTTTCAAGGAGAGAGAAAGCTTTTATCACATACTATCTCAACTTAAACTTTTATTACAAAAAGGTCTATTAATATTTATCTAGTTTATGGAAAAGAATTTGGTATCCAAAAAAAATCAAGCCATGAAAAGCATTATCTAGAAAATTTTTCTAAGAGTTCAAAATTTTTGAAAAATAATGATAAAATTGACATTTTCTATGAATTTTGCACAACCCACAAGCTTTTCAGGCACTATAGAGCATGGTAGCGCTACTCATAAAATTTCCAGGCAGGGCTTGTACAATACCCAAAATACATAGAGCTTAATTGATTAATCCCTTCTCATCTATGCTTGAGAAACTGAGAGAATATTGCTTGGGTGCTTCATCAAATAAAGAAATAAAGTTTTGTTGAATCAATTGTTAAGTAACCACTTGACCCAAAAGTTTAAACTCCTAAGTGAAAATCCAACATTAACATTTGAGTGATTTGATTTCAAGGTTTAATGGAACCAAGAAACAAAGACTTGATTTAAATGAGGGAAATAATTGCCCTGAGAAACCAACAGGGAAGGGATTTGAAACCTATAACTCTGATAGTTAAGTAACCACTTGACCAAAAAACTTAAGCTGTTAAGTAAGAGCTTAAGATTAATATTTTAGTTTAACACTAATTAAAAAGAAAGTTGTATCTAACGAAAAGAGAAACTAGATCGTGATTCTTATATATATTGCTGGTAGAATAGGTGTATAGAGTAGAATTAATTTGATATATCATGTTTATAATTTGAACGGTTTTGGTATTATGAAGGTTGCATAATAGAAATGTATTTATCTTAAAATTTTTTAATAGCTGTATCGAACAATTGCATGTTTAATTTTAAAGCAATTTCTTGGTTGAAAGTAGTCCCTTCCTTTCTAAATTATAACATATTATTGAAGATACAATAACAAAGTTAATAATTTTAAATAATGTTTTGTTACTTGAATATTTACAAACTTTCCTTAAACGTCTCGTTGACTTTCCTAACATCAAAAATCGTGATGACATTTGGAACCTGCACAAAAACAGTTAGAAGAAAACAGAAATCACGCGAAGTGGTTTTATCTTATCAGATAAATCTTAAAACTCAATAGGATGCTAATATATACATCAGCATTATACATATTATTTAGGAAAAATTGAAAAATGCCTCAAATTAAGAAGTTTTTTTTAATAAATGACTATGTCTATAAAATTTGTACGCTATGATTCTGTTTGAAGTCTGAAGTCGTCCAAATGATATGTCAAACAGTGTTTGACACTCTATAAAAGTCGTGATATATAAATTTTTAAGAACATATATAATTATTTTTGTAACCTGCACTTAAATTTTGAGTATTTTAAAAATTTTCGTATTATTTATTATGTCAAACTCTAAGGCATAAACTAACCTAGAAGCATCATATAAAAAAAATTATCAGATGCAGTATCAAAAATAGAAGAAAAAAATTACAAATTGTCCAATCTCTCATCGGAATGAATATGGATCTTCCTTAAATTATTAAGAGGAATAGTTTCTTGCTAAACCAAATTTATTTACAGATCTTCCGATATACATATACATTTACATATATATATATATGTGTGTGTGTGTGTGTGTGTGTGTGTAAATGAGTAAATTAACATTGCTGAGGAGAATCTATCTGTATGACTTAGCTAATGTTGACCCAAAAAATCTTTTTAAAAGTATAACTATTAAGGGGGTAGTTTGTCTTTCTTTTTTTTTCCTTCTTAATTATTCTAGTATAAGTAATATAGTTGATTAACAAGATTTAAAAGGATCATCGCGTTATCAACACAATTTAAATAGGGATATGTCGTGGACCTCCCCTACCTTTAAGTTTTATTTTACCAATAAAGATCTTTTATATTTTCTTCATAAATTTAGTCCATAAATTTTAAAAATTACATCACAGACCTCTCTTTTGTTAAAATCACTGTTAAATAATATCATTTTTTTATCTAAAAAACTTTACAATTATCAAACGAAAAGATCCTAAATTAAATAATTGAAATCAATTAAGAAAAACACAAAAATATCTAATCACCCCCAACACAAATTAAACCACAAACACCACCTGAAAAAAATCCTATCACCACCACCACAAACCCAAAATCCAAGCCAACACCCCACCATCAACATCCAGCAACACCGTCACCATTAGCTACACCATGGCCACCCAAACAGACCCAACAACCTCCATCAACACTGCCAAATGATCACCCATCAGTAGCATAGCTCGTATCAAGTCCAACCATCAATCATCAGTCTATGCCAATTTCCAATAGTTGAGATTGAAGGGAATATTGATGAATCTCTACAAGAACCCAAAGTATTTTATCAAATTTTAATTTTTGTGAAGACATATACACATGAGGTTTAAGAGATTAAGAGGCAGCTAACCTTTTTGGAAACAAATTCGGGATAATTATCCTGCAAAAGACGTCCCGCTTGCTTCATGGCAACCCTCAGCTCCTTCTTGGTGGGTCCCGGGGAATTATTCAAATCATTGATTTGAAGCCTGGATTTGAAGCAAAGAAGAGACACCACCAGGCTTCATATTAAGCTTCTCAATACCCATCTCTGTCAACCACAACCTCCATCTCAATTGTAATGTCCATTGGGCTTAAGTGAAGAAAGCCCAGCCAACCCAAATTTATTTTACAAAAACAAGAGAAGGGTGAAGAGGAAGGAAGACAGAAAACGGGAAAGATTGGGGGAGTGCCGTTTTACTGTTCATCGCCACCTTTGACCAGTGATTTCCACCGATTTTTAATAAGTCTCCGGCCTCACTATATATCATTTTGAAGCTTGTAACATCCTCTTTCCAACCATATATGTCTTATCCTTGGGTTCTTCACCTTTTTTTGCAGACCGAAGTGTGGAAGCCAACGGCTTCCTATAGGTTTCGGCCAAAATCCGGTGAGTTATCCGTAAATCTATACATTAAATTAAGACTTGTTCCATGCTCTTTCTAACCATACTACTTTTGTTGCATGTTGATATACGAATTTTGCAAATCGAAAAAAATGAAATTTGATCACTATTTACTCGTCGGCAACGACTTCCGGCAAAATTTTTAGCGATGTTTTTCAGTCATCCAACAATTTCTAGAATGTTACTCACCTAAAAAGGAGCTTAAATTCAGTGAATGGATTATGTTTTGAGAATTTCATATTTTATTAAAGTGTATTAAAGTTATGATTTTTTATATGATTTAAGTTATTAGTTTAATTAATTGAGTTATATTAAATGTTTTTAGAATAGATAATGATGATTTATGTATTTTGAAAATAAGTGTGTGTAAAGTATTAGATTTTGGATAGAAGAGTGGTTATGGGTGGTGCTAGTAAATTAGTTTTGAATATATAGTAAGCGTTGTTTTGATAAGTTTGAGTATAAGAGAAAAATAAATTTAAAGTGGAAGTTGTAGAATGAATATATGTTATATGTTAATGGAAAGTGGAAATTTTTTTTTTAATGATTGGAAAAGAGATATTTATAATCATATGAATTTGTATAGTAAATTGAAGTATTCAATTATTTTCTTTAAATAAATGAATATGTTGAAGAAATGGTGTTTTTGATTTACAAAATGATGAGTGATTTTACATTCAAAAAAATAGCAAATTAGAAAAAAAGTTTTGGAAATTAGAATTTAATTCTGCAGGGGTGACAATGCCAAATTCTGAAACTGCCTAGCAGCAGGGGTTGAACTGCAAATTTAAAAAACTGTTCCAGAAATTGTAGGGACCTGGATGCAGAGTTATGAAAATTTTAAGATAGTAAAAAAGATTTCAGTTAAAGCAGGATATTTAAGATTTTGGAAATCTTTGAAATTCTGAATTGAAATTTTTGGGAATTAGTTAAATTTTGAAGTATAATTATGTGAAAGGATGTTATATAGAATGTTATATGGAAAGTATGGGATTTTGAGATAAAAATATAAATATAAACTATGGTTTATAGTGAGATGAAAAGTATTTTATTTTATGGATATTTTAGATAGTTTTAGAAAGAGTAGAAGATTTATTTTTTTGGATAATTAGAAATATGTTTTAGTATTAACTTAGTTATGTTTATTTAGCATTTTACAGAGTTTTTGTGAATTTTAGCGAATTTAGAAGAATTCAAGTTAGTTTCTCTTGTATTTCTCGAGGGTAGATAGACTCATTTGTTATAATTGCTTTCAATTATTAAGATATTTCAAAGCTAGTTTTCAAAATGGTTGTAGATATAAATTTTAGTTTCAAAATTTGTTTTGAACAAAGATATAGCACTTTTAAAGAAAGATTCATATTTTATATATGAACTGTTTTCTATATTATTATAGATGCATATTCTACCATTTTATAAAAAGTGTAAAAGCAGAATAATTACGATCATTTTTTTATAGTAATTTGATTTCGATGATTTCTTAAAGTATTTGCAATTACTCTTTTAAATATTTATCATGAATTTTCAAGGATTCAGATATTACCAGTTACAGCTTACATAAGTTTTACAAATTTTGATAAATCTGCTTGAGAAGCAATTGGTTTAGCATAAGAAGCAAATTTTGAAAACAAATCAATTTTAGCAAAAATAAGAAAGTTTAATTATATTATACTGAGGTAGTAACCAGGTCACTTAGATGGTGAGACCGTAGATTTTAGACGGAAAGTTATACAAATAGAGGCCTTTGGGGCCCGTTCAGACACACATAGAGGTTTTGGATTGTGTGCTCTGGGTGCTTTAGCCATTTGGGGGCAGCTCTATGCATGCATATGACTAGATAGCTGGCCTGTGCGATGTTAGATCTTGTCAGGTACAGATAGCTCTGCCTGCGTGATGTAGATCTCACAAGGTATGAGAAAATTCAGATAGTTTTGCCTATGCGATGTTAGATCTCGTCAGGCAAGATCACACAGTTTCAAGGGGTACTTATTTAGTATAATGAAAAGAGTTTTAAATATGTTTATATGAGTTAGTTTGAGAAAGAATCATTATTCACAGAAGTTTCTTTTGAAACAAGATTTTTAAGGAAATTCTGTTTTGTATATTAAATAATTGAAGCAATGATTTTAGCAATATTATCATGAGCTTTATTTTATAAGATTGAGAATTATGCATTCTTTTCACTATTTTTAAAGAGTATAGAATCAAACAATTGTATATTGAAGATTTTTAATCAAAAGTTAGTTGTTTTGAAAATTCTATGAGAGATTTGATTACATTTTAACAAGTACGATAGATTTTTCTTAAGTATAAATATGAGATGAGATTTCCAGTCAGAAATGTATAAGTATAAATATGATTGGTTTAGAAAATAAAGTCAATAAGTGACTGAGTATTTGATGAGAGAAATGTTATTTAAAAGTTCTATATTATTTTATTCCTTTTGGCATCTACTTATACATTTATTTTATAGAAAGAATGAGATATAGTGATATATTTTGCACTATGTACAAGATTAAATAAGGGTTTAACGTAAAGGTACGTAAGTGATTTGCTTGTATAATTTAAGAATGTTAAGTTATTTTGGTAAGTAAATTAAAGAATTATATAAAGTATTTTCGTTACAAAGGGTTAATAAACTTTTACAGTTGTTCTATAAGAATGAAGTTTATAAAGAAAGTTGGGAAGAAATAGACGTTTATACGTTATTTTGAAAAGAAGAGTTTACCGGTTCTCTTTTAAAAGTGATTAAATGTTGTATTTTGTTTTAAGAAAAATGAGATTTTAAAACATAAAATTTTATTCAAGAAATAACTGTATGAAAGAAAGAAAGTAATATTTTATGTAATAAAATTTGTCTACTCACTGAGCCTTTAGCTCACTTTTTTCTTATTCTTTTTCCCAACCAGGTGCTACAGGTTTGGTGTTAAGTTGTCTCTGATGCTAAGAAAGGTCACATGATGTATAATAATTTTTCATGCATTAAAAGTATTTCATTTTTATGTATCTTGTATAAATTTATAAATATTAAGTATGTTGAGTATGAATTAATTATTTTTTTGCATGTTGTGATTGAGGAGGACAAAAGTCCTAAAAGAAGTTGAGATGGGAAATATTTTGGAAGTATAAAAATGTATGTTTTTACATAGAGGTTTTGTTCAAATTATAGGAGAAACTCTGCCGATTTTTTATTAAAATTTTTCATATTTTACATAAAAGATATAAATTAGAAATAATTTTTTTTTACTATTTTTATCATAGTGACGGATCAAAAGTGTAGAGAGATAATTAATTGAAAGAATCGTTCTCTTAGTGAACAATTTTAAGCACGATTTAACCGTGTAGCTAGGTAGTGCCATCAAGAGAACTCAACACGCTTCTCCTCAGTACCAAAAGTCTTCTGTCCCGAAAATGTTATAGCAAACAAGGTGATATAGTTCTCGTCCATCCAGTAAGCCAAGTCTCCAATCCATAATGTACGGATCTCCCCAGGTTGACTCGATGGTTGTTGTCCCGAGCTGGTGGCATGTGTTGCTGACTTGGCGGTGAAACGACCTCCGTTAGAGGCAGAACGCTAGGCTACGTAACCATATGGGAGGAGGCAGAGCCTTGGGCTGAGGTGGTATCATCATCATGTAAGGATGCAGAGGCTGCTCTCCATCTTCTCTTCCTTTTTTTTCTCTTCGAGATTGAGAAGGTGAAACGATAGATAGAAGCTCTGTTTGAGATTCTGGTTGGGGGTTTGGAGGTACGGCGGAGGGGTGAAGTGGAGAGGTGCAATGACTATGAATTAAAGAATTTCTATTGGGTTATCTTAAGAAGACATTGTCCTTATTTAAATATATTTTTTGTTCCGCTCAACTCAAATAACTTCTTTTAGGCAGGTGGCTTCGTGCAATTTTAATCGCTTTTAAGTCTTGAGTTCAAATTCTAACATGCATTAAACTAGTTAGGAGAGGTCTCTCAAAATTTTAAAAATATAAATATTTAAATGACTATTATAATCTTCTATTTAATAATTAAATTAGGCAAGAGAGGCCCGTAATTTAAACACGATGACATGAACCAATTATAGAAATAGAATATAACAGCTCACAATTACTTATAATTTAATAAAGATCAGTTTAAATATTTTCCTCTTCATTAATTTTATTTTTGCAATGAACTTATTCTAATTTTCTTAATTTTGCTTTTATCATCTTTTAATTATCTGAAAATTTCTTAAACTTAAAAAATCATATGATTCGTATTTATATTTAAGATTTGTTCTCCTTTTTATTCTCATTATTATTTTTTATTGATCATTACATAAGATATTATTAATTTTACTCAAATTAAAATCATATTACATTACTCGATTATCTTCCAAACTTCTTGTTAGCGGTACCCACAAGGTGTATCATTATTTTCGTGGAGATCGATACTAATTAATTAGTTTATATGATATAACATTATTAATTAACTATTTACTTGAGGTTTTGTGCTTTGAAATAATAAACAAGGTGCTATTCCTTGGCCTCACTACTACAGAATGGGCTTTTTGCTGCGTCTATTTACCGCAAGCCGTCAAAAATACAGTAAAAATTAGAATTTTACGGCGGGTCATGAAGCCCGCAGTAGAATTTACGGATTTTACTGCGTTTTTGGAGGTCTGCAGTAAAAAGCTGTAATATAATCTAATTTTTTTATTTTGTCCCCATTCTCCCACTTCTCTCTCTCTCTCTCTTTCTTATGCTTCCCTCTCAAATCCCTAATTTTTTCCTCTCAAATTCCCTCAAGAGCCCACCATATACTTTGCTTCCTGAAGAGCCTACGAAAATCTCTGCAACTCCATCTTCGAGCGTGTCCCGTCATCCATAACCTTAAGCTCACTCGGTTGAAGCATCAAGTTGAAGCTTGCATCTGGAATTTTGGCCGTTTTAGGTAAGCAAATCTTTTATATGTCGGATGGATTTTGTTTTTGTGTTGGTGTATTTTTGTGTTGTTCCATTTCTGTGTCGTGTCTGATGGGTTTTGTTTCTGTGTTGGTGTATTGTTGTGTTATGTCATTTCTGTGTTGTGTCGGATGGGTTTTGTGGCAATCTATGTCATTTCTGTGTTGTCGTTTCTATGCTGAAAACAATTTGTTCATCTCTTGGTTCATCTTTCTTGTTTTCAACAATTTCGATCATCATTTTACTTCAACAATTTCAGCAATTTCAAAAGTCTGACGCAGCTGATCTGATTGAGAAGCTGATTGAGAAGAAGGCTTAAAATGGCCTGGGCAGAGCGGGGGACCTAGCTCTATATTTCTATATGAAGTGTTTTTCTTTATAGTTAAATATTTTCGTATGTTTAGTTGGGCTTGTTTCTTATGAAGCTTCTAGTTTATATTATGAACTTACTTGAGGCTGTGGTTTTCATCTTATGCTTTCTCTTTGGTTAGAAAAACAAAGAGTTGCTTGAAATCTATCCTAAATATATTCCATTTTTTCAGTTATCCACCCTGCCACTCCCTCTCTTTTTATTGATTTAAGAGATTTATTTCCATCACAATTGGAAATAATTTATACAAGGTTGTCAACTTCTTGCACGAGTGTAGATGTTAACTATGTTAAACTTTCTCAAAATAAAATTGTTGCTTCGAATATGTGAAGTTGTTTAGTAAGATCTAAAATGAACTTTATTTTATGAACCGAATTTGTCTAGCAATTGTTGGATTATTTGTGCCTTTGAAATTGAAGGGCGTTGTTGTTGTTGTCATCGGGTCGTTGTCACCTAAAAATTTATGTAGGTTTTATTGTTATTGTGTACAAATTGTCTTAAAGTATATTAAAATATATTGACTCTTATTGAACAAAGTTACCTGAATTGCATTATAATGAAATGTTGGGTTGATTACGGTTATATGACTATCGTTGCGCTAATAATATTGGATCTAATTATCTTGGACTCAATTATTATGGGTCGATAACATAGATTTCTCCTTAAATTAGTAGGATTATAAACATTAGTTATGGCCTTGAATTATGACGGCTGTAAAGGTTAATTGAAAAGTAGGCATATAAAAGCTGACAATGGATAAAATATAAATATTATAGTAGTTTATATATAAAAATTTGTTTATATCTATACTATTATTTATAAAGTTCTCTAAAATTTCAAGTTGCATCAGACTTTTGGCTGTTAAGGATGTCACTAAGCTTCTTAATCCATCACAAAGCTGTACTTTCAGAGTCGTTAGATTTTCAAAATATGCCAAAGGTGGTGCTAGGTTTATCAAATTGCGACAATAATGCACTTCCAAAGTTTCAAGATTTTGAAAAACTAAGTCCAATTAAGACATCTGATATTACTTTCGTAATGGATGGTGAATTAGATTCCTACATCAAAGCATACACAGGGTGTGGATACTGGCTTAGTCATGAGAAACTCTTCACAGTGAAAATTTGATTGTGTAAAGAAAGTTCCAAAGTATAGTCTGAGGCTCAGCTGCGTCATATGGCTTGCACTTTAATCTACTGCAAAGAGGATGATGTTGCCTTCAAGATTTTTGTCACTGCCACTTAACTCCAAACCCCTTTTCCCTTTCTATCAAACAACACTCAATTTGCTCACCAAACCCATCAAAATTCCATCTTGTGTTGCCATGTCCTTTCAACAAAAACAGATTTTCTCTACTCTCTTTCGTATAGATTCTCCTCTTTCAGGTGCCTTTCATGCATCTACATACTTCAAAGTTTCCTCAAAAACTAAAATTTGTTGATGATGTAATTGTAGGCTTGGAGGATGATTTGGTGGGTTATGTACTGGGCAAGAAAAAAGCAACAGAAGTGGCTCATCTGTAAGGTTCTTATTTAAAAATCATTTTCAATGTTCTATCGACTCATTTTGTCGTTGACAACCAGTTAGTTTTTGAAGTTCTAATTTGCTTTGCATATTGAAGGGCATGTTTTGAAAATGTTTTTGTTAATGAAGGAACTAAAGAACCAGCTGTTTCTAGTTAAGATATCTTATTTAGAAAAAGCAATGTGTATTTTTTTATATAATTTATTTTAGTAGCAGTTGTGAACTCTAAAGTCTTTTGTTTTGTTATATTGTGGAAGCTGTTTATTTTGTTTGTCAACATAGCTTGATGATACTCACTGGGTATGGAAACATGTTGTCCGAAAAGGGGATACAGCTGTAAATGCCACATGTAGCAATGGCTATGATACCTTAGCAATGCTCAAAATGGTTGCTGATGAGTCAGGTAGAGGTCGTGTTTATGGATTAGACATTCAGGGATAGGCTTTAGAGAATACTTCTTCTTTGCTGGATGAAACTGTCAATCTGGAGGAGGTGCTAGCATTGTGCATTTTCATTTATCCACTATACATAGAATTTTCTTGTATTTGGAAAAGAGTAAACTTGTAATTGTTCTTAAACCTTATGTTTTTATCATTGAGATTTGAGATCCTTTTTAAAATTTATTCTCCATTGAATTTTGGAAAAGAAAGCAAACAATGTCCACTCTATGGTTCGTTTATTTTTGTTTGTAAATGATTAGTTTTCATGCTGTTGTTACTGACTTTCAAATTACGCAGAAAGGACTGGTTAAGCTCTTCAACATCTGTCACAGTAGAATGGAAGAAGTTGTCACAAAAAATGCTCCCGTAAGGTACTATTTCAAGTTTTCAATTGAAGTTTCTTACTTGTCTTGCCATATATCATCTTCTAAGAAGTTTGAAATGAGGTGTACTTAAGGCTACTGATTTGGATCTAATTTTATAAGTTGGTGACTTTCTGTTAATTAATTTACTTGTTTATTACTTTTGAGTTCTCATACTGAACTGAATGTTCCACTTCTTTGAAATTTAATATAGATTACTTTATGGGTGGAAAACATGTACCTAATTTGAATACTCTGGTCTTAGAAGATAAAATATTTATTAGCCTTTGCCAAAGAATTTCTTGAGTTGAAATGTGTTTAGTGATATAATTATTTTTGTCAACTATATAGTTTGGCATGGATTGCACCATGCTCAGGTTTTAATTGCACCTTTACAAAAAAATGAAAGTAGAAGAGTGCAACATTTAATTAAAGCTCTCATTCAAATTGTTATTATTATTATTTTTAAAATTTATTGGATAGTCAATATATGTGTATTTTACATTAAGTTCCTTAAGCGGTTTTAGGCTTGTTGCTTTCAACTTGGGCTACCTTCCAGGGGGTGACAAAACTGTGATTACTGTGGCTGAAACAACACTACTGGCATTGAAGGCTGCATAGAGAATTGTAATACAACGGGGTCTTATTAGTATTGTGGTCTATGTGGGCCATCCTGGTGGAAGGTAAAGGATTCTTTGTGATCATTTTGCATGTCGTTGGTGGAATTATATTCAATTAAATGTGAAGTTCATGAACTAAAGTACACATGACTGTTGATGCAACACTAAGCTAATAGTTATTATAACATGTATGGAGCCTTCAAAATGATAAATTCATGGAATGGCTGTGGAGTTTCCTATGTTTAACAGTTGAAACCCAAGGCCGCCACTAGAGTAATGTTTTCTTTAATACCAATTCCGATAGTCTGTTTCAACTAGTAAAGACTTGTTATTTCCATTCTTGAGTTGATTACCCTGACGTGCATTAAAATACATCTTTTTATTTTGCCTTATGCCTACCAGGGAGGAATTGGAAATTGTTGAAGCTTTTACCAGTGGGTTGTCAGTGGACAATTGGATCTATTGCAAATTCCAAATACTAAACCGGCCATTAGCTCCTGTACTCGTTTTCTTATTTAACAGATGATACTACAGAAATTTTCTCTTGTAACAGCTATTGTACATTAATATTCTAGAGCTAATATAAGCATAAGTATAAGTATTAGATTTTGTTGTATTCTAACTAATCCAGTCATCTACTTCTCTCTCAAATAGTGTGTGTATATATATGGATATGATATTCCCTATTCGGCAGGTTTCTGTGTATATTGTTTTTCTCTTTTAGGCTTTTGAGTACTTGACTTTTGTGGATTTTTCAGCCTATTAATGTTGTTTAGACTTTTTACGGTGGGCCGAGAGCCCGCAAAAAATAATTTTCCACCAGACCAGGACTTTTTACGGCAGGCCAAACGCCTGCGATAAATAGTTTTCCACCATACCACAAATTTTTACGATAGGCAGATCGCCTGCAGTAAAACCTTTTTTACCGTGGGCCAAAACTGTAGTAAAAAGTAAAATGAGTTTTTATGGCGCCATTTTATACGGCGGGCTTAAACCGCCGTATGCCTGCTGTAGAAGGTTTTTTACCACGGTTTCGGCCCGCGGTAAAAGGCTCATTTTCTTGTAGTGCCTCAACGTCCACTTTTCTTGGGACTAACGATATTGACGGCATCACAATATAATATTAACTATTTATTTAATGTTAATGCTTCACAATATTGATAGAATCATGACAGCAAAATCTATATTATTATAGTTTCCAATTTAATTACATACACTTGTACTCTTATATTCGTTTCCATTACTAAACGGTACATATTGCACCGATTGATTACACTACCAAATTAACGATTGAATGTTAACTTACCAGTTATTTTAAAAAATGATTTTCATTTATTTAAATGATAGAAAATTAAATATTTATTACTTTTAAATTCTTAATATATATCTTTAAGATGCATTTTTTTAAAAAAAATAAAAGTATCGATTGCAAAACTAAAATTATGTACACGTATCCAATATAATTAATATCAAATATTGTTTTATATTTTCAGCAAAATTTTAGTAAATTCAACAATAGTCTAGCAAAAAGTTAATGTTAAGGGCATACATATGTTATATATTTCAACTTAAATTTAAATTGAAATAATAAACTATTGTAACTAATAATCTAAGAATCTTTAAACTTCTCAATGAAATTGTAAAATTGTTTTATTTATTTATTATATAAAATAAAGAGTGAGAGTGAGAGGCATAATAAATATAAATAATAAAGAAAGAATAGTGAATTTTGATATGAAGAAAGATTATGGCCTAACGCATATAGCAATTATTATTTGATCGATAATAGTTGTGTTTTCTATGCTCATAGTCAAGTCTATATTTGGACTTTTTTTTTAAATATAGTTTTGCATTTTTCAAAATAATTTAAAACACTATTTCATATAAAAAAAAGTTTATCAGATTCACACAATAATTAATCATTTTAATGCCAAGCTAGATCACTTTATATTAGCATTCAACTCAATATTCAATAATCATGATTAGCTAATAAATTTTTAGTTCAAAAATACTTTATTTACGGCTGCTAATTTACAATGACATTTTTTTTAAATATATGGCATGCATTTTGCCCTTGGTATAATAGTATTAAACTGAATGGGTATGAATTAAATTGAAATCCGAATATATTTGAATATATAAATTTGAATTTTTTTCTAATTTCAACATATGAATACATTAAAATGTCTGAAATTAATATATATATATATATATATAATTATTGTTTAATGTTGTTATCACTTGTGTTTTTTGACAAATTAGTAAATTTGTAAATTAACATTAAAATATTTAAATATTATAAATATTTTATTATTATACTACTAATTATTTTTTTCTAAAATAATAATTTATAGTGTAATTATATATGTAATTATTTAAACGGAGGGGATATTTTAACACAAATTTTTTATACAAATTTATAGCTATTGATTTAACAAATCCAATGGTTAAGATTGAAAGTTAACAAGATACATTTAATATTGTCAACTCATCGATCATCTCAACTATTGGATTTTGTAGATCAATGACTAGAAAATTGTGTCTAGTCTTGTGTCAAAATAGCCCTCCCTTATTTAAATATGTACTATTGAATAAAAATCACATATAAAACGAAATAAATAAATTAAATAGCAGTGGTTATGAGAATTAAGGTGATATGAATCATTCAGATATTTGCGATCAAGTAAAAGCAAAATAGTTTAGCTTTTTCCTTTTAGATGAAAATGTCCTAATTGAGTCAAAAAACAAATATCATAAAAAGATCTGAAGTCTAATAACAACTTAAGTTCAGACTTTAAACCAAAAAATAATCAACCCTTAAGTAATGATAGTTCCTATTAGTGTTAAATGTAACACATTGACATGTGTCATGCACATGATTATTTTGGATAAAATTGCAATTAAAACATTAGGTTATATTCTTTTCTATTTTAGTATTTCTAGAAGTCTATATTAGGAAGTACTAGATTCATATTGTATATCTCTTAGATTAGGATATTATTCTGGTTTCCTAGTTCACTTGGGAGTAAATTTTATTTATGTCTTAATTTACTTAGGAGTTAATTTATGTCACTTCCTATATCATTGATCATTATTCTATTCTTACCAATTGAGTTTGATTGAGATTCTACAGGATATTGATGAGAAAGGGCAACCGAATTTTACATTATATATATAATGTTATTTCATATGACTTATATTGAGTTACCGCATTTCAAGAAGAGGAGAGCTCTAACACAAATTTGGAATGCTACTTTGATTATATCTTATGAGTGTTTTATACATGTATGAGAGGTTATGATTGTGCACGAATTTTGTTTGAGTTTGTTTCAGTTAGTATTCACTCGAGAGAACCTGCGAGTTGAGTATTTATGTAATTCAGCATCAAACATCGTTGTTTGGTGTTACTTAACAGTGTTCTATTAAGTTGTCAGCAACAGAAAGTGGGCAGTGTTATTAGAGTTTAAGATGTTGTTGGGATTTTGTTTTACAAAGATTAGGTCAATATGTGAGAGTGACTTAACACTATAAATGCACCTAAATATTGTACAAATAAGAACGTAGTGAATTGCAACTCTAAGCTATCCGTGGACATAGGTTTTCACAATCGAACCATGTAAATCCTCTTGTGCCATTTTATATTACAATTTGCTATTATATTATGTATAACTAATCTATACTTTCAGATCTCTCAATAAGTAATAGAGCAGATTTACTGACATACAAGTGAAGAAGGATCATGTTGATTTGAAGGCATGGAGTTTATACGAAATGGAGGATCTGGGACACAAGCACCTATTCTTAATGATGGTAATTATTTATATTGAAAAGTTATAAAGATGTTGTATATCAAATCTCTTGGTGACAAGGCATGGACCACTATTCTAACAGGTTGGACACCACTAACACAAGTGAATGCATTCGAAGCTTCAAAACTTAAACCTGAGGAGGAATGGACTGATGAGAAATACAAGCACTCCAACTGGAATTCAAAGGCACCTAATGCAATTTTTGTAGCTGTTGGTCTTAACAACTTTGGTCAGATTTCAAGATGCAAAATGGCTAAAGAAGCGTGGGACATTCTTAAGGTAAAACATGAATGTACTACTTCTATTAAAAGATCTAAATAATGAGATTGAATTCACAATTTGAGAATCTAATGATGCATAAGGATGGGTCAATATCTGATTTTTATTCAAATTTATATTATATTACAAATTTTGCATATATACTTGGTAGAACCTTTACAGATGCAGAAATTATTAGTAAAATCATTAGGTATGTTCCTGACAAATTTCAACCAAAAATCTCTACCATTGAAGAAGTAAAAACACTGATGAGTTGAGAGTTGATGAACTTGTTGGCATTCTTCAAAATTTTGAGATTAATCATAACACTAGAGAGCAAAAAGGCAAAAAATATTGCATTCACTGTTAAGACTGAAATGATGAAATTAATGATGAGTTTGATGAAACTCATTCAAAATAGATTGCTTTTCTAACAAAGAATTATGTTAAGTTTATGAAAAAGAATTTCATAAAAAAGAATCAAGGAAAGATTTCAAGCTCAAGCGATGAAAAATTTAGAAAATCCAACAAGGAGAATGACAATAAGAGTCCAAAACAACCTGACAGGAAAGGACATATTCAATGCTATGAGTGTTCTAGTTATAGGCATATTCAATCTGAATGTGCTAATCTAAAAAAAAAAAAGAAGAACAAAGGAATGTCAACCAAATAGAGTGATAATTCAAAGACTGATTCAGATGACCAAGACGGCATGACCAACTTTGCTGCATTCAGAGCCTTTGCAGCTGAGAAAAGGAAATTTGTTATGTCTAGTGTAACCAAAAATTATAGTAGAGCTGATGATGAACATTTAAATGTAGAAAATGTTCCTGAATATTATAAGGAGTTGCAAGAAATACACAATGCACTATATACTGAATGGCTGAATCAGAAAAAGGAAATTAAAACTTTGAAGAAGGAAAATGAAAGAGAAAGTCTTTGTTGAAAACTGCATCAATGAACTAGAATTTGCCTTGAAAGATAAAACAGAACATGTTGAGAAAATTACAGCAGAACTGGTTGAAAGCAAAAGAAGTGTGGATCAACTCAGAATTAGGTCTACAAAACTTGATCGGGTTTTGAGCCTTGGAAGAGACAGTTCTAACAAACATAGCTAAGGTGATTCAAAAGGTAATACTGCTTCTTCATCAAACACTTTTTTTTTAAGCTTCAACATCAAGTAACTTTTCTGAACCTAGTTCTAAAAGGTCAAGTCCTAGTTTAAAAAATAATGATGTTTTTGTGTCTCCTTTGAGTTCTTTTAAATCTAGTCCTGAAAAAGGAAGAAGATTCACTCCAACTTGTTATTTTTGTGGTGTCAAAGCATATCAGACCTAGATGCTTTAAATTATTGAGTCTTTTGCATGGAAGGTCAAAACAGTTAAAGCAGTTACCTAAAACATGTTAGCACTGGATTAAGAAAGACAGAACAACCTGCAATGTTACTTTTAATGCACTTAATGATTCTGCTAATGATATTTGATATTTTGACAGTAGTTGTTCCAGGTACATGACTGGAAATGAGAATTTTTTGAAAAATTTTGAGTCAAGCAGGGAAGGAAATGTCACATATGGTAATGGTGCAAAGAACAAAGTAATCAATAAGGGAACTTTAGATTTTAAAGGCTTATCTGAATTTCAAAATATTTTGCTAGTTAATGGATAGAAAGCTAATCTGATTAGCATTAACCAGATATATGATGATAGGTATATTGTTAATTTTAGTCTGAACAAATACATAGTTTTAGATGATGTAGGAAAATGCATTTTAGAAGGAAATAGATCTTCAGATAATTGTCACTTGTTAACAAATTCATTTCATACTAAGCTATCAAACTTAAAATTGTGGCATCAAAAGTTAGGACATTTAAACTACAAAGATTTGGTTAAACTAACAAAATTAGGTGCTATTAGAAGTTTTCCTAAACTTCATGATAAACCTGATGGAATATGTGGATGATGTCAATTGGAAAAACAAATTAGAGGAGCACATAAGTCTATGTCACATCTTAGTACATTTAAAATATTTGATTTGCTTTATATGGATCTTATAGGTCCTACACAAATTGAAAGCATTTCTAGTAAGAGATATGTATTTGTTTGTGTTGATGATTTCTCTAGATATTCTTGGATTGACTTTATTAGAGAAAAATTTGACACTTTAAAGCTTTCAGGAATCTTTTTGTTAAGCTTGAAAATGAGCAAAACAATAACATTGGCAGGATAGTGAGGATAAGAGTAATCATGGCAAAGAGTTTGAAAATGTTAGCTATGTTGATTTCTGTAGATAACATGGAATTGCATATGAATTTTTAGCCTCCAAAACACCTGAACATAATGGTGTTATAGAGAGAAAGAATAGGACACTTCAAGAGATGGCTAGAATGATGCTCAATAGTAAGAAGTTGACCAAAAGACTATGGGCTGAACTAATAGGCACTGTTTGTTTTATTTTAAATAGAGTTTTTCTAAGACCCGGAACTAACTAAACTCTTTATGAGATTTTAAAAGGAAGAAAACCAAACTTGAAGTATTTTTCATGCTTTTGGATGCAGGTGTTACATTTTAAACGACAAATAGCCGTTAGTAAAATTTGATCCTAAAAGTGGCGAAGGAGTCTTTGTGGGATATGCACTGAACAGCAAGGCAATTTGAGTTTACAATCTTTGAATTGAGACTATAATGGACTCAACAAATGTAGCGTTTGATGACCTTAAGGATTATACAAAGTACTCTTATAAGAAAGCATAACCAGCCACATAGAAAATGCAAAAACTTTAACAATAGACAATAGTAACAGCAAGGAAGACTATGTTATGAAAGAGGAAACAATGGCTGTTATGCCAGACACAACAGTAATGCCTGATAGTACAGACTTGGACAGAAACTTAATCAGAAATGATGATGAGAGAAAAGATCTACCTTCTTGGATACAAAAGGCACATCCACCCAGTTCAATCATTAGAAGTCGAGAAGAAATGATGAATACTAGAAATAAGGTAAGAAATCAGGTAAGATTTGCTTGTTATGTTTCATTAATTAAGCTAAGAATGTGAAAGAAGCTTTAAAAGATGATGTTTGGATTCAGGTTATACAAGATAAACTTAATCAATTTAAAAGAAATAAAGTTTGGGAATTAGTTCCTAGGCCACAAAATGCAAATGTCATTGGAACTAAGTGGATATTTAAGAATAAAACTGATAAGAATGGACAAGTAGTTAGGAAGAAAGCTAGGCTACTAGCACAAGGTTACACACAAGTAGAAAGCATAGACTTTGATGAAACATTTACACTAGTAGCTAGACTTGAGTCTATCAGATTACTACTTGCTATTGCTTGCTTGCTTGATTTTAGATTGTATCAAATGGATGTTAAGATAGCCTTCTTGAATGGCTATCTTAATGAAGAGGCTTTTATTGAAAAATCCAAAGGATTTGAAGATCTTAAACATTCTAATTTTATGTACAAGTTATATAAATATTTGTATGGTTTGAAACAAGCTCTTAGAGGTTGGTATGGAAGATTGGCAAATTTTTTGATTAAGAGAGGCTATACTAGGGGTAGCAATGATAAGACTTTATTTATAAAAAATGCACCTAGTTATTTTATTGTTGCTCAAGTGTATATGGATGATATTGTGTCTGGCTCAACCAACAAAAATAATACTAATGAGTTTCTTGAGTTGATACAGGAAGAGTTTAAGATCAGCATGGTAGGAGAATTAAATTTCTTTCCTGGATTGTAGGTTAAGCAAATGGATGATGGGATATCCATATCTCAATCAAAATATGCTAAGATCTTGTAAAGAAATTTGAACTTAAAAAGGCAAAGCCTATGAGAACTTCTATCTGTACTAACTTGAAACTTTTCAAATATGATATAGGAAAGGAGATTGATGCAAGTCTTTATAGAAGCATCATTGATAGCTTATTGTACCTTATTGTAAGCAGACCAGATTTATATTTTAGTGTAGGACTTTGTGTAAGATTTCAAGCAAATACTAAGGAATCTCACTTGGTAGCAGCCAAGAGAATCATTATGTATGTTCATGGAACTTATGATTATAGGATATGGTTTTCTAAAGATACAAATACTTGTTTTACGGGGTTTAGTGATGTTGATTGGATAGGGAATACAGATGACAAAAAGAGCACATCAGAAGGATGTTTTTACCTTGGCACTAATTTAGTTTCTTGGCATAGCAAAAGCAAGATTCCATCTCTTTATCTACTGTAGAAGTAGAACACATTGTAGTAAGGAGTTGTTGTATATAACTACTTTGGATGAAGCAAATGCTAAGTGATTATGATATTGAACAAAAATCTATAACTGTGTTTTGTGATAATTCTAGTGCTATAAATATTTTCAAAAATCTAGTTCAGCATTCTAGAAAAAACCATAATGACATAAGATACGATTTTATAAAGGAGCTTGTAGAGTTAAAGATGATTCACATTGAATACATCTCCACTGAAAAATAATTGGCTGACCTGTTCATTAAGGCATTAGATGCAACGAGATTTAAGAATCTAAGAAAGATCTTACGCATTTATTAGTTTTCTTAATAAGCATTAGTTTCCGTTATGTTAATTATCTCTATAATATTATAAGATTTCTTCTAATCAAGCATGTGTGAGTTGTAATCTATACTATATTTTTATTAAGATATTGGTCAAAAATAAAAAATACAGAGAAGGCTACCAATATATGATGTGTGAAAGCCATCATTTAGAGTAAGCTCAGGGTATCTAAGAAATATATTGAGGTTACCACTCAAATGAAAAGAGCTATTTCTATATTGTGTGAAAGCAATAAGTGTTTAATTTATAATCCAATGTGATTAATTTTTGTGAATATGTCAACATATTTTTTTTCTTTGACATCTCAATTGAATGAAAAATAAAGTTAATAATCTTTCTTATGATTATAAACAGTTCTAAAATATGCTTCCTTAGAATGATTCATATGATATTCATATATTATTATTAAGTTAACTGTAATTGTTTTCTGTTATGTTTTTTATATCATACAATGTCGTTTGAGCCTAGTTGGAATTTGATTTTCTTTTTGTGTCCATGTTTCAAAAGTGCCATGTCAGCATTATTGGTTTGAGGGGGAGAGACTTTAGTGGCAGGAATCCTTTCTCTTATAGAATTCCTTATTTTAATCAAAATCAAATTTTGAATTTATGTCATTAATTGTATTAATGAGTTTGTTTTGGAAACTGAATTGGAATAAAACTCTTTTTCTCTCCAAGTATATCACAAACTCAGTTAGGGTTATTTAGTTCTGTATCAAAATCGTCTTGCATTCTGTCTCTCTCTCGTGCATCTCCCATATCTTCAATTGAGTCTAAGAAATCAACCAGCATCACATCTTCATCAAGTAATTCTTGAGAATAAACCGGTCATGACAGTTCATAGTCATAACAATCGCAATAAAAACATGCAGAGGTCCTGATTGATCTTGCGATGAGTGATGATGAAACAATTCCTGTTAGGCAAATGAAGGATAAGATCAAGCCCAAGTTCAACAAGTTTCTGATTGCTGAAGTGAAGAACAATTTTTTGAAATATACTTGAAAGAGAAAGTTGCAGATTCAAAGGCCGGTGAAGGTTTTCGATTTAAATAGATATGGCCTAGGTGAGTTTCGTAAGTTTATCTAGTGGACCAGAATGGTAAACAACTTTCTACCTCCTAGGAAGACTCTCATTCAAGAATTTTATGCTAATATACCTAATTTAATTGATGATCCTAAGAGTTTTTACTATCACAAAGTATATTATGGAGGTAGATTGGTGAAGTTTTCTCCTGATGTGATTAACACGTTTTTGATATTCCTATTAGGAGTTTGAATTTGGTTGATGATAGTTTTGATATGCAAATTGTTCTTAAAGAGTTAATTGGTCGAGATGATTTGACATGGAACTCTAAAAATGGAATTGATCAGCAATATCTCATTAAGAAGTATAGCGTCTTGCATAAGATAGCTCAATTCGATTGGTTCCCTTCAACCCATCAAAAACAAGTTAGAGATGATAGGGTGAAACTTTTGTTCTGTTTGGACACCAATAGACCGAGAAATTTAGGTTTGTGGATACATAGAATGATAGTTCAAATTGCTCCTTAAATCTGATTATCATTTGCTTGTGTTTCCTTGTTTGATTTAAGGAATTTTAGCTCAAAATGGTGTTCCTATGAGTTCAAAAGAAACCTTTGAAATTCTATCAAAACTTATCACAAAAGATTTCCTATCTAGATTGCATGACAAATCTAATTTGCCTACTTAAACAAAACCAAGAAGAGTTATAACAAATTCAATGAATAATGTGGAAGTATAACTTACTCTAATCAATGTTACTCTAGCTGACATTGTGCAGGATATCAAGGAAATCAAGGCAAACCAATCGGTATTGGAGAGAAAAGTGATGGCAAAGATATTGTAAATGAACAACCTCCTATAGAAATTGATGAAATCATGGAGGAAGATCTAGAGGAGACTAGGCCAGAAGAGGAACAAACTGAATAGACTACTGGTATGATAAATATGACAGCAAAGAAGAATAAGAAGAAGAAGGATGCAAAGAAGAAATCAAAAGGCACTAAGCTCAAGAAACAAAAAAAGGTCAAGCTTGGCAAGAAAAATCTGTCATGAAGCAAGCTGACACAGAGGAAGCTTCTAATCCACTTCCAGAAGAACAAGCTCATGTTCCACACTCTGATGACAAATTCCAAGAAGAACCAGCTTAAGAAGAACTAGCACCACCTACTTCTACTCCACTGCATACTCCACCACATCATGCAACACATTCACCATAGGTAAACAGTTTAAGATCAAAGCTGTCACATCCAAGAAAAGGCCTGGACTACCATCCAAACTGCCTATTCACAAATCAACCCAATTTACCTGATTTCATTTTTCATTTTTAAACTTTATTGCTATTCTATTTTCCAATTTTTTTTAACTTGTTTTGAAACCAAGGGGGAGAAAAGTGGTTTCTCATTTCTATGTTTTTTGTATTTCTTTTACTTTGCTCTAAACTGATATTTACCTTGAATTCATGTAAGTCAGGAGGAGTGAGTAAATAAAGGGGAGTAATTATTTTTTTTATCTAATTTATTTCTTACAGGAATTAATCTGATTTGTGTTTTTGCATGCATATTCGAATTGTCTGTTTTTGTGTTTGCAGCATTTTATTTATTGTTTGCTTAGCTCTGATTATGTTGGTGCATCATTAGTTTAGATAATTTTGCTTGCAAGTTATTTGATTTTACTCATTTTTTATTATGACTGATTTTGTTATGTGCTTTATAACTGATAAGTCATTATTCCTTTTGGTATGGTACTTTCAGTTGTGTGTGGTATGTTTGTTTTCAATTGCCTTATACTTGTTTTTATGTGCTTATCAATGTTCAAAAATAGTCTAATGTTTTCATCATAAGTTGCCAAAAAAAGGGAGATTGTTAGTGTCAAATGTGACATATGGACATGTGTCATGCACATGATTATTTTGGAAAACTTGTAATTAAAACATTAGGTTATAGTCTTTCGTATTTTACTATTTCTAGAAGTCTATATTAGGAAGTATTAGATTCATATTACATATCTCTTAGATTAGGATATTATTCTAGTATCCTAATTCACTTGGGAGTATATTTTATTTATGTCCTAATTTACTTAGAAGTTTATTTATATCACTTCTTATATTATTGATAATCATCCTATTCTTACCAATTGAATTTGGTTGAGATTCTACACGATATTGGCGAGAAAGGGCAACTGAATTTCATATTTTATATATATATATATAACGTTATTTCATATGACTTATATATTTATGTGTGTGTTACCGCATTTCAAGATAGAAGAGGATAGCATCAACGCAAAATTGGAATGCTACTTTGATTATGTCTTATGAGAGTTTTATTCATGTATGAGATGTTGTGATCATGCATGAATTTTGTTTAAGTTTGTTTGAGTTATATTCACTCGAGAGAGTGTTTATGTAATTCAACATCAGACATCGTTGTTTTGTATTACTTAACAGTGGTCTGTAAAGTTGTCAGCAATAGAGAGTGGACAATGTCACTAGAGTTTAAGATCTTGTTGGGATTTTGTTTTCCAAAGATTAGGTCAATGTGTGAGAGTGAGTCAGCACTATAAATGCACTTAAAGATTGTACAAATATGAATTTAGTGAATTGCAACTTTAAGCTATTTGGGGATGTAGGTTTTTATAACCAAACCCCGTAGATGCTCATGTGCCATTTTGTATTATAGTTTGCTATTATATTAGTATAATTAATCCATACTTTTAGATCTCACAGTTCCTAGACATGAAACCTAAAACATGGAATGTTGTTTATGATTTATCCAAGTAATGGGCACGAGCCAAGTACCAAAAAAAAAATTGAGGGCTATTGTCATTCGTGAAGTCTATATGTATGAGAAATACTAGGCTTGCATATGGTGCTAAGTCGACATATTCAAAATTATGCACTACATGAACATGAGAAAGCTTGAAGATATATTATTTTTTGTTTGAGATACCTGTAGCTATATGTGTGGGACATTGAAGGATATTATTTTTTATAATTAATATATTAGAAGACCTCTTTATCCTTTGTAGGTTAATTAAATGCCAATAGTTGTTCAGAAAGATGCATTTTTGTTGTTGATCTTATTAGAGATTTAAATACTCAAGCTCGGCATATATTTACAAGTTTAAGCTTTTAGAAAAGTAGCTAATTTAATAGATGATTAGTTTGGAAAACTCTTTTATCTCAAGTAGCTATTACAATAGGGTCAAATGCTTGAGAAAAACAAAGGATTATTCAAGGTGATCTATTTCGACTTCTTGCTATTACTCACCTAGTTTCAATTTTTGACCAATACAATTTTAGCTTCCTTAAATGCTATTTGTTACTAAAAACATGCACTTTAGCTTTTGGGTGATTTTGTAACTGATGTTGCTGTCTAAATATGTCTTAGTGGAAGATTGAATTCATGACTAAATAACCCCAAAATCCATGAGAGATTTCTTGAATTATGATAAAGGAATTCCCAAAAGAAAAATTTCAAAAAATATTATTCTTTAATCATAAAAATCTATGAAAATAACAAGCTTATTTTAGAGCTAATAAATCCTAATCCAATTTAAACTAGAAAACTAAAGAAAACACAAATATGGAACAGAATAGAAATCATAATGATAAATGAAAATTCTAAAAATCTGTAGAAGACACTTATTTATGCTTATGTGCTTTAATTGTCATATTTTTTATCCGTTGAAATTAGGATCTCTAAATCAGACCTTTTTACCCAAGGTCAAAGAAATATACAAGCAAATTTAAAGAAAACAACCGATGAACAAAATGAAACAAGTAATCAACAAGAGAAACAACATGAAGAAGTAAGTAGTTTGTTTCAAGTTGAACACACATCCACGTGGAGAACTGCAAAAGAATTTTTGCTATGAAGAACTAATTTACAAATGTATCCGCTTAATCTCTGATCTAAGAGTCTTTTTCTTTGACTTACTCTCTCTCGGATTTTCAAGCCTAAGAAAGTCTCTCACACCAAGCCCTAATTTCTATGTTAAAGAGAATCTCTAAAAGTCTCACTCAATAACGCTTATTTAAAATATATAAGGAAATCTACAATTTGAGAGCAACAAATCATATTAGTGGTCCTACATGCAACATTCTGACGTCTAAATTCTTGTTTCAC
This sequence comes from Boswellia sacra, assembly GCA_013180625.2. Lineage (NCBI taxonomy): Eukaryota > Viridiplantae > Streptophyta > Magnoliopsida > Sapindales > Burseraceae > Boswellia > Boswellia sacra. Next base: position 175,539 of record SNVD02008386.1, on the reverse strand, counting down.
TAGATCTATTGATACTTAGTACTCTACAAACTATTACAGAATGAGTAATTAGATTTCATTGCTTTTAATTGTTGCCTAAACCTTGCGAAAAAATGAAAGTTAGGCATTTTCGCCTTTGGTTTAAATGTTTTTTGGCATTCAAAAATACATTCCTTTTGCTCTCAGCCAAAAAGGCATTGTTTCTATAGGAAAAAAGACAGTGTTGATATATAATTTCTTTATTTTTTAGGGAAGCCAACACTAGGAAACAAGGTTACTAGTGAATTTATGTGTTCTAGAGGTTGGTCTTTGAACAAAGGTATATCATTGTCTATTGAAATAGGAAATCCTTTTCCTATTAGGATTAAATTAATCAATAGATTCCTATTTAGGATATTAGTTAATTGTGAATCATTGATCCTCCAAGATTAGGATTTATCTTAATTTAGGATTATACACCTAATTCTATATTTACTTAGGAAAGATAACCTATTTAGGGCTATGTTGTCTAATACTTTTAGGATTAGTTATCCTACTAGTTTGGGAACTATAGTAGTATAAATAGGTGACCTCTAGTAGTACTTGGTCATAACATGTGACATAATAACACAAAAAGCTCTATTGAAGGGTGTATGAGAGCTCCTAATTGACAAATTGTAACAATTCTCCAAATCTTGTATGTGTTTCTATTTCTAGTGAAGAGTATATTTCTTTGTTGGCCTCGTGGACGTAGACATATTGCTGAACCATGTAAATCTTGCGTGTCTTTTCTTACATCTCTATTTTTCTCTACTTTGTTCTTTCCTTGGATGATAATTTGAGCCTATTGATTATGTGTTTGGCATTATATTCCGCAACAGTTGGTATCAAAGCTTGGTTCTTGGTTTGTGTTGCAAACCTAAATTTGTGGTATGAATAGTTACGGTCTAGGTTAGCTTTGTCAAAAAGATTAGATTGTCTAAGGAGATTGAATTTTAAATGGGACCATTTGTGACCCCTCTAATCTTTCTTGAGAGCTTACTTAATGGGTACTATTCATTACTACAGTGAAAATTTGTAAAAGTCAAGGTTGTTGTCAAAACACAAGATCAATGTTTTGGTTCAAATTAAATATGTCATCTGCTTCCACCATATTTGAGGTGCCAAGGTTCAACCATTCCAATTATGCAATATGGAAGTTGAAGATGCGAGCGACTCCTGTAAAAGATGGATGTGCAATAGTTTTAAACAAAGAGGAGACAAAACCAAAGAAGATAATTGATATAGTTTTTGCAGAGAAAAACGAATTGGCCATGATAGATCTTTATCTCACACTAGATGAGATTGTTTTATTTTATCTATCTTGAGAAACTATAGCTAAAACTACATTCCATCTATAAAGGGAAATCTATATCTAATACGATCTCTCTAAGGAAGAAGCTTTACAACCTTAAAATGGAGGAAGGGTCCTTTTTGCAACAATACCTGAATAAGTTTAATAACTTGACTAGTAGATTAGTAGCTATCGATACAAAAATCAATGAAAAGGAAATAGCTACCTTACTATTTTACTCTTTGCCTGATTCGTGGGATACCTTCGTAATGAACATTAATAAGGATACATCTCATACTTATGAATCTATGGAATCTCTATTACTGATAGAAGATGCACCTAAAAAATCAAATGGTGGTTTTTCAGGTGATGCAACAATAGCACAAAGTAGACCTATAGAAAAACTAGTGGCAATAAATCCAGATTCAAGTAAAGGGGCAAGAAAAAGGGAAAGTGTTGCAATTGTAGAAGATTGGACCATATGAGAAAAGATTGTAGATTTAAAAAAGAAAAATATTGTAAGCCTAATTTATATGCATCATAATCAAAGAATTCCTAATTAAACATTGTTGAAGATAAAGATTCATATGAAAAGGGAGAGGTATTATCGATTGTTATTGGTTTTAGATTCAACTATTTTATTCCATACGACACCTCATCAAGATTGGTTTCATACTTATTGATCGAGTGGAGGGACTATTTACATGGTGATAATAACACATGTAAAATCGTGAGAGTTGGAGATGCTCGAATAAAAATGTTTGATGGTTCCACACATACTATTTCTGGTGTATGAAACGTTCTGGATCTTCGAAAGAATTTTTTGTCATTGGGAAAGTTTGATTAAGATGATTTCAAATTTTCTAGAGAAAATAATAAAATGAAGATAGTCAAAGGAGAATTGATAGGTGGTTTGTACCATTTTATACGAGAAATTGAAGTTTGCGAAACTATAATTGCTAAACTGTGACAGATTCAACGTCAATTTGGCATAAAATGTTTAAGGCACATGAGCAATCAAGGACTGAAGTTACTCCTTGATAGAAACTTAGTGATTGGATTAAAATCTATTAATGTAGGTTTTTGTGAAGACTGTCTCTATAGAAGGAACAAGTTTCCCTTCATCCATTGTTAAAAGCAGAGATGTTTTTTACTTAATGCATTCTGATATTTAGAATGCTAAGGATGTATTGGACTTGATACATTCTGATATTTGGGATGCTCCTATTGTATCTATTAGAGATGCAAAGTATTTATTTCATTCATTGATGACTTTTTCTAGAAAAGTTTGGGTCTGTACACTCAAAAGAAAGAATAACCTTTTGATTGTTTTATAAAGTTTAAGGCTTTGGTAGAAAATCAAAAGGGTAAGAAGATTAAGTGTCTAAGAATCAATAATGAGGGAGAGTACATCTCATCAGAGTTTAAGAAATTTTGTAGTAAGCATAGCATAATGAGACATCTGACGGTTCTAAGAACTCCACAAGAAAATAGAGTGGTTGAATGGTTGAATTGTATACTCATGGATTGTGCTAGGAGCATGTTGAGTTATGTTGTGCTAAAAAAATGGTTTTGGATAGAGGCCATACACACCGCATTTTACTTGGTAAATCGTTCTCCTAGTACTACATTGGATTATAAGATTCTTGAAAAGATATGGTGGGAGAAACCTGTCAATTATTCACTCTTTTAAATATTTGGTCGTGATGCTTATGTTTGGATTCCAGAGAGCATAGCACTAAGCTGGATCCAAAATCCAGAAAAGTGTGTATTTCTTGGCTATGCAAATGGAACAAGGAGGTATAGATTATGGGAACCTATTACCCACAAGGTTATTATTGGCTGAGATGTTGTTTTCAAGGAAGAGTCGATGCAAAAGAAATAGTAACCAAACTTAAAACAATAGAGATAATAGAATTTGAAACTTCTCATGAAGTTCAAGATCAACATGACCAACAGGTTGATGAAGTATTTGAAGATGATGGCAATGATGATGAGCATAAAGTATAAGAGGTTGAAACTCAAGGACATCAAAGCCAACCAATTAGATAGCAAAGACCCTCAATTTGGCTTAAAGGTTATGTCACCACTTATGCTTGTACCACTGAAGAGCATGAGCCAGGCTCATATCAAAAAGCTTGTGAATCCAAGGATGTTACTCAATGGAGAATGGCTATAGAAAAGGGGATGAAGGCTCTACACAAGAAGAAAACATGGGAATTAGTTCAATAATCCATAAGGAGAAAGGCTATTGGTTGTAAATGGGTTTACAAGCTCAAGAAAGACACTAATGGGAATATTGAAAGATATAAAGCTCAGTTAGTGATAAAAGGCTATGCTTGGAAATCTGGTATCAACTTCGATGAGATCTTTTCTACAATTGTTCATTCAGGTACTAATCATTCTTTTTTGAGTTTAGTAGCTATCCTTGATTTAGAACTCGAGTAATTAGATGCCAAAACTGCTTTCTTGCATGGGAATCTTAAAGAAGAGATTTATATGACTCAACCTAAAGGCTTTGTTGAACAAAACAAAAAGACTTTGATTTGTAGGTTGGACAAATCGTTATATAGTTTAAAATAGGTGCCAAGGTGTTGGTATAAGTGATTTGATTCTTTCATTATGAGATTAGGATTCTGAAAATGTTAAACTAATCTTTGTGCCTACTTTATAGATGGTAATGGTGACTTTATGAGCTTGTTCATATATATATGGATGATATGTTAGTTGCTGGTACCAATTTAAATGATATTACAAACTTAAAAGCTTGTTTGACTAGGGAATTTGACATGAAAGATTTAAGACCTACTAGTAGGATTCTTGGGATGATGGTATTAAGAGATTGAAGGAACAAAAAAGTTTGGATAACTTAGAGAAGTTATATTGAAATGATCTTGTTGTGCTTCAATATGCAGGATGCTAAACTAGTCAATACTCTAATTCTTGTTGGTCATAAATTGTCTTCAGAATAGTCACCTAGCAATGAAGTGGAGAAGGCGAATATGCCTCAAGTACCATATTCATCTACAGTAGGAAGCCTTATGTTTGATGACGTGTACTAGACCCGGCATTGCACATGCAGTGGGAGTTATGAGTAAATACATGGCTAATTCGAGTAGAGATCATCGGGCTATAGTGACGTGGATTCTTTGTTACTTGAAAGGCACTTCAGAGGTTGCATTATATTATAGGGGTCCAAATTTGTAGTTGTTGGGTTTGTGGACTCAGATTTTGCAAGAGATCATGATAGAAGAAAGTTTGCCATTGATTATGTATTGTCTATGGCAAAAGGAGTTGTTAGATGAATGTCTAAGTTACAATCCAATGTTGCATTGTCTTCTACAAAAGTGGAGTATATGGCAACTATTGAAGCGTGTAAATAAGATATTGGCTAAAGAGATTACTAAATGATTTTCAAGTACGTCAAAAGGTGATTGTGATCCATTATAATAGTCAAAGTGCCATATGTTTGGCTAAAAACCCGGTAATTCACTCAAGGACAAAGCACATTGAGACTGAGTATCATTTTGTGTGTGACGCTTTGGAAGATGGTCAAATCTCATTGTAGAAAGTTCACACTCACAACAATGTGGTAGATATGATGACTAGGTCTATCATAAGGGAGAAGTTCATTTGATGCAAGACTTCCCTTGGCCTTGATTCTGCCTGATCATTAGTAACAAGGAAATAGGCAACAACTTTGTAATATTTTCACAATAGGAGAGAAACAAGTCTTTAAGTAGGAGAATGTTGAAATGAGAAATCTTTTTCCTATTAGGATTAAATTAATTAATGTATACCTATTTAGGGTGTTAGTTAATTGTGAATCCTTACTCCTCGTGGACTCGAAGTTATCTTCATTTAGGATTATATACCTGATTTCGTATTTACTTAGGAAATATATCCTATTTCAGGTTATATTGTCTCCTACTTTTAGGATTAGTTATCCTACTAGTTTAGGGACTATGGTAGTATAAATAGGTGACCTCTAGTAGTACTTGGTCATAACATATGGCATAATGACACAAAAAGCTCTATTGAAGGATGTATGAGAGCTCCTAATTGGGAGGTTGTGAGAATTCTCCAAATCTTGTATGCAATTCTTTTTATAGTGAAGAGTTTATTTCTTTGTTAACCCTGTAGACATAGGCATATTACCGAACCATGCAAATCTTGTGTGTCTTCTATATTTTGCTCTACTTTGTTCTTTCCTTGGATGATAGTTTAAGCCTATTGATTGTGTGTTTGACGTTATATTTTGCAATAAATGGTATCAAATCTTCGTTCAAAAAGCTCTCTTGTGTTTTTTTATAGGCACTCAAAAGCCCTTTATCATATTTGAATCGATGACTTACGCCTTACCATGGCGTTACTCGACGTCTAAGTAAAAGGGCCTTTTGATTCAATTATTGAATGAGTCACTAGGCAGATAGGATATGTAATAGACCTATAATGGTTAGTGGCCTAATCGAGAACAAGACTTTTGATTTCCTTAAGAAGTATAAGGTAAGTTTGATTTACTAATATTGGAATTTGATATGTATCAATGAAATAAATTGTTTTAAGACCAAGCCTAATGGAATTGATTTTTGACCTCCATGAGAATGGAATGAAATTAATTTGATTGATACATGTACCTACTAATTTGACATAGATCCAAGACATTTGATTGAAGCATGTGATAAAGAGATTTGGTTTGTCCCCTGAACAAAATTGTTAGAGAAAAAAAATTGTTTTTGATAACTTGTTGATGCTCATTACTGGGGGTGGCAATTCGTGTTCACAGGTCGTGTTTGTGTTATGTCAAGCTCTAACAAGACAAAAATTGACCAACATTGAACACGACTCGTTTATGATTCATTTCATGAAGGCTCACTGTGAACACGGCACGATTATTAAATGGTAATACGACACATGAACACGAATAATAAATAGGTTGTGTTCGTGTTAGATATAAACATGACCTATCTAACATGATTATGACACTGTTACACGATTGACATGACTCGTTTATAGTTACAACATGATAATACATTAAAATATATTTTTAAATAAAAGGTTATAACAAAATATACAAAATTAAACAAAACTAAATACCAAGAAACCAAACAAAGTTCAAATGCTATATAAATACAATAAGATTACTATTTCTAATTTTTATTTTTTAATAGGGGTAAAAAAATATAAAAAATTATAAACTATTATTCATGTTAATTGTGTTCTAATTTGTATTTGTGTCAATTGTGTTTAACATATATGTATTATAAATGGATTCGTGTCATAAACAGGTTGTGTCATAGTCATATTCGTGGGTTGAAAGCTCTCAACACGAATACAACACGACTATTAAACAGGTTGAAAATTTCGACATGAACACAACAAGAGCACAATTAAGGCTAACCCAAACCTGCTAATTTTCATGTCGTCTCAAGTTGTGTTCGCGTGTCGTAACCTAAATTGCCATCCCTACTTATTACTAGTTTTTCAGACTTCTCATTTTGTTAATTTCCTGCTTTAGTGTGGTATAGAGATCTGTTATCTCATCTTAAGAAGGAGTAAATCAATGAATGAAAGTGGACAAAAATGAAGTTTAACCTTCTTTTTATGTCAAACTAATCACTTCTCAAAAAGTCCTCTACTTCGTCCCATTTTTATTGTTATTTTATTCTAGAATAGAATGAAGATTCAAATGAGTGATTTATAAGTCTAAATGGTGAATCAAAATATGCTATGGAATTTATCCAAAAAGACAAAAAGGTCCTTCTGATCTAGTCATACCATTCCATTAATTATGAAAAGGGCACCAAAAAGCACCTTATCAGTTTTGCACGTTAGGTTGGACACCTGGAGCTTCAATAGTGGTATCCAAGCCAAATAGATGAACTATCAATGTGAGGGCTTAGGCTTTCAAATAGATACTGTTTCACCATATACCATGTGTCTCGCTCGGAAGGGAGATTATTGAAAGTCTTACATTGAATAGTTGTAAGGGGAGGTCTTAGGTTATATAGAGGTTGGTCACTCTACCCATTGAGTTAGATATCTGGAGCCTCAACACTGTCTACTATTCAACATCTGCATAGAAATATAAAAAGAAGGTTGATCAAAATCTAATCTTCTTATGTTTTTATAAGGGTAATAAACCATATCTAGAGGCTTATAGCATATGACGAAGTTGAGAAAAAACTATAGGGAATTCGCTTGTCATCGTCATAAAAAAGTGGCAGCTTAAATGCACGATAACAGTTGATGGGAAAAAGGTAACAATTATTTCTCTATTTTGTTTGCTTTCAAAATGTTAAGTTTGCCACTTTAGCTAAAAGCTTAAGCTTGTAGATGTGGGCTTAATGTTAATACTTTAAGCCCTCCAATACAAAGGGAGAAATTATTCAAAAATATAATGACAATAATCTCTCATGCCTTATCCATATTTTAGTTGTTTATTCCTTGTTTCCATAGTTTGAAACCTTCCTGTTAATAGCATATATATAATAACATTTTATGTTAAAATTATTAGGTAGGCAAACCGACAGGCCATACATCCAAACAAAAGGGGTATGGTCCCCTTTTTTGGGCTACATCAAGAGGCAAAGCTGCTTCAGGAGACACTTGATAAGATAGTGCTCCCTAACTTAACGCTAATCCTACGTGGTCCTATAGAAACATCTATATACTATTTGTGTATGGATTGTTTGTCATTACTAGGATAAAGACTGGAAAATTGCCAAATCCTAATTTTTAATTAATATTTTAAATGATATACAAAGAATTCAAACCTATGACCAATGGAATATTATGACTCTTATACTATGTTAAGTTTGTCACTTTTCTAAACATTTGATCTTATAGATGTGAGCTTAACTATCATATTCTATTTTCTAATAGAGGTAAGGATTATGAAAGATAAATTGTACTTTACCACTATTTGACTTGGAGCATGAAGTAAAAAAAATAAAGAGGGTTAGTGCTATTTCACCTAATTTATGCATGAAGCTTGATTTACACTTTGTATTAGCCATTATTTTGAGGCATCCTAAGTTCTAGTCTTAAGTCGCCAAACTTCATAGAGAAGTCCTAAGGAGTGTATGTTTTTCATCGAAAGTCTAAATATGACTTATTCCCAAACCTCGAAAGTTTTTAAGATGTTTGCTTTTTGGAAATCTGATTCTTAGACAATTTAGTTTGAATAAAAAAAAAAACTTAAAATTTGAGCTTTTATCTCAATACAAATGTCTGAATCATTTATTACTCTTTCAATTCTCTAAAATGCCTTTGTATAATCCACTTATGACCAATTTGTATATAACCAATATTTTATATTTGGAATATTATCATTTATTTTTAATTTTATATTACGATTCTCTAGATATTTTTAAATTATTTAAGGGTCACCTAACTTATCCATATATAAAACTTTTTACCCAGTTATACACATTTAAATAAATTAGACTCATAATTAATATTGATATGCAAATATTTATACTATGTCAAACAAATTCAATAATATATATAAACAAGGATATATATTTATGTGTGTGTGTGTGTATGTAAACATTAGTTTTCAGACATTTTAATTCAAATGTTAGAAAAACAAATATATCATTTGGATTCTTATATTTATACTTATTCATACTTCAGTTTAATTCAGACTTATTTAGATTTTAGACAAATAAAAAAAATGCCCCCTAATGTGGTCCTATGACAGAGGAAAAAAATCTTATGTAGATTGAATTAATTTGATAAATCAATGAAGAGTAGTTTTAAATTAGGTGCTCGTTTGTTATAGCTTTAGTATTTTTTTTTTTTGGGTCACCCATTTCTCAAGTTAGCTTGAATTACAAACTATTCTCTATTTTTGTATTGGTGTTTACTTGTATGCTTATTCTCTTTTAATCTATTTTCGTTGAGAAATGAAGATGCAGATGAATAAAATAGATGTATGAAATTTCATTTTTTTGTTACTAAAGTTTTAGACTGTTTGTTGTTTAAACAAAGTTGAGTTCCAACATTCTAAAACAAAGTTTATTAAGGTGCACACGTTTAATTCTCTCTCTCTCTATATATAGAGAGTATATATAGAGAGAGAGAGAGTATACATATATATATATATATAGAGAGAGAGAGATATTATTTCGGATAATTTGATGAAATAAACAATCGTTAACCAATAAAATTAAAATAAATAAAAACATTGTTATTCAACATCAGTGGTACATTTATTTTGTAATATATGTGTCCTACATAAATATTTGTATGTGTAATTGATGCCTGGTTATTAATCTCTTTAATTATTGATAAAATGGACAATAATTTTTGAATGAATAATACTACATGGATAATCTGAGTTGACAAAAGTCATATTGAATATGTAATTAATTTCATGTATTTTAACTTCTTTATTTATTATTATTTTCATCAATAATATCTTACTAATTTAGGTTGTATGGAGTTAATTCCACGAATAAGTTATATATGTAACATTTCTAGTTTTAAATATAATGATAATTTATACATAAATATGTGCATGGGTAATTGATGCGCGGTTATTAATTTCTTTAATTATTGATATTATTTGGTTAATATGGATTTGAAATGAAATGGTTTGCTTCAATTTAATTTGTAAATTAATTTGAAAGACGAATGTATAAAAAACATCAGGGAAAAGATCAAGACTTTGGCTGAATTAAATTTTCTAGAACTCTCAACAAAAGGGACGTTCTTCTTATACACTATGTTGTAATTAATAATAATACTATTAATCTTCACTGTAAATCTAGATTCCCATCTCATGAAAACTGGGAAGAGTATTTTATGCAAACCCAAAGAAAAAAATTGGGACGGTTAATTTACACGCGTTGGCTTCAATAGATAGGAAAGCATCGCATAATATAGGTAACACGTAGGTGCTGGTTGAATCAAATGCTAGAATTGCGAAATGAAATGGAAAGATATTCATTAAATACAACTTTATGATCGTAGGAAGGGCCCAAACTTTTATTCATAAAGAAAAATAAAGAGAACATAGTTTGATACGCATGCAACCTAGCTCGCTAGCTAAGGAGGCAAATAAAAGTAATTACAATTAAGTGCAGTCAAATCCAAATTTTCAGAATTGGATTCTGAGAGAGAGCAATTGTTTTCACATAACACGCTTGGTGGGTATGACATTCAATGGCATAAGCTTCCGCACTATAATCCCCATCCTCTCGTTCATGTCTATATTCTCTGGAGTAACATCGTGACCTAGTCAAGAGGTGAAGCGTTGAGGCAAGAGTAAGGTGGAGTAGTTGGTCAGCCAATGAAATGCCTACACATATTCTTCTACTAGAGCCAAATGGAATCAACTCAAAGTTTTGTCCAACGTTAGATCCAATAAACCTCTCAGGCTTGAAAGACGTGGCATAATCTTCCCAACACTCCGGATCTCTTCCTATTGCCCATGCATTCACCAATACTTGTATCTCTTAATTTGTGTATAAAGGATCCCATGAATTTAACGTCTTGCAGTGCATTGTGTTGAAGCAGCAACGGAATTGGAGGCCATGTAACCTTAATGTTTCTTTCAACAAGGCTTTCAAAGATATATGGCAATTCATGCACGTCTGTCTCTTCAAGGTTCTTGTTTCGTCTAACAACTCGATCAAACTCTTCTTTAATCTTTTTCATACATTCAGAGCGGTGGAGTAGCTGATCATAGCCCATTCAAGAGTGTTGCTCGTAGTTTAATCTTACCAGGCGAAAACTATTTCATGCAAGAGTGACATAAATAATTACAAATAATCTCACGAGGACAACCAAAAAAAAATTCATTAATTACACTTTTTAACCCTTTTACAATGTTAAAGATATTTTTTTCAAAAAAAAAACTGTCTTATATTTTAAGATGTCTTCAAATCTTAATTACTTATAAATAAATAGTTGCAAACTAATAATTACATAAAACATTTAATATTAAAAATGCTTAAAATATTTTGTTTTGTAATATTCTATTATAAAGAATGAGTACTTAAGAAATTATATAAGTGCCTTTTTTTTATACAAAAAAAGACGGTTTTTGATTTAAAATATCTAAAAAATTATTAAAAATAATTTAAATTCAAACGTCGTCTTTTAACTTTTCTTTATCTTCTCTTTTGTTAACTCCGGATCTTCAATTCTCTGTTTCACAAAGCCGGACGGCGATCTTTGAGAGCGTCCCCGGTCTCAAGAAATTACACTTCTTTTGGTCCCTTGAGGATCCAATGTTTGCAAAAAGCGTAAAAAGCCCGCAAGATTCGGCTTCCCAGCCCACTTAATCACCTTGACCATGGCAGCACAGAACTCCCGCCTTCTTTTGACCACGAGCTTAGAAAATCCCCCCTCAGCATAAGGTGTTGGAAAATCGTGTTTCAAAATTAATTCTCTCCGTTCTCTAAAAGTTACAAATCAATTTATGTTTTTGGAACTATAAAATTATTTAATTAATTTCATGAATTTACCAAATACTTATTCACTCACTACAAGAAAAATGATCATATTTGGCGGTCTTTGACCGTCAAATATGTATATATTTGACGGTCTTAAAAGCGCCACCAATGGCACCGCCAAATATAGTCAATTTGACTATATTTGGCGGTCGGTCAAAGTGCCAAATATGTATATAACTATATTTGGCGGTTTTTGACCGCCAAGTATAATAGATTTAAAAATTAAAAAATATATATACTTGGCGGTTTTTGACCGCCAAGTATAATAGTTTCAAAAATTAAAAAAAATATATTTGGCAGTTTTTAACTGCCAAGCATTTAAAAAAAATTAATATATATATAAAAGAGGTATTTTAAAAATTTTAAGAAATTCATAATCTGTATCATTTGTCACATTAAACAAATTCCTCATAAAACTCCTAAGTTCCCAATGAAATTAAACAAACTTTAATAACTTGTACTTCAGTAACTCCAGAAATTAAAAAAAATGGGAGTACCCAATACAAAAACAGAAACAAACAAGCTCTATAACCGCATAACGAAATGCAACCCAAAAACTTAATCTGTCCAACTAGTATAATCGTCTGCACTAAATGCACTATCATTCCTAAAAGCAAAACATTGTACAATATCAACCCATGAAAAAAAAGAAAAAGCAAATCCAATAGCTGAAACTCACATATAAGAACATACATGTAGAAATTGCACCAGGATAAGGTTGTTTTTAAAGGTCCTTGAATAAACATGTAGATCATTAGTTAATCAGGTTACCTGAGACATTAAATCTTTTAAAATGTGGAGTAATTGGGATGATTTTCTTGAATTCCTATGAGTTAGTCATTAGGATGGTTGCTGCTGTAAACAACATTTCCTTAGCAATCGGCAAAATCTCCATGTTTCTGCAACATGACATGAAAAGTGCTCATATCAAAAAAGGAGTAGTGAACTAGCAATTATTTGAAGACATCGAATGAAAACTTAAAGTCATTTCTTTGTCACTAATTTATAGTTCATAATAACTGAAAATATAATAGGATTCAAGCCTCTGTTAGCCCTAAGGCTACATGATAATTTTGATGATAACAATACACATTGATTAATTGAGATTTACTAACATGTTTATTTATGTGCAAGAGTAAGATCATTGAAATAATTTTAAAATCAAGAAGAGGCTTATTAAAATGAAGTGTTGAAGCTAAGGAGAAGACTACATGTTAAAGGCACCAAAGTTTAAGAACAAGGATTGACTCAAGGAATGTGACACATGAGCAATGTTCAATCAATTGGTCATATATATCTCTACAAATATCCAAATGACGTGATTCTTAAGCCTTTGGAAAGCTTACTCAATTTATAACATTTCATATGTTTTAATGAAATTCAAATTTCAAGTGCAAGGTTGTCCAAATCATCATGCAAGTTGAAAGACAAATGGAAGCAGCTGACATGAGCACCGAATACTCCTTTGGACATATCTTGAGCTAGAAAAATCAAAATGACTTGATTCTTGCGGCATTGGAAAGATGACTTAATGAAGAACATTTCATATGTTTTGAAAAAATTCAAATTTCAAACAGAAGGCTGACATAATTGACATGCAATTCGATGGACTGACACAAAGAAGAAAAATCAACTCACATGAGCACCGAATGGTGTTTTGGCCATATCTTAAGATAGAGATATCCAAATGCTTTTATTCTTAATGTTTTGGAAAGAGTATTAAAATATGCAGATCTTTCATGTTTTGAAGAAATTCAAATTTCAAACGGAAGGCTGACAGAATTATCATTCAATTTGGTGGACTGACACAAGAAAGAAAAATCAAGTCACATGAGCACCGAATGGTGTTTTGGCCATATCTTGAGCTACAGATATCCAAATGACTTGATTCTTGATGCGTTGGAAAGCTTATTCAAATGTGCAGATCTTTTATGTTTTACAGATTTTCAAATTTCAAACGGAACATTGACAAAAATGGCAGACAAAATTACGTTTTTATGGTGGGCAGAAAATTTGGAGATGGTGTCTTCACTTGATTAAGTTCATCTCATTTGCCTATAAAAGGAGCCCTTCTCCCATTCATTCAAGAACATCCATCAAGCCACAAATAAGAGAAATATTATTTTTAGAGAGCTTTTATATTTTTGATCTACTCTTTGAGGAGAGTTATATTTTGTTATAAACAATTATCTTTGTTCTTGTATTGTGGTGAGAGTGAGATCTTATTGTAAAGGATAAAAGTTATCCTTGAGAGAAATATTTCCTTGGTGAGGTTGTTCATCAAGAAGAACTCTTGGTGTGGTGTTATCAAGAGTTGAAGGAAAGTTGCCTTGGTGAGGTTGTTCATCAAGAAGAACTCTTGGTGTGGTGTTATCAAGGGTTGAAGAAAGTTGCCTTGGTGAGGTTGTTCATCAAGAAGAACTCTTGGTGTGGTGTTATCAAGAGTTGAAGGAAAGTTGCCTTGGTGAGGTTGTTCATCAAGAAGAACTCTTGGTGTGGTGTTATCAAGAGTTGAAGGAAGTTGACTTGGTGAGGTTGTTCATCAAGAAGAACTCTTGGTGTGGTGTTATCAAGGGTTGAAGGAAAAAGTCTTGGTGAGGTTGTTCATCAAGCAAGTTGTAAAAATTTCTACAACTTAGTGGAAAGCCTAGCTTGTGGAGCTAGGAGCCCGTGGACGTAGGCGAGGTTTGCCGAACCACGTAAATTGAGTTTGCATTCTCTCTATCCCTTTCCTCTTTACATTTACTTGCACTTGTGATTGTTCTTTATTGATATTCTCTTGATTGCATTCTATCTTCATCTTCTTCACCTTTATTCTCAAAGAAAGTATTAAATAATTTTGATCTTTCAAGAAAAGTTTTCTAAATCCGTTTTGATAAATAAAAACCCAATTCACCCCCCCTCTTGGGTTGCCATACCTGGGTCAACAAGTGGTATCAGAGCAAGGTTGCTCAATTTTTTAAATCTTAATCGATTTTTTGAGCTATGACAACTTTTAATTCAACTTCATATGTTGAGGGACTTTCTATCTCTAGACCTCTCATTTTTTAATGGAAGTGATTACTCTTATTGGAAAACTTAGAATGAGTATTTTCCTTGAAATCTTTTGATATGATTTAGGTCTATTGTTTTTGGAAGACATTTTGTTCCTACCAAAATTGAAAATGGAGAAAGCATGCTTAAAAAACCTAAAGAGTTTTAGTGAAGATGATAAAAAGAAATTGAGTTGATGCTAAAGCTATGAATGTGTTATATTGTGCTCTAGATAGAAATGAGTTTAATAGAATATCTACTTGTTCTACGGCACAAGAAATATGGCACACAACTTGAAGTAACTCATGAAGGAACTAGTCAAGTTAAAGAATCCAAAATTAGTATGCTAGTTCATAGTTATGAGCTTTTTAAGATGAAATCGGATGAATCAATTTCTGAAATGTTTACTAAATTTACGAAAATTATTAATAGTTTGAAATCTCTCGGTAAATCTTATTCTAATGTTGAAATGGTGAGAAAGATTCTTAGGTGTCTACCAAAAACTTGGGAGCCAAAGGTGACGGCAATTCAAGAAGCAAAGGACCTCACCAAACTACCATTAGAAAAACTTATGGGTTCTCTCATGACTCATGAAATCACCTTGAAGGAGAATGAAGAAGAAGATTGCAAAGTGGCAAACATGTGCTTCATGGCTTTAAGAGAAAATGAGATAAGTATTCTTAACCATGATCCTAAGCTTTCATATGATGAATTACTTGAAGCATTCCAAAATTTACATGTGCAAGTTGATAAACAAAATTCAAAAATCAATGCTTTCAAAAAGAAGTCAAAAGTCATGTTATCTCAATTAGAAGAGTTTGTGGAAATAAATGAAGCTTTAGAAAATGAAAATGAAATTTTAAAGCAAAAAGATTTTGAAAGTTTGGAAGTCAAATACATTTATTAAAAACTGAAAATGACATTTAAAAACAAAAGGATTTTGAGAAATTGGAGAAAGAAAATGTTATTTTGAAAAAGGAAAATAATGACTTAAGAAATATTGTTGATAGTTTTACAAAAAGCACAAAAAATTTAAATTCTATGTTACAAAACCAAATGTGTGTTTTTGATAAAAGAGGGTTAGTATATAAAAGTCATAAGAATCAAAAGTATTTTAAAAACTATTTTGTTCATGCATCTTCTAGGAATAATCCTAATCATTCATTTTCTTATTGTGGAAGAAAATGACACAAAGTGCATTCTTGCTACATTAAGAGAAATCTTAATTTGAAACGAATATGGGTTCAAAGAAGTACCATAACTAACCCCCAAGGACCCAAGAACATTTGGGTACCAAAGAGTTACTCCTTGAATGTTGATTGTAGAGACAAAGGAGTGGCAAACACAAGTGGTACTTAGATAGTGGATGCTCAAGGCATATGATCGGAGATGCCTCCAAATTTTCAAGATTATTCATGAAGAAAGGAGGATATGTGACCTTCGGTGATAATGCCAAAGGAAGGGTAATCGGACATGGTGATATTGGTAACACTTCTTCACCTATTATTGAAAATGTTTTGCTTGTTAATATTTTGAAACATGATTTGATTAGCATTAGTCAATTGTGTGATAAGGGATATTTTGTTACTTTTGAGCCTAATAGATGTGCGATTAAGGATGTTAGTAACAATAAGACATTATTTGTTGGTAATAGATGTGGTAATATTTATACAATTGATATTGATGTTAATGATCATGTAGAAAATTGTTTCATTGTTAATCATGATGCTTGGTTATGGCATAGAAGATTAGGTCATGCTAGCATGGACACAATTTCAAAAATTTCTAAAAATGATTTAGTTGAGGGTCTTCCAAAAATAAAATTTGAAAAGGATAAGATTTGTGATGCTTGTCAATTTGGAAAACAAGTGAGAACTTTTTTTAAACAAAAGAAATTTATTTCAACAAAATAAACCTCTACAATTACTTCATTTGGATTTATTTGAACCATCAAGAACTCAAAGCCTTGGTGGAAAGTATTATGTTTTTGTTATTGTGGATGATTATTCAAGATTCACTTGGGTATTATTCTTGAAAACTAAAAATGAGGCCATACAAGCTTTTTCAAAATTTGCAAAAAGAGTTCAAAATCAAAAAGGGTATTCTATTGTGTCCATTAGGAGTGATCATGGTGGTGAAGTAGACAATGTTGCATTGGAAAATCTTTGTGATGAAAATGGTTTTGAGCATAATTTTTCCTCACCTAGAACTCCACAACAAAATGGTGTTATTGAGAGGAAAAATAGGACTATCCAAGAAATGGCTAGGACCATGTTGCTTGAAAATAATTTGCCAAAATATTTTTGGGCCGAAGCCGTTAATACCGCATGCTTTATAATCAATAGAGTCCATATTAGAGCTTAATAAAGAAAACTCCTTATGAACTTTGGAAAGGAAGAAAACCCAACATTGGATTTTTTAAAGTTTTTGGAGGTAAATGTTTTATTTTAAACACCTAGGATAACCTTGGAAAATTTGATGCAAAAGCCGATGTTGGAATTTTTGTTGGCTACTCCAACCATAGTAAAGCATATAGAGTTTTAACAAAAAGACTCTTACTATTGAAGAATCTATGCATGTTGAATTTGATGAAACTAATGTTATTTCTTCAAAGAATTTAGATGATGATATTGTTGAGGTAGAAAGGCAAATCAAGGAATCAAGGCTTGATGAAAAGAGCCAAGATAAATTACAACTTCAACAAGACAAGCTTGAGGAAGTAAATGATTCTTCCCAAGAGTTACGAAAGGAATGGAGGTATGCAAAAGCTCACCCTAAAGATCTCATTATTGGTGAACAGTCATAAGGTATGAGAACCAGATCTTCTTTTAGGAACTCTTGTAATCAATTTGCATTTGTCTCTCAATTTTAACCAAAATCTTTTAAAGAAGCCAAAAATGATGAAAGTCGGATTTTGGCTATCTAAGAACAATTGAACCAATTTAAGAGAAATCAAGTTTGGGAATTAGTCACTAGACCCAAATATGACTAAACCCTTAGTCAAGATAGATTTTGCATAATTAGAAGAGAATTAGGCATGTTGGATATGTCTTAATTTTGCTTTAGTATGACAATCTTTGAATGGTAGTATATGTTAAGGGGGAGAATATATTTAGGGGGAGTAATTAATTTAACTACATCTTTTTTATTATAACAAAAGGGGGAGAAATGGATGGTTTGGATGGTTTGCTTATATTCATAACAATTGCTCTCTTTTTGCTTATTGTTGATTATATTTTCATTCTTGATTTTAGATTATATTTTAAAGCAATCAATGGTTTGTCATCATCAAAAAGGGGGAGATTGTTAGCCCTAAGGTTACATGATAATTTTGATGATAACAATACACATTGATTAATTGAGATTTACTAACATGTTTATTTATGTACAAGAGTAAGATCATTGAAATAATTGTAAAAATCAAGAAGAGGCTTATTAAAATGAAGTGTTGAAGCTAAGGAGAAGACTACATGTTAAAGGCACCAAAGTTTAAGAACAAGGTTTGACTCAAGGAATGTGACATATGAGTAATGTTCAATCAATTGGTCATCTATATCTCTATAGATGTCCAACTGATATGATTCATGAGCCTTTGGAAAGCTTACTCAATTTATAACATTTCATATGTTTTAAAGAAATTCAAATTTCAAGTGTAAGGTTGTCCAAATCATCATGCAACTTGAAAGACAAATGGAAGTAGCTGACATGAGCACCGAATACTCTTTTGGACATATCTTGAGCTAGAAAAATCAAAATGACTTGATTCTTATGGCATTGGAAATAGAACTTAATGAAGAACATTTCATATGTTTTGAAGAAATTCAAATTTCAAATAGAAGGCCGACATAATTGACATGCAATTCGGTAGACAGACACAGAGAAGAAAAATCAACTCATTTGAGCACCGAATGATGTTTTATCCATATCTTGAGTTAGAGATATCCAAATGACTTGATTCTTGTGGAATTGGAAAGATATTTCAATGGATCAGATTCCATATTCTTTGAATAAATTCAAATTTCAAACAGAAGGCCAGCATAATATACATGCAAGTCGGTGGACTGACACATGGAAGAAAAATCAAGTCACATGCATACCAAATGGTGTTTTGGCCATATCTTGAGCTACAGATATCCAAATGACTTGGTTCTTGATGCGTTGGAAACTTATTCAATTTTGAAGATCTTTTATGTGTTGTAGATTTTCAAATTTCAAACAGAACATTGACAAAAATGGCAGACAAGATTACAGTTTTTATGGTGGGCAGAAAATTTGGAGTTAGTGTCTTCACTTGATTAAGTTCTTCCCATTTGCCTATAAAAGGAGCCCTTCTCCCATGCATTCAGAAAAGAAGAAGAGAAAAGAATCTATCAAGCCACAAAAAACAAGAGAAATATCAAGTCTAGAGAGCTTTTATATTCTTTATCTACTCTTTGAAGAGAGTTATACTTTGTTGTAAAAATTATCTTTGTTCTTGTATTGTGGTGAGAGTGAGATATTCTTGTAAAGAATAATAGTTATCCTTGAGAGAACTCTTGTTGTGTGTTATCAAGGGTTGAAGGAAGTTGCCTTGGTGAGGTTGTTCATCAAGAAGAACTCTTGGTGTGGTGTTATCCAGGGTTGAAGGAAGTTTCCTTGGTGAGGTTGTTCATCAAGAAGAACTCTTGGTGTGGTGTTATCAAGGGTTGAAGGAAAAAGTCTTGGTGAGGTTATTCATCAAGCAAGTTGTAAAATTTTTACAACTTAGTGGAAAGCTTAGCTCGTGGAGCTAGGAGCCCGTGGACGTAGGCAAGGTTTACCGAACCACGTAAATTGAGTTTGCACTCTTTCTATCCCTATCTCTTTATATCTACTTGCACTAGTGATTGTTCTTTATTGCTATTCTCTTGATTGCTTTCTATTTTCATCTTCTTCTCCTTTATTCTCAAAGAAAGAGTTAAAATAATTTTGATCTTTTAAGAAAAGTTTACAAATCTGTTTTTATAAATAAAAACCCAATTCACCACCCCCCCCCCCCTCTTGGGTTGCCATACCTGGGTCAACACACTCATCATCAATCTGTACGAGTATTGCCATACAAATGAGTTACTTTACGTGTGAAATAGATTTCACATTTGGTGGCACCTTATACATCTCTTTTCAAGACACTTGGGCGTTTCTGTTGTTCAATTATGATTAGAAGGGTTTGTTGCAGTTTTGCCTATAAATACCAACCCCTCCTCCTTGTAAACATACATAGAAATTAATAGAAATAATTGAATGTTCTCTCTCCTTCTCATTGCTCCCACTTAGTTTATTTTATTCCATTTCCACCTTTAAATATTATTATGCTTTATTTTAGTTAGTTTATTTCACATTATCAGCATGACAAAACTCTTCTACTACAGCGTCCTGCATTTATATTTTACAACTATTTTTATAAGTATGCTTTGTGGTTGCCACTGAGTTGGATATTCCACATCTGAAAATAAGATTAGTCTGTTTGATTATTCTATTGTTTTTCTATTATAATTGAAGATTATTGAAGATGACAAATGTAGCATGTGTTCAATTTCTCCCTTTTGATAGGAAAGAAAAAAGATATATTCCATGGGCTATAAATGCAAGAAATCATCTGCGGTCAATGAATCTTGAGGAAACAATCAGAGAAGACAACTAGAGATCTCTACAAGACAAAGCTAAAGCTATGACTTTTCTTCTGAATCATTTAATTAAAAAGCTACAAAGTGAATATCTTACTGTTGAAGATCCATTTATTTTGTGGAAAAGCTTAGAAGATTGATTTTTCCATTAGAGAGATGTACTACTTCCACAAGCTCAACATGATTGGATGAGTCTACATTTTCAAGACTACAAATCAGCGGCTAATTATAATTTAGCATTGTTCAAAATAACTTCACGGTTGAAGTTTTATGGCCAAGAAGTAATAGAATATAATATGATAGACAAGACTTTATCTATATTTCATGCTTCAAACTTGGTTCTACAGCAACTTTATAAAGAACGCCATTTCAAAAGATATTTTGATCTGATTGCATACTTGTTGGTTGTTGAGAAGAACAATGAAATTTTGCTTCAGAATCATGAATCATGCCCAACTAGCTCTACACCAATTCCAGTAGTTAATGCCACCAACTTAAAAATAATAATCGCAATCAAAGCGTGGAAGAGGTTGTAAATATCGATCAAGATGTGGTTATAAATCTTTCAATCATTGACACAACAATGATAACCACTAGCAGAAGAATAATAATTCTGAAGATAGAAGATATGGAGGATCAAGGCCTTACAGAGAAGATATATGTCATAAATGTGGTACAAAAGGCCACTGGGCTAGAAACTATCACACACCTAATCATCTAATGGACCTTTACCATTCAACTTTGAGAGATAAAGAGAAGAGAATTGAAATAAATTTTCTTGAAGACTCTCTGACTCCTTTGGGGATCAAGATGGTTGGAAATATCCAAACTAATTAAGACTTTACTTTGCTACTTTTATGTTTGCTTTTGTGTACATAAGTGTGTTTAATTTCTAATGTAATTTTTTGTTGAATGGAAAGGATATGTGTTATGCAAAATCCGCAAGTGAACAAAATCGTAACAAGTAATATAATGATGAATGAGTATCATTCCTACGAGGATTGGTTATCAACTACTAAATTTAATCTACCTCTGATTTTATTTGAATTATAAAATTTTAATAAAAAATTTAAAGTAATGAACTAACTAAACAACTGTATAAAAATTAACACTAATAATTAATGTTTAAAGTAAACTGAGAAAAATCCAATGAATTAAAATCTAGGGTATCAGGTTTCACCTAAGTTATCAACTCTATTATTTCAATCCAAATTAAGTAATGTTTATCATCTTGTTGACAACCAATTTTTCTAATGCACTTACTATTCTTTCTCAAGCAATAACAATGTGTAATTATTGGGAGAATCTATATTTGTCTCATCTAACAACCTATAATTATCCTTTAAGCATAAGAAATCATACACAGTTGCATAACTCGCAATCATATTTCTATCTCCAATGAATTTATGGCAAATTATTCAAGGATTATTATAAATTAACTTCTCAGTCTAATTTATATATCAGTTCATGCAATCGTTGGCCAGACAATCACAAGCATTAAACATATGAATAGTTCACTCAACAAGGATTGAATAAACATCAATATATTGAATTGAAATACTTAGAGTATCAACTTGGCTACGTCCTAACCCTAGAAAACAAAATTTAGTTCATAATATCAAGATAAATAATGCATAATCAAATTGAAATCATTGAGTACAAAGAAGGAAGAAAGAACTAGAAATTTTGAAGATTCCTTGAAGATTCAATCTTGATTTGCGCCCAAGAGTTTTAGTCCACTTTCTTGCTGTTAAAGCGTCGTTAATGACGTCTCTTTTTCCCTAGAAAAGACCTAAAATATGCCTATTTATACTTTGTATTAGAGGAGATCCGAATCCTAGCTGAAATAGGACTTCTGAATTTTTCCATATACGAATTCGTGTAGGAGCGCAGCTAGAGTTGTGCGGGATTGCAATATCTTTGATTCCTAGTCCATTTTGCAGGAACTTGCGCCATGGCACCACCTATCTTGCGTTGGAGTGCAACTTTCCTGGTTTTGAAATCCTGAGTTTTTCTTCTTTAAGCCCTTTTAACTGTTATTTTTGCTGTGCTTTATTATGAATCAGATTTGCTTCCAAAAATCTGTAATTAACTTAATTAGCACATTATTTCCCTCTTATTTTACTTAAAAACTAATAAAAATCAATTTTAAGGTTATATTAGTGAATAAAATTCAACTAACAAATACCCCCAAACTTAAACTTTTGCTAGCCCTTGAGCAAAACAAGAAAAAAAAAAGAAAACAAACATAGTTGAATCAAAAGTTATTCATTCAAATCTGAGCTTATGCTTAACACTGCGATTGGCCTAAAAAATTGCGTCATTTATAACTCACAAGAAGTTTCAAACTTGCAATTCATCCAGGATTCTTACTAAAATAGGCCAAGTCCATTTCAGATTCCTCAAGTGCATGTGTGATAAGTCATTCTCAAATCATTGATTCTAATTCAAATGAGATTATGCCACAAAATGAATCAAACAAAATTTTTATGTGCTGTATGAAAACTAAGACTCCATAAGCTTACTATTCATGCTACTCTCCACTAATGTTGACAAACTCAACACCATAGATCAATTAAGACTTTTCAAAGCTTGTAATATATGGCTAGGGTAATGAGGGTATGGAAAGAGTCAAAATTTTCAGTCAATTTACTTATAAAGCATATAAAATCTCTCTAATCTCTATAAAAATTCAACCCTCATCAACCAATGTTCTCATTATAACTTCATCAAGCTTCAACTGGAGTCACTTCCCCTTTTTGAGTTTTGACACCCACTCTTTGTTTCTGCAAATATGCACATAACCCTATATTCTAAGTTCTTCTACAAGATTCTCTCTCTCTCTCTCTCTCTCTCTCTCTCTCTCTCTTCAACTAGATAGTGCAATTTTGATTCTCTTAAGCTTTCTTTTTAGTTCATGTAACAAGCTTTTGGCTAGTAACTCCCAAGCTAGTTGAGCTTAAGGTACTGGATGTTAAGACATCCCTAAGAGTTTACTTGCTTAAACTAAAAAGGCTACGAAACCAACTTATCCGGATTTTTTTTAAAAAAGAGAGAATAATACAAAAGGATTGAAACTATCAATGAACTAAAATTGCACAAACTGCATATGCAGCAGCAATACATATTATCAAAACACCTCCTATCCTCCCTTATATACCTTTATTAATGCAAAACAACCAAAAGTTTTGAAAGTTTTACATGCTTATGAGTAAGGGACACTGGTTAGATGTATTTCAAATGTGTCTAGGATAAATTTCTGAGTTTAAGAAAGAATAAGGCTAAAACAGGCTCAAGGGGACAACTAGAGATCAATTTAAATCATGGGTTGGCTTGAAAGGCACAAATGATCCAAAGATGGCTTAAATCATTTCCATAATGTTGAGTTGTCTATGATTTCACCTCAAGCAACAATCAAGCAAGTTGTAGAATCTTTTTGAAGTCTAATAAAACTTTTGCATTACATAATCTTTCTTTGAATCAATAACCAATTTCAATAATCATGACTTGATGTGCTCAAATCATGCTCAAGGAATTGAAAATAAGATATAATTATCAACGAAATCAAGCCCATGAATAACATGCAAAATTTTTCAATTTCTAAGAGTTAATCATGTTAACAATCATCATCCTATAATTAGCCATCACAATGCAAGCAAGAAAAAAAAATTTGAATAAAAAACACACAAAAACAAAAAACCATTAACAAAACAAAGTAACACACCCCCAAACTTGAGAAGTACAATGCCCTCAATGTGCAAAAAAATAAGGAGATAGAAAGAAACAAAAATAAGAAAATTCCCTTGAAAACTCAAGAGTCAGCAGGATCCTGATCATCCTGAAGATCATCGCCCAAAACGTCACCAAGGTCAGCACCAAGATCATCAGCATAAGCTCCAATATAAACAGAATCACCTTCTTATGTAGCGTCATCCTCCACATTAGTCGACTGATCATGAGGAAGCTCCTCAGTAGGCTGTCTCTCATCCTTAACAAAGAGCGATGGAGAGGGAAATAGGTCCAGAAAAGCGCTCTGACTAATGAAGAACTGCTGGAATGCCTACTGAGTCTCCATCATATATGTAGCCACTTGCTTGACGTAAGTGACATCATGTGAACCGAAGTGAGCTCGCGTCGGGTCTCTTACAGCTCATGCTCAAAGCGGTCCATCTACTGTGAAGCGGTCAATGGGAGAGATGGAGGTAAGGGTTGCTGCTGTAGCTACTATCTCATGTTAGCATTCACACGGGTCTGCCCAGATGTTTGAAGGAACCTTATATCAATGATAGGCCACGGTGATGATCTCTTCTCAGCTATATCAATGACGACCCCAGCAACTCGACAAAGAGATGTGATAAGAGATAGATGTGGGAGCCCTCCAGTAGTCTTAGCTCGAACGCAATGAAAGATGTTGTCTATGGTTAACTACCCCATATTTATCGACATCCCTTGCTTGAAGGCATATAAAAGAGTGGCCTTCTCCTTTGAAACCTCTCTGTGATGAGTGTTAGGCAACATTTTAGCACACACAAAAAGGTTCACTGTTGTAACTCAACTCTTATGACTAGAGTCGAAAACATGCTAGCTTCCCCTCTATTAACTATAGAAAAACGCCCGCTGGAGTGAGATAGGCGAGGATGTCATCAAAATTCAGATTTTGCTTTTACCGGTAGTAATCATATTCACCAATATCACGTAGTCTAGAAAACCAACTAATAACGGCAGGACTGAATGAAAGTTGCTTCCCTTGCATATACACGTTGTATCCGGTCCTCTCAATGGCATTTGCATATAACCCTCAGACCATAAGTACAATAGCATACTCAGGCTGGGCCACAAACTTCTGTCAAGTATCCCTACCCAACGTACTTCATAAAAAATAATGCACAGTATAAATTCCTTGCTCTCATAAATAGCTTTTGACGAAAACTGTATTTTGATTACGGGAAGTAGTATCAACACTTTTGAAAATATGCCAATCAAATGAAGGAGAAGGGGTTGATGTAGAGGTGTCAGTGGATTTAGAAACCCTTCCTTTCTTAGATGCCATGGAATTGCACACAATTCACACAAATACACTCCTAAATGTTTAAAAGCTTTTTACACCCAACACAAACTTCGTTGCTTTTTGCGAAATTACATTTTTAAAAGGCAAAATTGATTTTTATACTCAAAAACCGATAGCAACTATGAGCAAGTACATATAACCAAAACGTTCATTTATTTGAAATAGCTCATGAGCATAGCAAATATTTTGAATGATAAAATCATGTCAAATCCATAATGCATAATAAAGCCACAACTTGAAAACTACTAAATAACATTTGAATAGTAAAAGAAACAATCAATTTGTACTATTCAACGATGTCTAATCATCCAACTATCATATCATGCTAAAAGGATCAAAACCATATGAATACCTAGAATTCTTTAAAGTTAATGCCAACAAAAACATATGTTTCAAACAAAAACATGTTTCACACATCACTCTAATTTTGAAATGAAATTGGAAAACAAAAACTCGTGTAGCAATGGCAATATATCCTGTTTAAAACATCATGTACTTATCAACAATATAGATTTAATAAACAAAACACACCCATCAAAATATATCCTAAACCCTTAAATTTCGAGGATGCAAAAAAAAAAAATGTAGCCTACTGATGTATATAATGCATCCATATGTCAAACGGATTTGTATTATAAAACAGCCACAAGCATACATGAAAAAACATGTAAACTTCATAGAAGCATAAATTAATGAATAAACTGAACGATGCCTTAAGACAAATTGAATTTCAAAATCACCCTTTCAAAACCAATGCACAAACATTCAAATTCGCAGAAACTGAAATCATATAACAATAAAAAACTCCTAATATGCCATACTCCATCCCCAACTTCACATAGCAAATCCACCCCTCACGGTGGCCACAACCACTTCAATATCATGGGAATTTTATATGTATGTGTTCTTAAAGCAATATGAATAAAGAATTTCAGCAAAACCAAAGGTGAGATTGGACTTACCTTACTTAAGCATAGAAGAGAGAAAACGGAAGAAATGGGGTTTGTATAAAGAGAGAAAAGTGTGGAAAAGAGTGTGTAGAGGAGCGAGGTGAGTGAATGTTGCTGGGGTTATATTGGTTTTGGTCGGCGGAGGCAGTGGCATCGTAGGGAGAAGAAAAGGTTGAGAGTGCTTTGAAAATGGTGGCCAGGACCAGTCTTTTTTTTTTTTCTAAAAACATGAAGTTGTGCAGGAGCGCATATCCATCCATGTAGGGGCGCAAGGTAATCCCCAATTCAATTTAGCCCTAATTTGATTGCGCAAACGCATAATACATACGGCGTAGGAGTGCCAAGTTTTGGGATGAAAAATATTAAGTGCAGAGCATCTTTACACAACTGTGCAATGTTCATGGCAAAAGGGTGCAAGGTTACTAGAAAAGTTCACCTAATTCAGAAAGATTATGGCGTAGCTGCACACACAGGATTGTGCAGAAGCGCAATCTCTCAGGATAACAATTCAAAATTTCAGATAAGTATGGCGCAGGCATGCATATTAAGTTGTGCAGGAGTGCAAAGCCTCTAGTAAAAATTTCTAATCCTATGTATAACCTATTGTACGAGCGCCACCTAGGAGTCCAAGTTTTGGGTTTCTGCTTATGCAGCAACGCAACCTACATGGCACATGATCACAGTTATTTGGGAAAATGCATGCAAATTAGGTGCAAGAGCACTACTTACCCATGTAGAAGCGCGGATCCTTTGTCTTGGATGGCATAGTGGTGCAGCATATAGAGCACAGACGTAGGAGCTCTCTATCAGGACTCCCCCAAACTTGACTCTTGGGCTGAAATTTTTCTTAAAACACTTACAACACAACATGAATGCATAAATAGAATAAAAAATGGAAAAACAAACTTAAAAATAAAGAAAACAGCTAAACAGCTAAGGAACAAGTATAAACTCAAATTTTGGCTTCGGTTGCCTCCCAAGAAGTGTTTTATTTTACGTTATTAGCCAAACGTCGTTCTTCCTCTCAAACTTCATCAAGCAACATGGTGTCGTTCTTGTATCCATCACACCACTCATGTAAGGCTTCAATCTTTATCCATTGACCTTGAATGTACTTTCACCTGGATGTCTAATTTCCACTACACCATATGGAAAAACCTTAACCACTATAAAGGGATCAGACCATCTTGATTAGAGCTTCCCTGAAAATAATCATAATCGAGAATTGTATAAAAGGACCTATTGACCGGGAGAGAAGGTTTTTCGAAGAATCTGTTTATCATGCCATGACTTAGTCATTTCTTTGTAGATTTTGCATGCTCATACGCTTCCTTACGAAATTCTTCCATTTCATTTAATTGCAACAATCGTTTTTCACTAGCTTTTGTAAGTCCATATTTAGCTGCTTTATTGCCCAGTAAGCTCTATGTTCTAACTCAACTGGTAAATGACATGCCTTTCTAAAAACTAGCCGATAAGGAGACTTTCCAATTGGTGTCTTGAAAGTGGTTCGATATGCCCATAATGCATCACCCAACTTTCTTGCCCAATCTTTCCTTGAGTTTGCAACTATCTTTTCTAGAATTCTCTTCACCTCACGATTGCAGATCTCTGCTTACCCATTAGTTTGTGGGTGATAAGTAAGAGCTTTCCTATGGTTCACACCATATTAAGACAAAAGGGTTGCAAATCGCTTGTTACAAAAATATAAGCCCTCATCACTTATTATGGCCCTTGGCATACCAAACCTTGTAAAAATGTGCTTTCTTAGGAAGTTAAGCACCACTTTACCACCATGTATCGGCATTGTCATTGCCTCCACTCATTTCAACATATAATCAAGTATCAAAAGAATGTACTTGTTATTGTAAGAGGATGGAAACGATCCCATCAAGTCGATGCCCCATACATCAAGCAGCTCCACTTTTAGCATAGTTTTCAATGGTATTCATTTCGTCTAGAAATATTGCCTGTTCTTTGACACCTATCACAATTAGCAACAAACTTACGAGCATCCTTAAATAAAGTAGGCCAAAAAGCAACCTGATTGAAGAACTTTTGCCACTATCTGTTGTCCTTCAAAATGGCCTCCACACTCTAGTGGATGGGAATGATTCAAAATGCCTTCCATCTCTTCTTCTAATACACATCTTCGTATAACTTGATATGCACAATGTCTATAGAGAATGGGATTTTTCCAATCATAATGCTTCATATCAGCAAAGAATTTCTTTTTCTGTTGATAGAAGAGCTTCGGTGGAATGATCTTTGCTATAAGATAATTTACAAAATCTATAAACCACGAAAAAGTTTTGTTAAATGATACAATGAAGAGTTGTTTATCTAGAAAGTTATCATCACTGGGCTAAATGTGCTCTTCTTGTTCTTCTGGTAGTTTTAACCGAGAAAGATGATCAGCCACCAAATTCTTCATGCCTTTCTTGTGTCTAATCTCTAAATCAAACTCTTATAGTAATAGCACCTAACGAATGAGCCTAGGCTTTGCATCTTTCTTGGTTATAAGGTATTTAATAGCCGAATGATCCGTGTACACAATTATCCTATTACCAATCAAATATGACCTAAACTTATCCAAAGCAAATATAATAGCAAGCAACTCTTTTTCAGTTGTGGCATAATTAAGTTGAGCATCATTGAAGGTGCGACTAGCATAATATATGGCATGAAAAACCTTGTTGTGTCGCTACCTCAACACTGCACCTATTGTATAGTCATTTGCATCACAAATTAGCTCAAAAGGCAGCTCCCAATCCAGTGCTACCATAATAGGGGTTGTCACCAACTTTGCTTTTAGAGTCTCAAAAGCCTGTAGACAGTCTTTAACAAAGACAAACAGGTTATTTTGTACAAGTAAATTTGAAAGTGGTTTGGAAATATTAGACAAATCCTTAATGAACGTCCTATAGAAACCTGCATGGCCTAAAAAAACTTCTAATCCCTTTAACAGATGTTGGTACTGGTAGTTTCTTAATTGTCTCTATTTTGCCCTATCAACGTCAATACTTATGGATGATATCTTATGACACAAAACTATCCCTTCTTTGACCATAAAGTGACATTTTTCCCAATTTAAAAACAAGTTAGTTTCTTCACATCTTTTTAGAGCTAACTTTAAGTTATCTAGACATTGATCAAAGGTTTTCCCAAAAAAAGAAAAGTCATCCACCAAAACTTCAATACTCTTCTTTATCATGTCAGAAAATATAGCCATCATGTATCTTTGAAATGTGGTTAAAGCATTCAACATAACCCAAAGGGCATTCTTCTAAAGGCAAATGTACCATAAAAGCAGGTGAAAGTGGTCTTCTCTTAGTCTTCAGATGCTATGGAAATTTGATTGTATCCTAAATAACCATCCAAGAAACAATAGAACTCATGTTCAGCCAATCTATCTAACATTTGGTCAACAAAGGGTAAAAGGAAGTGGTATTTCCTAGTGGCTTTCTTCAGCTTTCTATAGTCTATGCAAAGACGCCATCCAATGACCGTGCACGTTGGAAATAACTCATTATTCTCATTCTTCAAGACAGCCATCTCCCCTTTTTAGGTACGACTTGTAGTGGACTAACCAATGAGTTATCAGATACGGGGTGGATTACCCCAACGTCTAACCACTTTAACACATCAGCTCTTACTACTTCTTTCATGGTGGTTTTATTCTTCTTTGTGTATCAATTGATGGTTTAGAGTTCTCCTTCATTAGGATTTTATGCATGCAAATGGAATGGCTAATTCCTCTTAAGTCAAAAATAGACCACCTTATAGCGGTCTGATGTTCTCTCAACACTCTTAATAACTTTTCTTCTTTTACACTAGCCAACATAGATGATATAATAACTAGAAGTGTAGATGACTCCCCAAGGTAAACATATCTAAGATGGCTAGGTAACTGCTTTAACTCAAGAACTCGTGGTTTTTCAATAGAGGGTAAAGGTCTTGTAGGTCCCTGTCCTAAAGGCTCATAATATTTCCTCTGATTTTGCCCAAAGGAGTCCATCCAATTCACATATTCAACTACTTTACATTCATCAAATTCATTAAGCAAACTAGAACATGTCAAACTAGCTTCTAATGCATCCAAAGGTAAATTTTTATGTTTCAATAACATAAAATTCATATCATCAATCCGAAAGCAATTTTCATTGTCATCCGAATATTTCATGGTATTAAAAACATTACATATTTCCTCTTCCTCTTGCACATGCAATCTCAACTCACGCTTTGGACATCAATTAATGCCCTACTGGTTGTAAAAAACGATCTACCTAAGATAATGGGTATCTCTTTGTCATCTTCCATATCAAGCACAATAAAATCAGCTGGGAAGATGAATTTGTCTCTAGCACATCTTTAATCACTCCTCTTGGAAGCTTAATAGATCGATCAACTAACTGCAAAAATACTGTAGTGGGTCATGCCTAACCTAGACTAAGCTTTCTAAAGATAGATATAGGCATTAGAATTATGTTTGCACCCAAATCACACAATGCATTAATAAAGAAAGATTCACCAATAGAGTAAGGAATAAAAAAACTCCTTGGATCTTTAAGCTTTGGTGGTAGCTTCTTTTGCAAAATGGCGCTGCACTCTTCAGTTAATGCAACTGTCTTATAGTCCTCTAGCTTCCTCTTCTTTGAAAGTATGTCTTTCATAAACTTGACATAACTTGGCATTTGCTCTAAAGCCTCCGTGAAAGGGATATTTATATGTA
The DNA here is from genome assembly GCA_013180625.2 of Boswellia sacra. NCBI lineage: Eukaryota > Viridiplantae > Streptophyta > Magnoliopsida > Sapindales > Burseraceae > Boswellia > Boswellia sacra. The sequence continues at coordinate 144,357 of SNVD02008386.1, read as the reverse complement.
ATTTCTTGAATACCTCTAAAAACCTAGAGAACTATTTGTCAAGCTTATTGTTTTGTAGCATTTGAGGAAAAGAAACTTTAGGCATTGGTTCTTGAATAGGCAATGGACTTTTTCATCAACAGTCTTCAATGGTGGTATGGGGTAACAACTGATTTTTCTTCTACCTTCTCCTTTGACCTTTCAACTTTTATAGTTTCTTCCAATTCCTTACCACTCCTCAAGGTAATAGCTTTGCAATGCTCTTTTAGTTTCACTGCAGTAGTACTAGTTAAATTACCTTGTATTCTTCCACCCATCATATTGGCTAACTGACTAAGTTGGGTTTTCAGCCATGAATTGATTGGTTTTATTCATGAAGCTAGTTGTGGTTGTTGATAGCTGAACCAAAGCTTCTTCTAGGGATGGTTTCTTTTTTTGTTAAGATGTTTGTTGATACGGTTTCATGGTGTTTTGGTTACCCCAATATAAATTTGGATGGTTTCTCCAACCTGGGTTATAGGTATTACTATAAGGATTATTCCTAGGTCGGTTATAATCAACATAGCCTACTTGCTCAGCTTGCCCTAAGAATGGGTTCCCTTCCTCACACCTATCACTAGGATGGTTACCTTGGCAATGTTCACACACACCACTTGGCATATGAATGGCATTGGCTAACATAGTGTGATTTTGTAGTTGTTTAGACAAGACAGCCATTTGTACTTTTAAGAAATCTATCTCATCTAAGTTGTGAAACCCAACCATGTTTTTGGATGTAGTTCTTTCACCACTCTATTGGTAGTTGTTCATAGCCATCTCTTCGATCAAATCATATGCCTCTCTTGTGTTTTCTTCATAAAAGTTTCTCCAGATGCTACATTTATCAAAATTCTTGTTGAATGTCCCAAACCATTGTAGAATGTTTGTACCGACATCCATTTAGCTAAACCCTGATGAGGACATTTTCTAAGCAATTCCTTAAACCTTTCCGATTGATCGTATAGAGATTCCCCATCATATTCAAAGTTGGCGATCTCTGTTCATAATTTGATAGTCTTTGATGGTGGGAAAAACTTTGCAAGGAATTTTTGAGCTAAATCCTCCCAAGTAGTAATAGAACCTGCAGGCAAAGAATTTACTGACACATATCTATATCTCTAAATGAAAAGGGAAATAAACACAGTCTAATAGCATTATCAGAGCTCCATTAAACTTGAATGTATCACAAATTTTAATAAAATTAGCAATATAAGCATTAGGATCCTCATGAGGTAGTCCGCATAATGGAGATGATTAAATCATCTGCAAGATAGCTGGCTTGATCTTGAAGGTGTTTGCTCGGATGGCCCACTTCCTTATTGCTTGATGAATGCCTGTCACTGTAGGAAGAGTGTAATCCATAAGTCTTGTATTGGCTGTAACTACCGCTCCTTCTCTGTTTTCTTCCATATTGTTAGCCATCACGATTGATTGTTTGGACTTTTCATGTTTCTCCTTTCTATTCCTTCGACAGGTTCGTTTCATCTTATAATCCAAAGGCAATAAGTCTTTGTTTCCAAACTTTCACATGCAACTGGCAATATCAAAAACAAAGCAAAACTTAAGTAAAACAAAAAATTAAAATTCAAACTAAAACTGAGTTATTTAGCTTAATATTAATAAAAACAATCCCCAGCAACGGTGCCAAAAACTTGTCATGCAAAATCTGTAAGTGCACAGAATCGTAACAAGTAATATAATGATGAATGAGTACCGTTTCCATGAGGATTAGTTATTAACTACTAAACTTAATCTACCTCTAATTTTATTTGAATTGTAAAAATTTAATAACAAATTTAAAAGTAATTAACTAATTAAACAACTGTATAAAAATTAACACCAATAACTAATGTTTAAAGTAAACTGAGAAAAATCCAATGAATTAAAATCTAGGGTATCAAGTTTCACCTAAGTTATCTACTCTATTATTTCAATCCAAATTAAGTAATGTTTATCATCTTGTTGACAACAAATTTCTTTAATGTACTTGTTGTTCTTTCTCAAGCAATAACAATGTGTAATTATAGAGAGAATCACATCTCTGTGATATCTAACAACCTATAATTATCTATTAAGCACAAAAAATAATGCACAGCTACATAACTCACAATTATATTTCTATCTCAAGTGAATTTATGGCAAATTATTCAATGACTAATATAAATCAACTTCTCAGTCTAATTTATATCTCAATTCATACAATAGTTGGCCAGACAATCACAAGCATTAAACATATGAATAATTCACTCAACAAATATTGAATAAATATCAATATATTGAATTGAAATAATTAGAGTATCAACTTGGCTACATCCTAACCCTAGAAAATGAAATTGAGTTCATAATGTAAAGAAAAATAACACAAAATCAAATTAAAATCATTTAGTGCAAAGAAGGAAGAAAAAACTAGAAATTTTGAAGATTCCTTGAAGATTCAATCTTGATTTGCGCCTCCAAGAGTTGTAGTCCACTTTCTTGCCTCTAAAACACCTCTAATGACATCTCTTCTTCCCTACAAAAGACCTAAAATACACCTGTTTATACTTGGTATTAGAGGAGATCTGAATCCTAGTTCAAATAGGACTTCTGAATTCTTCCAAACATGAATTCATGTAGGAGTGCAGCTGGAGTTACGCGGGAGTGCAATATCTCTGATTCTTGGTCTATTTTGTGGGAACTCGCATCGTGGTGCCACCCATAATCCGTTGGAGTGCAACTTCTTTGGTTGTGAAATCCTGAGTTTTTCTTCCTTAAGCCATTTAACTCCTATTTTCGTTATGCTTTATTATGAATCAGATTTGCTTCCAAAAATCTACAATTAACTTTATTAGCACATTATTTCTCTCTTATTTTACTTAAAAACTAATCAAAAATTAAAATTAATGCTATTGAATTAGTGAATAAAATTCAATTAACAATATGGTCCCATTCAAGGTGTATTCTGATACACAAAAGAACGATGGAGAATTATGTTTGGTTGATAGTGCTATAACACACATAGTACTTCAAGATAAGAAATTTCTATTAAATTTAACTTTGTTTAAAGCTAAAGTGAGGACTATCTCAGGATCCGTTTGATTTGATTGAAAGATCTAGAAAAGCTAACATCTTGTTAGCAAGTAGAACCAATTACACATTTAAGAGGCGTTGTACTCTAGTAGATCTAGAAGAAACTCGCTTAGCTTCAAAAATATACAACTCAATGGTTATCACATCGATACCATGAATGAAAAAGATAGAGAATTTCTTTGCATCATTTCTCACATCTTAAAACAAAAGCATATATTGGAGAAATTACCTGCTCTATCAACTGGGTCGTATTACACATTCATAAAATCAATTGAAGCTCATGTAGTTATGAAGCAAAAAATCACTGACCCAAAGACTTTTATGCTTAAGCACAACCGTTTCTGCATCTACAATGATAAGAAGAATTATTGAAAATTCATGTGGACATCCATTGAACAACTTGAAGATTTTTCTATCTAATGAAAATATATGCAATGCTTGCTCATAAGGGAAACTAGTTATCAAACCATCGTCTTCTAAGGTTGGTTTGGAATCTCCATCCTTCTTACAACGAATTCAAGGAGATAGATGTGGTCCTATCCATCCACCAAGTGGACCATTTCAATATTTCATAATTCTAATTGACGCTCGATGGTCACATGTCTACCTATTATCTTCTCGTAACATTGTTTTTGCCAGATTACTTACACAAATTATCAAATTACAAGTTCAATTCTCAGATTATCCAATAAAGTCTATACATCTTAATAATGCTAGTGAATTTACATTGAAGACTTTTGATTATTATTACATGTCAGTGAGAATAGAAATTAAGCATCCAGTTCTGCAAGTTCATACATGGAATGGCTTAGCAGAGTCACTTATCAAACGTCTCTAAATAATTGCAAGAACTTTATTGTTACAAACGCAATTACCAACTTCTACTGGGGGACATCCTGTTTTACATGCTGCAGCGTTAATACACTTACGACCCACTGCATATAATTAGCACTCACCATCATAACTTGTACTTGGCTATCAGCCAAACATATCTCATTTAAGAACTTTTGATTGCACTGTACAAGTTCCCATTACTCCTCTATAATGTACTAAAATGGGATCGCAATAACGTTTGAGAATCTATGTTGGATTTGACTTCCCATCTATTTAAAATATCTTGAGCCTTTGACAGGCGATTTATTTACTACAAGATTTGCATATTGCCACTTTGATGAGAATGTTTTTCCACCATTAGGAGAAAGAAAGGTGCTTGTAGAAAGACAGAAAAAGCCTATCGAAACTAAGCAAGAACTTTTATGGAAAGTGACATCATTGTCTAATTTGGATCCTTGTACTATTCAATGTCAGAATAAAGTACAAAGAATAACTCAACTTTAAAAGATTGCTGATCAAATGCTAGATGCATTTACTAATTCTGACAAAATAATAAAATCTTATATTCTAGCTGCAAATACTCTAGTCAAATTCCTATTGCTATTAAACTGTCTACTCAAAAAGTTTTAGATAATTTGTTTAGTCTGTATTTGAAACATGGAAGACCACTTTGGATCTAAAGATTCTATTCCTAGGAAAAGGAAATCGAATTCCATGTTTGCCAAAGCAAATGTCCTTGAATAGACATCAAGCAATGTCCTATTAGAGACATCTGGCAAAGAAAATGTCCTAGAAGAGACATCAGGCCTTGAAATGGCACAACTCCCAGAAATGACTCAAGCTTTCAAAAAAGCTAAAGCTCTTATCCTTGAAAGGACAAATGAAAAGCAATGTCCTATTAGAGACATTTGGCAAAGAAAATGTCCTAGAAGAGACATCAGGCCTTGAAATGGCACAACTCCCAGAAATGACTCAAGCTTTCAAAAAAGCTAAAGCTCTTATCCTTGAAAGGACAAATGAAAAGCAATGTCCTATTAGAGACATTTGGCAAAGAAAATGTCCTAGAAGAGACATAGGCCTTGAAATGGCACAACTCCCAGAAATGACTCAAGCTTTCAAAAAAGCTAAAGCTCTTGTCCTTGAAGAGACAAATGAAAAGGCTAAAACATTTGATAAAGCTAAAGTCATTAATGAGACTAATAAAGAATTTTCTATAAATTATGAGACGTGGAATCGAGATGAGATGATCCTTGATGAGTTCTTCTTATTTGCAATGGCCTCTAAAATCATAAATGATGATTATAAGCCATGCACTATTGATGAATGCAGAACATGATTGGCCTAAATAGAAAGAAGCAATCTCAGCTGAATTGGCTTCTTTGGTTAAACGTGAAGTATTTGGACCAGTAGTCCGACACATGTGCTAGATACAAATGGGTCTTCACAAGAAAAAGAAATAAGAAAAATAAAACTGTCAAATATAAGGCTAGACTTATGACATAGGGGTTTCGCAGTGACCTTGGAATTGATTTTGATGAAACATGTGCACTTATTGTGGATGCAATCACATTCAGATATTTGATTAGCATGTCAGCCTCTGAAGAACTTGACATGCATCTTATAGATGTTATGACTACATATTTATACAGTACACTAGATACCAATATTTATATGAAGATTTTTAAAGGTCTCAGATCGCCTAAAACAAATGCAGCATATCCAAGAGACATGTATTCAGTCAAACTACAAAGATCTTTATATAGGTTGAAACAATCTGGACATATATGGTACTCAGTCAGTATCTTATAAAAGAGGGATATATCAATGATCCTATATGCCCATGTGTATTCATAAAGAAATCTAATTTAGTATTTGCTATTGTGGCTAAATATGTTGATGATATGAATCTGATTGGAACTTCTAAAGAACTCACAAAGACTATTGAATACGTGAAGCATGAATTTGAAATGAAGGATCTTGGTAATACAAGATACTATCTCAGCTTGCAGATTGACCGCAATACAAATGGCATTCTTGGTCACCAATCAATATGTTGAGAAGATCTTAAAACAATTCAACATGGATAAAGCTCATCCATTAAGTTCTCCTATGGTTGCTCAATCTCTAGATCCTAGAAAAGATCCATTTCATCTTAGAGAAGAGGATGAGAAAATACTTGGTCTAGAAGTACCCTATCTCAATGCAATGGGTGCTTTATACTTAGTTCGGATATTGCTTGTGCTGTTATCTTACTAGCAAGATTCAATTCTGTACCAACTAGAAGACATTGGAATGGAGTTAAACATGTTTTCCGTTATCTTCGTGGAACATTTTCCGTTATCTTCGTGGAACAATAGACTTGGGTTTATTTTATTCAAAGAACTCCACCAAAAATCTAGATTGGTTGGTTATACAGATGCTAGATGCTTATCAGATCCTCACAATGTTCTCAAACGGGATATATTTTTATATGTAATGGAACAACAATCTCATGGCGATCTACAAAACAAACATTAGTGGCTACATCCTAAAATCATTCTAAGATTCTTGCATTATTTGAAGCTAGTAAAGAATGTGTATGGTTGAGATCTGTCATCCATCATATTTTGAATTCCTGTGGAGTTCTATTGATTATGGATACCCCTACAATTATTTAAGAAGACAATGTTGCTTGCATTGCACAAGTCAGAGGAGGGTATATCAAAGGTAATAGAACCAAACACATCTCTCCTAAATTCTTCTACACTCATGAACTTCAAGAAGATAGAATAATCGATGTCAAACATATACGATCCAGTGACAACTTAGTGGATTTGTTTACTAAAACATTACCTACATCGACTTTTGAAAAGTTGGCATATGACATCGGCATGAGACGGCTTAATAAGACATCAAATTAATCTAGCCACTTGTCATCATCCACGGGAGTAATAATCAGATGGAGTAGACTCTGGACAAATATGCACTAGACTCTTTTTTCCTTGATCAGTTTTTGTCCCACTGGGTTTTCTTGATGAGGTTTAATGAGGCGGTTATAGTTCTACACCACTTTTCAGTTCATTATTCATTATGTAATTGTATTTTTTCACAAAGGTTTTTATCTCACTGAGTTTTTCCCTAGTGATGTTAAATGCAATTATCTGAAAGTGCTAGAAATCCAAAAAGGAGTATTATGGAAGTGTGTGGATTTGCCACCACATGTTTTCTCACACGTGTAAATTTTATGAGAAGGTGTATACACACCTTATCATCAATCTGTACATGTATTGCCACACAAATGAGTTACTTTAAATGTGGAATAGACGTGGTTTTTGGTGGCACCTTATACATCTCTTTTTAAGACTCTTGGGCTTTATTATTATTTAATTATGATTGGAGGGGTTAGTTGTAGTTTTGCCTATAAATACCACCCCTCCTCCTAGTAAACATACACGGAAATGAATAGAAATAATTGAATGTTCTCTCTCTTTCTCATTGCTTCCACTTAGTTTATTCCATTTTCACCCTTAAATATTGTTATGCTTTATTTTAATTAGTTTATTTCGTTACACTATATTTATTCATACATCACATCTGTCTATATATATATTAATTTCTAGTAGGCTACCTTTATAAATAAACAATATTAAATTAAATTTCTTAATTATACATATTTATACGTGTTGAGTATTTATTTATTGGAGGATATTTCATTATATTAATTAAATTACAAGAAACATAAAAAATAATCACATTAAAAAGTTGTTATAAGTTTTAGTCAAATCTTCTTTCTTTTACACGTATATCTTAGTTTTGTGTCGAATTATCATAAAAGTCATCGAGTTGTTGAATAAATTTGTTCAAACAATTGAACCTTGTTCAATATTTATTTGATTACCTAGCATTATTTCTCAATATTAAATAATTTAGAACAAAAAATAGACTCTAGCAAATTAATACTTTTGTGTGTGTGTATAAATACACTAGGTGACCCAATTTGTGTTATAATGTAGACCTTCAATTTCAACCCTTAGATGTATTGAACAACTGAGATCAACTTAATTAAAAGGAGTAGTATGAATGCATTTATAGCTGTAATCATTCACGAGCAATATTTTCATGATAACATTTCATTTAACTTCTCACTAACTCTCTCTTGAAGGTAGATATGGCAACGAATCGTGTTAGAGCAAATTCATATTATTTTGTATTCATGTCATATTAAATTTTACTAATCCAAAACTGACCTATTGGCTTATTAGATTAAATTTTAAAAACCTAAACTCAACTATTAACTTAACATGTTACTCGAAACTAAACCGTTTAATCCGATTATTTTTCTTTTTTAATTAAATACGATTTATTTAATGAATAGAAATTTATACCAAGATAAAAATTTAAAATCTATTAAAACTTCGTAATATAATTTAATATCAAAATATAATTAAAAAAACTAATAGCACTTGCTAAAGTCTATCTATAACATGTTTGAGAAAATGAAATACATTTTTCCTAAGTAACAGTAAAATATTTCGTGAGATTTCAAAATATTCATAACCTTTTGTTGATGCCTGAAAATTCACAAGCCCAAAGGGTTGAAGAATGAGGCCAAAAATAAGCCCACACAAGCTATAAGCTCATACAAAAGCCTCTATTAGTCTATCAACATGCCACATGCAACAAGCCATGCAATCCGTGGAACATAAATATAAAAAGCCTTCATCATGCAACATACTAGCCCAAATAAATACTCTAAGTCCAGCTAGCTCATCATGCAATTGGTATTTTAGAGCTTAGGCCTAATGCAATTGAGTATATTTTCATTCACTCTTTGGAGCTCAGGCACCAAAACTTTACTCTTTAAGCCAAGTGGACCCAAGGTGCCCATGGTGCTCTAGGGGGATTGTGGTTTGGTTGGCACAAACAAAGAAAAAAAAAAAGCCCATATTTAGCTTAATTTGCTAAAGCCAAAGCCCACTTAGGGTTTACTTTGGTTAAATAATGAATTAAGGCTAAATAAGACCATGTTGGTAAATTAAGGTAATTGGATTAGTGTCCTTCTTCATGCATCAGATGTATAATTATTATTATTATCATTTGAATCATCTATTTAAGTAATATAAATATTAGATAAATTATTTTCATTATCATTATCTCATACATGATCACTTAGGTATTATTAGCCTTACCTCACATTATCTAGATTATTTTACTTTAGTTTTATCTATTGGATAATACCTAACATTATCATTATTTTAGATAAATTAGAACTACTTGCAAACTTTCATTCATTTCACTATAAATAGACCATCGGCATAGCATTCACATTCATTCAGAGTTAGACGCAAGTCCTCATTACAAGAATCAAATACTATCAAGCATTTAGGTTTTAGAAGTCAGTTTGTAGTGATTCCTCACAAGCCAAAATACAGCCTAAACACCTTTTCTTTCATCAAAATCATTCATTTAGCAACTTTGGGTTTAAATACCATCATCCATGTATGTACGAACAATTTAGAATTCTAATTCTAGACAACACAATAGTTGGAACTATTCCTCCTCATTCGTGCATCATCCAGAAAAGCTTTAATAGCCATCCAATCACACATTCCTCGGACATACATACATATTTAGATCGATTTTAAAAAGAAGGAATCAACTCTAGTCACAAACATGCATTAATCAAGCTCCAAGCATCTACACTCAGTAGCCGTTAAGTCAATCTTGTAGTTTACTATCACTCATTTCTTTCATTTGCTCCCATCGCCAAGTGCTCCTAGATTCTTGGCTTTTTCTTTTTCAGAGTTTCCATCAAAGACTCAACACGAGGCTTCCTGGTCGAGCAATCCATCTCGAGGCAATGTGGACCAGCTCCTCGAACTCAAGTGACAGTCTCTTAACAGAAAAGAAGGTGTCCAACTTTTCCTTCCTTTGGAAAAAAGAATGTTGTTGTAATTTGTCCATTCCATCCAAGGGCAAAATTGTCCTTGCATTATTATTGTAAAAGGAGACTCTTTTCACCTTCTTACTTTTAATTAATAAGTAATTTAAAATAATAAGTCAACCAATAATAATTCTTTAGAATTAATAATAATTTTTAACATAATACGTATAAATTTATTAAAATATTTTTTTATTTTCAACACGTTAAACGTGCAAAATGGGTTTTCATAGATATTAAACCCAAACATTGCCCTATATATATATATATAAAGTGAAAATATTACCCTATAAGGAAACCACCGAATTACCCTTGGTGAGCTGTCCCAAGATCTCCTTCCTCGGAAATAATCCTTCAAGCCTTCTATGATCTCACAAATCTAAGTACCATAGGACTTAAATAAAGCACTCAGCTAACCCTCTAAACATGAGTTTTTGATCTCTAAGTCCTTGACTGCATGGAAAACACCAAAATTGTATGGCACAACAACTATGTAGCGCCTTTATAAGAAAAAGGCAGTGGTCACCCTGCCTGCGTGTAAAAATTACTCGAATGTGGTCCCTTCCTTCCACATGTCTCCTCAGAATTCAAACAACACATCAATAGTGACAACAAACCAACTTGATGACAAAGAAAGCCCATACAGTCGCTCATCAAGCATAGGATGAATGGCCTAGATTATTATTCACACGAACCAAGTAAGGAGTATTTAAATGATCATTTAGGGTTGAGACAAGCATGTTGGAATCTAGGTGACAAACCCTAGCTAGATAGCCGTCATTCTTTGGTCCTAGGAACCTCCTAAGTGTTAGGTCACCTCAAGAAGGAAAGATTATGGTTCTTTCACTGCTTCATTTACTTCATACCATTACAAAACCCCTGTAATCGCTCTTTTTACTTCTCGATCCTGCACACATTTTCGCTGGTCGGTCATTAAATAGGCCTTTCTCACCTTGCTGACCCTTTTACTCCATAGTATGACTAACTTGAGCATCGGAGGGGCACGCTGAACACCACTGATGCCTGCTAACCACTCTCTCCATTTTGCAACTTATCATCTATGACGACCAAGGCTAGAGGAAGGTTGGGCAGTACTCAAACTCCATTACGTCTTCCTGAAGGCGAGCTACAAGGAAGGGTTTGCTAATCCAATTTCTTGGTGATCATTCAGCAAACCTATCGTGGCATGTAAGTCCTTTCGAGACATGTGTCGAGTTACTAATGGTGCAATTTTTCTACATCAAATGAAAAATTTGTAAGGTTAGTAACATATTATGTAGGACAACTTATATGTAGGGGTGGTAATTCATGTTCGTAGGTCATGTTCGTATCATATCGAGCTGTGATAGGACAAAGATTAATAAAACACAAACACGACCTTTTATTATTCGTGTCATAAAAGCTCAACACGAACATGACACAATTATTAAATGTGTAACATGATACGACATGTGAACATGAAAAATAAACAGGTCGTATTCGTGTTAGACGCGAACATGACCCGTCTAACACAATTAGGACACGTTTACACAATTGCCACAACCGGCTTATAGTTACGACACGATTATGACATGATTACAGTTACGACACAATTATCATACTATTATACGTTAAAACCTAATTTTAAATGAAAAAACTAAAACAAAATATACAAAATTAGACAAAACTAAATACCAAAGAACCATACAAACTTCAAACGCAATATCAATACAATAAGAAGTCCACTTCAACAATTCAAATATAACAAAAATAATAAAAATAAAGTCCATGAAATCTCAATTTGCTTTGTTTTTTTTTTTTTAATTTAGCCTTAGTTAGTTTTAGCCTTTTATTGTTTAATTTGTTTTAATATTTGATTTAGGAGTGACGTGTCTCCTCATATTATCCTAAAATATTCTATTTCTAATTTTTATTTTTTAATATGGGTAGAATATATAAAATATTATAAAATATTATTCGTGTTAATAATCATGTTAATCATGTTTTAATTTATATTTGTGTCAATCGTGTTTAACATTTATACATGTCATAAATGGATTCGTGTCATAAACGGGTCGTGTCATAATCGTGTTTGAGGTTAAAAGCCCTAAACACGAACACAACACAATTATTAAATGGTTTGAAAATTTTGACACAAACACAATTAAGGCAAATCCAAACTCCTAATTTCTGTATCATGTCAAGTCGTATTCGCATATCGTGACCCAAATTGTCACCCCTAATTATAGGAAGTATATATCAGAATTTGAAAGAATTAAAATTAAGCTTTTAGCATGTGCAAAATATAAATGAAATATTGGACTAACAATATATTAAACATTATGTACATGTACATTGAAGCAAAAATCGTAACATAGAATCTCAAGTGGTTATTTATCAAGGCAGACGTAAGTTGTCTATGCAAGTCGCTCTATGTCGCATATTTTGTTTTAGAGCTTAAGTGGTTAACCTAAACTATAAAATTGAGAGATTAATAAGAAGGTTTGAGAATTAACTAGATACAATAGCAACTTTAATTCTTTTGTTAATTACAGTTCTTGGTTAATAATTTTTTTAGTTTTTGTTGGCTGTTGATGCTTATGTCTTTAATCTACCATATCAATTCTAATTAGTACCTGATTAAATATTTAGCTAGCCTTGTAACAGATGTAATTAATAATTAGAAATAGTCCAAGCTATTTTTCTCTATAATGCTTCCACCTGGCTAGCAGGATTTTAGTATTAATACCAATATGATTGTCTTGATTATTACTAATTTGTCCTTCAAACAATTAGAGCAATAATAGCCTTTTGGGTTAAAAAAAATGTTAGGATCATTAGTTGATAGATAATCATAAATAACAAAAAAAAGAACAGTTATATAATTAAAAAATGCACAGAGATTTTACGTGGTTTAGTTATAAAAACATGTATATACAAGTAGCAAGAGAACTACAATTCACTATGTTACTCTTTAGTTTAAAGATTCAAGAACTTACAATAGCATACCCTCTCTACTCTTAATGCCTAGTCTATGTAAACTTGTTCTCTCCAAGAACACAATACTAATAAATCAAATATCTTACTATCACTACTCTTTAAACACAAAATTGTCAACTAACAAGTAATCAAAACTTAACACAACAGACACATGTGCTAACTTATTAGACTAAGCAACACATGACCTAAAACATAATCGCTAACAAACAAATGTGCTAACTCATCAGATTGAGCACCACATGACATGAAATAAAAATTGAAATTGTTCTACAAAGAATGATGCACTTCTGTGATTCTTACTCTTTACACATGCATACATCATACTCTTTATTATTTTATTATTAGGATACTGATGTAGCATGGCTTATTTTATTATTAGGGTTATTATAGTCTTTTAGTGTTTATTTAATTAGGGTTTTATTTAATTTGGGAAATTATCAGTTTAGAGATTTTGACTCAAAAAGGGATTTTGACTTATCCCAATTAGACTCAAATTCTAATATATCTTGATTAGTATAAATATAGGGTTTCATTATTATTTTGTTAGACGTTGATTATTTGATATATATTAAAGGAGTATTCAGATAGATTGTTGGTTGATAGTTTGTGAGTGTGAGTGTTTAATTAGAAATTGTTTGTTCTTGATTTTGGTTTGTTCTTGTTACCGATTCTCCGTCAATTTGGTATCAGAGCTTAACATCTTTCTGCAAAATTCATCCTAAATTTCATAAACCCCAAATACAACCACTGTTGGTATTGTTCATCACTAGAGTTACTGTTCATCACCGGCCACCTATGCATCACCCATCACCGAATACATCAAATCGTAAATCGGGTCATCCCCATCATTCTTCCTTTCATCATTGTCACCAGAATCCCACCATAAACCCCTTAAAATGCCCAAAAATCGTTCATCGTTGTTGTTGTTCATCGCCACTGACCGGCGAGCGGTGTCTCATCTCCACCACCAGGTTATTTGCCATTGAATCAAGCCTAACATTCTAAAAACCCACCCACTTTGCATAATTACACCACTATCCGAATTTTAAAATTTGCAATTTACCCCTTTTAAAATTTAACCCCTGCATTCTCAATGTGTTAGCCTATATAGTTTCATTAAATTTCACTTTAGCCTATACACTTTCAATTTAGACAAAAACAAAAACAAAAACAAAAACCATTGCATATTTACTTTTCTTGCCTTATTTGCATTGCAGCAGCATCAGATTTATTTTATCACTTATAGGAAATTTTAGTCTAGACTTAGCATTACTACTTAAAAAAAAAAATAGTAGACCCAAATCCCCCGCCTGAACAATATGATTTAAATACCATAAACAATAGGCTGAATGGATTAGAACTAAGGTTCACTCATATTGAACAAATAGTACTTGATATTAAAGAGCAAGCTAATCGTAGAGATAACAATCCTGGGTCATCTAATAGATTTGATAAAGGTAAGGAAGTCATAGGATCTACATCTAAAAGACATCATGAGCGAGAATATACTCATAATCCTTTGTTTGAAGATGACAGTGATGATAAAGGCAGTCATAGAAGCACAAAAGTCATCCTAGGCATGAGTCATCTGACATTCCAAAAGGTGTCAAACACAATGTCCTTGAGTTTGATGGTAGGTTAGAACCCACTGCTTTCTTAGATTGGATAGATGCCATACAAGAGTACTTTGATTGGCATGACATGGTAGACACCTATCATGTTCGTTTTGCTCAACTTAAACTAGTTGGTACCGCCAAGATCTTTTGTTAGTCCATAGAACTAGATTTCACCAACAGCATCATCGTCCTCCTACTTGAGAAGAACTAAAAATGGACCTTACACAAAAAAATGTACCTCAGTCCTATAAGAAGCAACTTTATAGGCAATTGTTTAACCTTAGGCAAGGTTTTTCTAGTGTCTTTGAGTACCAATCTAAGTTTGATAGTCTTCACATTAGGTGTAACATTGAAGAGTCTAATGATGCTGCCGTATCAAGATTTATTAATGGACTTAGGTTTGACATCCAGCATATTGTTGAGTTGAGCCCCCCTAAAAATGTAAAAGATGCCTATAATAAAGCCCTAGAAGCTAAACTCCATGCGAAAACTTATAATGCTAGGCAAACTTCTTTAATGCATACTCTATCTTCTCAAATTAAGGCTTTCAATAGAAGCAACTTTAATCAACAATCCTCCACTACTAGAGCTTCTAACTCATCAACTCCTAGTTAATCCACATCTAGTGCCTCCAATCCTAATGTAAATTCTCGTTTCAACTCGAATAGAGAAAGATCAATGAATGCTTCAAACCAATCCTTTAGTTCCCCAATTGTGTTCCACAATTGTCAAGGCAAAGGTCATGTTGCTGCTCGTTGTCGTAGTCGTACTATGACCATAGGATGTGACCCTGATGAATCAATATATGAGGATCCTGAAGGAGAGGTCTTATAAACATTAGAGGAGAGTGAAGATTTAGGATTAGGAGACATTCAAGAAAAGGAGTTTAATGAGCAATTGTCAGTTATGCGTTGTATCTTGTCGACTCCAGTAGTTTCTGATTCTTGGAAGAGAACTAGTATTTTCCATATCTTAGTTCCCCTTAAGAATCAGTTATGCAAACTAGTGATAGATGGAGATAGTACCTTAAATGTCATCTCCAGGTAGCTTGGGTTAATAAAACAACCCTACCTATCAACCATAGATGTCTTGTTCCTCTTAAGTTATGTTCTTACAAAGAAAACATCTATTGTGACATGTTACCCATGGATATAGCTCATATTCTCCTAGGTAGACATTGGCTTAATGACCATGGTGTTATGAAATATGGGAAAGAGAATATGTATGCTTTTAATCATTGTGATAAACCTATTACCTTGAAACCAACCAAACCTAATGACAATTGTAAGGTTTTAACTAGGGTTCAAAAGGATAAGCCAACTCCAAAATCTAGATCCAATACCTTAGAGCGTAAGAAACACAACTTGAATATTTTGGGCCTAACTCATTTTATGAAATAAAGCCAAGAGACTGGTGTTGTGTACACTTTGGTTCTAAAAGAGCAATCACCTTAGTCTAGTTTAGACTTTTCCCTTAAGACAGGTGAACTTTTCGAAGAGTTTAGTGATGTAGCCCCCAAGCACTTTCCAAATGAGCTACCACCCATGAGAGATATTCAACATGCCATTGACTTAGTTCCAAGTTCACAACTTCCTAACCTTCCACATTATAGGATGAACCCCATTTAGAGAGCTTAGTTAAATAGGCAAACAGAGGGTTTGTTAGAAAAATGTCTCATTCGTCATAGTCTTAGCCCTTGTGCAGTTTCAGTGTTACTCACCCCTAAGAAAGATGGATCTTGGAGAATGTGTGTTGATAGTAGGGCCATTGACAAAATAACTATTAAGTATAGGTTTCCCATACCTAGACTTGAGGACATGTTGGATGAGCTAGCTGGTTCTAGTTGGTTCTCCAAGATAGACTTAAGGAGTGCTTATCACCAAATTAGGATTAGACCAGGTGATGAGTGGAAAACCACTTTTAAATCTCTTGATGGATTGTATGAGTGGTTATTATGCCTTTTGGTTTGTCTAATGCTCCTAGTACTTTTATGAGAGTCATGACACATATGTTACGACCCTTTATAGGGAAGTTCCTTGAGTTTATTTTAATGATATTCTCATATATAGTAAGAGTGAGGAAATCATTTAGACCATCTTAAGAAAATTTTCAGTACCCTTAGAAATGAGAAGATATACATCAATCTTAAGAAATGTTCTTTTATGCAGTCTCAAGTCCTTGTCTTAGGATTCATAGTTTCTTCAGAGCATATTAAAGTTGATCCTACTAAGATAAAAGCTATTAAATCGTGGCCTACGCCTAGGACTTTGTCTGAAATTTATAG
The DNA here is from genome assembly GCA_013180625.2 of Boswellia sacra. Classification (NCBI taxonomy): domain Eukaryota; kingdom Viridiplantae; phylum Streptophyta; class Magnoliopsida; order Sapindales; family Burseraceae; genus Boswellia; species Boswellia sacra. The sequence goes on along the minus strand of SNVD02008386.1, from coordinate 127,637 downwards.
TTTTCATGGATTAACTTCTTTCTATAGGAGATTCATTGGAGAGTTTAGCACCATTATGGCACCCATCACTGATTGCATGCGAAAGGGTGAATTTCAATGGACCCTTGCAGCCACTAGAGCGTTTGAGTTTGTTAAGCAACGTATGACTCAGGCCCCTATTCTTAGGCATCCATATTTTTCCAAAGTCTTTGAAGTAGCTTGTGATGCTTCAGGAGTAGGTATAAGAGAAGTCTTGAGTCAAGAGTGTCTCACCCTATTGCTTTCTTTAGTAAGAAACTCAATGAGGCTAAACAAAGATATTCTACCTATGATAAAGAGTTCTATGTTATTGTTAGATATTTTCAACATTAGCAGTGTTTTCTTTTGCCTAATGAATTTGTACTTTACTCTGACCACCAAGCGTTAAAATATTTTCAATCCCAAAAGCGAATAAATGAGAGACATGTTAAGTGGTCTGAGTTTCTTCAAATGTTCACCTTTGTCCTTAGACACAAGCCTTGAGAGGATAATAAGGTAGCTGATGCCCTTAGTAGAGTAATGTACACCTTTCAAACCATGCAAGTTGAAATTGTAGGATTTGATAGGATGAAATCTGAGTATCCCTCTTATCTTGATTTTGGCATCATTTATAAGGAACTCTTAGATAATAACCGTAGAGATCATGTAGATTTTATCATTCGTGACGGTTACCTTTTTAAGGTTTCTGATTTATGCATTCCTCGTACTTCTATGAGAGATTTTCTAGTTTGGGAAACACAAGCTGGAGGATTAGCTGGTTACATAGGGAGAGATAAAACCATTGCCTTAGTTGAGGATAGGTTTTATTGGCCATCATTAAAGAGGGATGTTGCTAAGATTGTATCTCAGTGTCGTACTTGTCAACTAGCTAAAGCTAGAGAGCTTAATCAAGGGTTATACACTCCCCTCCCTCTTCCTTACCTTCCTTGGAGAGATGTTAGTATGGATTTCCTTTTAGGATTACCTAAAACCGCTAGGAAGCATGATTCTATTTTTGTTATAGTTGATAGATACTCTAAAATGGCTCATTTTATCCATTGTTCTAGGACTAGTGATGCTTCACATATAGCTCAACTATTCTTTAGGGAGATTGTCTGTCTCCATGGACTACATGTGTCAACTGTGTCTGATAGAGATGTTAAGTTTGTTAGTTACTTTTCGAAGACATTTTGAAAACTATTTGGTACATCTCTTAAGTTCTCTTTAGCTGATCATCCTCAAATCGATGGCCAAACTAAAGTGGTTAATTTTAGCTTAGGAAACTTGCTTCGTTGTGTGGTAGGTGAAAAGTTAGGTAATTGGGATTTAGTGTTACCTATGGCTAAGTTTTCTTATAATAATGTTGTTCATAGGTCAACTGGTAAGAGTCCATTCATGATTGTTTATGTTATTGCACCCCACCGACCCATTGACCTTGTTCACTTACCCTCTCACTACCCTTCTATAAATTTTGCTACTGATTTTGCCACCCATATGTGTGATTTGCATGCTGAGGTTAGACAAATGATTTTCTTGAGCAATGATAAATATAGGTCTGCTGCTAATCTGCATCGTAGAGAAAAGGTTTTTAAAGAAGGTGATTATGTCATGGTTCGCCTTGATCCTTCTCTCTTTCCTAAATAAGCTAAGAAGAAATTGCAAGCCCGTGCCCATGGCCCATTTAAAGTTAGTCGTAGGCTTGGTTCTAATGCTTATTCGCTTGATTTGCCTTCTGATTGGAGTATCAATCCAATTTTTAATGTGGCAGACTTGTTTCCTTACCAAGGACATTTCGAGTCTCCAGCTATTTTTGATGTTCCTGCAGGTTCTTCTACTGTTGTCATACCTTGTTTGCCTCCGTTCGATCCTTCACCGACTGATAAGTCGATCGCATTTTGGATGACCACTTTGTTGCTTCTATTACTAGTGGTTTTCGTCGTTTCCTTGTTCGTTGGAAGGGACGACCAGCCGATGATGAAACTTGGCTTCTTGAGGATGAGCTCCGTCGTATCAATTCCCATGCTTTAGATTTTTACTTGCAATCTCACTCCTCCGAAGACAAGTCTTTCTAAGTCGGGGGGAATTGATGCAGCATGGCTTATTTTATTGTTAGGGTTATTATAGTCTTTTAGTTTTTATTTAATTAGGGTTTTATATAATTTGGAAAATTATCAGTTTAGGGATTTTGACTTATCCTAATTTGACTCAAATTCCAAAATATCTTGATTAGTATAAATATAGGATTTCATTATTATTTTGTTAGACATTGATTATTTGATATATATTAAAGGAGTATTCAGATATATTGTTGGTTGATTATTTGTGAGTGTGAGTGTTTGATTAAAAATTGTTTGTTCTTGATTTTGGTTTGTTCCTGTTACGGATTCCCCGTCAGATACACATGAACAAAAGACATTTACACCGAAATAGTAGTAAAGAGGCTTCTCCCAATTCAAAACATATAGAAGTTCTCAAAACATATAGAAACCAAGCAAAAAGCAAGAGCAGAGCCACATTGTCAAAAAATTAGGGGGCCAGTTCACGACTATTTTTTTCTAACATAAAAAATGTAAAAGTACATAATATAAATTACTATTAGAAGATTAAAACATAATTAAGCACTAAAAATATAGAATAGATAAAAAATGACAATATTAAAAAGTTTTATAATTCATGTATCAAAAAATCGAAATGGAACTTGGTGTTCTTCCAAATTTTGAAAATCATCTATAATTGATAACATGTTAAATGTTTTAGCAATTTCCTTCTCATTGTACATAATCATCGATTTTGTAAGAATTTCATCTTTTATTTTGTTGCAAATACTTGTCTTAATAATACGTAATGCCAAAACACACCTCAAAAGCTGCAGTAAAAATGGAAAGAGTAAGCACAAGCACCATTATTGATTCTATAAACCAATGGCTACACTGTTGATCTTCTAGTCCTTACCAACCGTTGACATAAATAAAAAATTGTTGATAATTTTCTAATTTTAATTGTTGAACTATATTATGCTCATTTAATGTTGAAGCTAAATTTTCAAGAGTTCCTTTTTTATAATCCGTAAAGTCTTTCAGATAAAACAAGTCTACCAATTGCTAATATCATCGATCAGCTCTAAAAGATTCACCCGTTTCTTAAGGATCCAAGGATGAAAAAAGTATTAAGCAACTCTACCGCATTTGTATTAAGTCGACTATTTAGTTCTTGTAACTAAGAATCTATTATAGAATAGAAAATATCTACTCGATATATAATGTCACTCTATTAGTTAATTTTTTTATGTTTTATTCACAGTGTTTCATTTTTTTTTTAAATAACGTTGCAAGCGTTATATCACCTATCTTCAATCCATTTGGATAATTTAAAATGTTTCCTTAAACAAAAAATAATAATATATATTTTTATTACAAGAAGTTTGAATTTTGATGACTAGAGGCGGCCGGTGTGACTAAGAAAGGACCAAATCTTCAATATCTCAGGCATCGTAGGGTTAATAGAATTTCAAAATATTTTATGTATTTGTCTGGTGTAAAATTCTAACTTATTTTGGAAATTTGTCATTGTATCGTATCTCTTATTTATATATCTTTTATTCTTTACTAGTAAAATTAAATTTGTTGTTCCAATAAAAATTTTCTTCAAAAGTTTTATTAATGTGTATATTAGGTATATTATTGATATGATATTTCAATTTAGTCCAGTCTCATACAAATTTTTTGATCTGTCGCTGCCATATTGGAAATGAATTAATTGTCATAATAAAGCATATAAACATGGCTAAAGAGTTCAACGATGTCAATAGCTGACCCCATAGGCAGACGCATGTGGAGACCAGGGGGGGCCCGGGGCCTCACTGAAAAAATAAAAATTTGTCATACCCCTTAAGTTTTAAAAGGTACGTATAGATCCCTATATAAAAATACAAATAATTTTCACATTCTCTAAGATATGCAGCCGCCTCACTAGGTTATCTCTCAACCTAACCAACTTGTCTTTACCTCTCTCCCACCCTTCCAAGTTATCATAACACACAAAAAGACAATCTTCTTCTATTTTTCAAGTGAGTTTATATTTTATTCTATTCAATATTTTATTATTTTATTTTATTCATAGAATTTTATTCAATTTTTTTAGTGTTTTCTTTAAGTTTTGTACGAATTTTTCTTTCAAATCTCAATGCAATACTGATTGTTTAATGCCTATTTATTTATTTTCAATGCTTAACATTTAGCTAATTTTAGATGCATCTCATTCTATGTTGCAATTTAAATAAAGAGATAATATCCAACTTATCTACTAAAAATATTACAATGAATTAATTAAATAAAAGCAATAATTTGGACATTTTATATTAATAGATCTAGAGTGAACTTGATGATAAATCAAGTTTTCTTACTACTTTTTTAGATTAATTGCTTTTTGGCATGATTACAATAAAGTTTTCAAGTTGATCTTCAAGTACTTTGAGCTGAACTGCTAAAAAATCTTTAGGATAAAATTGAGCAAGTCGTATAAGCTTCTGCTTATCAAAAGCAGAAAATAAATCACTTGGATTCAGACATGCCACACAAAGAAGCGACTCAATATTTGTTTTAGTAAAACGATTATTTAGTTTAAAGTTGAAAGACATTTCTAGTCTTGCTCAAAAGATGGTCAAAACAAAGAAAGACAAAATTTATCTATTGGTTTATCTTTTTTTGACATTGGCACTAATTCTACCAGTTGTAACTGCCACAACTGAGAGGACATTCTCTGCTTTGAATATTGTAAAGACTGAATCACGCAATCGAATAGGAGATGAATGGATGAATAATAGCTTGCTTGCATACATTGAGAAATATATTTTTGATGGCATTGACAATGAGGTAATAATGCAACATTTTTAAAATATGAAAACTCGTAGGAGACAGTTATGATTTTGTATTTTTTGAATAAATTAACTAGCACATTTTAATATTTTACATTTTGTTTTATTGTGTTAGGATATATTCTAAGGAGTAAGGCCTCTTATATCCCTCTAAGTGTATTTTTTCTAATTTTGAATAAAATTTTTTCATTTTTTATCAAAGAAATTAAAAAAATTTAAAAATGCTAAGGTGCCCCTCCTTTGACAAAATCTTGGGTCCGCCACTAGCTGACCTTAAACCAACTTGAAATGTGGCGGACCCTAAACCAACTTGAAATCACCAACAATGCTGGCTAGACGCATTGCTAGCCTCCCTTCCCGAGTTCCCACCTGCTTGGCGTCTGGAATTTTAAGGTCTCTAGTTTTTTATGAGGAATTTTTTAATTTCAACAGTGGAAGTGTACAGGAAGTTAATTTTTTCAACAGTTATAAAAGTAAGTTACACATGCATATATATATTTCTGCATAAAAACACACGCATTAGAGTATATCGAGCATAATACGTGTCTTCCATTCAGTAACAAACACAGAATTTTATCTTGGAGGGGCTTCTTTAATATTTTTTTTAGAAAACCTCAATATACATAAGAAATTATTAATAAAAAAACACATATAGACAGGAGACATAATGAATATTATCTTTCAAAATTAAATAATCTTAATACAATAAACAAAAATATAAAATTCTAATGCTTAATAATTTATTCTATAAAGACATATAAATTATCTTTAATGACGAGTATCTATATTAAAAAAATATTGCATAATTAGCTCATTGTCATGTATAAAGAAAATATTTTTATTTATAGTCTTAGATTAGCGTTAAAATTTAAATTTTGAGTTCTATGTTTGAAATTTATAAATAAACCTTTTACACTAATTTCAAGATAACTTTGCATTGAATTGTTAATATTTTTCTTAAACATAATGATATGAAATTAAAAATAAACTCTCTTTTAAAATATCTCTCCATATTTTTTTTTAAAAAAATTATTATTTTACAATAACCATTATATTTTATCCAAAAAGACTACAAATGCATAAAAATAATAAGAAGGCTCAAACATAATTTTTTTTTTAAAATGAAGTTTACAAATGTGTACACTTATTGATACGTATAAATTATAAAGGGAATAACATAATACAAATAAGATATATAATATAGTTATAAAAGTGTAAGTTTGATAAGCAACTAATGTGAGAGAGAGAGAGAGAGAGAATCCAAAAATAAGTTTTTTTGTTTAAGAAGGGCGTAACAAAACTATTATAAGTAAGGGAGCAAAAGAAAGTTTTTAAATTCTAAGAGGGCCCCTCCAACCCCCCACACCAAACCCACCAACCCTCGCGTCACAGCCTATGCTTCTACGTGCCAAGACATACACATACATTTATAACAAGAAACCATTTTATTGGTTTACCAAATAGATCGACTGAGGTACGATGTATATATATTATTCTATTACTATTATGATCTCTAATGCGACATGCGTATGTCCATAGATTACAGAGAATAATTAATACTAATTAAATAAAATACGAAGAGAGCGAAACTTAGTATGCATAACTAGTGAATTTCTAGGAACGAAGAGAGAATTAGCAATTTATTTATAATTTCAAGTCAAGAGAGCATATTTTATAGACTATAGTAATTGACGTATATAAGTTAACTTTTACTATTTCAAAGTAATTGACTCGGTTGAATTTGTCATCCCAGGCTTTGCAAACTTTTACTATTTCAAAGTAATATTATTGGGTCGGCCGAGTCTTTAGGTGTTGTTTGTAAAAAAAAAAAAAAAAAAATAGTATTCAAAAGAAACCAACCAATTGCTGCAGATCTAGCACCCCGTTTCTTGAAGCATTTCCCATAGTAGGGATTAAATCACAGAATTGTTTATAAAAGAAGAGATCATGTAGCTTTTCAACGCATGTGGAAAATTAAATGATAAAAAAATAAAGTAAAGCTATGGGTATATTTTGAATTATTTATGCCAACTTTTCAGAGAATCGAGTTAATAAAGCATTGGCAATTATCTTTTAAGCTAAAAGGAATTTGTTTTCATAGGCCAAGGGGGCATGGGCCCCACTGAAAAATTTAATTGTATCTCTTAAGTTTTAATAGTTACAAATAATACCTCAAAAAAGCCTTTATATAAAAAATACTTAATTTTGACAAGTATATCCTTCTGCCATGGGTTCAACCTTAATTTTAATTGTTATTTTTGACAAGTATAATCAAAAGACTTTTAAAACTTATATATATGTTAGAAAATTCTTTCTTGAAACTATAATATAAAACTTATATATGAAAAAATTATATAATTTTTAATTTATTTGAAAATTATTTGAAATATAATTAAATCTGAATTATTATATATTTATCTTCTCTTATTTATCTGAATTATTATATATTTATCTTCTCTTATTTATCTTAATTCTAGAGTAGATGGTGCCCCTCTAAAGAAAATTTATGAGTCCACCGCTGCTTATTTTATTATTTAATATATAACAAATGGCGGTAATATGCTTCCTCTTAGATCTTTCTAAAGTTAAAATTAGATTATACTATCTGCCAATCTATAGTTTTTGACTTTTTGTTTATGGAATTTCCTGTTTTTTCCACTATTAATTCTTAATTGTTTTTTGCTTCCTCTTTTTATCCTTAAAAAAATTGTCTTTAATTAACACCCTATAATCCCATATTAATTAATCATATTGATGGTGGTAATAGATAATTGGGTGCTAGTGGCCAGCTGATACAGAGATAAAGTTTTGATGAAAGAAGCAAATGAAATGAAGATTACTATATGTAAAATTATTAAAATATTGTTCTTCTATTAAATCATTGAACCGAAATGAAGTCAATACAATAATTCGGTTCATTAACCACACTGTTTATAAAGCCATATAGACATTGACTTTCACTGTTTATAAAGAACATAAGAAACAAAGAAATTAAAAGAATCCAAAAAATCGAGACTAGATCCTGAAGTGCACAGCACTGGGATCAATGTCCTCTGGCAGGCTTCGGTGAGGTGGGATCTTGGGAAGAAGGCTAGCAATGTGTCTAGCAGTCTCTAAATAAGACGCATACTTGTAAATATTTCCAAGCTGTTTAGCATCGGCATCGTTGAACTCTTTAGCCTTCGTTATTTCCTGTATGGCAATTTCCATTGGCTTCATGTTACTCTTGTGACTGCTTCTCTTGTCAATCAAGTCCTTGAGCGACTTTTTGAAGCACCAACTTCCTGTTTTTATATTGAAACGATACAAGCTCAGAAACCGCTGCCCATATACGGCTATGAACTCTACTGCAGCCATTATGAACTCAAATTCCTCGTTGGACATGTAGTATGGGAAGCTAATTCTTGTCCATCCCGGTTTCACTCCTCCATAACCCTTCAAAAAAAAAATTTTAATTTATAACAAACATCAGAATACAATGTTTGCATACATAGAAACTCTTTTAAGTAGAATCACGTGATATTTTATTAATAATAAAATCTTATCATATATATATTTATTTTAAAATTAAATATCTACCTTTTGTATGGCAGTACGAATTTTTAGTGATTCAGTCTCATCAAAATTAAGCAGACTGTGACCATATGGTCCAGCACAAGCGCACCCACCACGAGCCTGAACGCCAAAGAGGTCATTGAGAAGTGTTGCAACAAAAGGTCCATGAAGAGGCTTGTCCCGCTCATTTTTCATGTTCCCCATAGGGGAATTGGTGGTGGTGTAAATGAGAAAGGATAAGATAGCTTGTCGTTTGGCTACCGTATTTCCCAAAACTTCAACGTTTCGATTTGGGAGAAGCCTTTCTAATGCTGTTTCGATGTAAATGTCTTCCTGTTTCTCGATCACTTCATAGCCAACGTATTCTTTAACCCAAAAGGCCAACGCTGCCCTAATCGTTTGAATTATAGGAGGAGTTCCACCATGCTCTCTTTCTTCTATTTCGTCCACATATAATGTGTCCTACAGTTGATCATCAATGATGTTAGGATCAAAGCAAAATTGGAATTAATTACATAGATTCATCACATGCAACAATTTGGCACGTACCTTCTCACTGTAGCCATTGACATAATGAACTGTTCCACCTCCACAAGTTGATGGGGGAGAAGATGCCAATAGATAAAGAGTCTTGCTCATCAGAAGAATCCCAGGAGTCCCTGGACCTCCAAGAAACTTATGTGGACTGAGGAAAACAGCATCATAGCCGTCGATCTCTCCTGATCTCATGCCAATCTCCACGTAAGGACCACTATGATCATAGCAAGATTTAGGGACACAAACAATTAGTACGTGATGAAATAGTTATAAAAATTATAAAAATAAGTTACTTGTCACAAAATTTTAGAATAATTTTGTACCTTGCAGCATAATCGAAGCATGCAAAGGCGCCATATTGGTGGAGAAGTCTAGCAATTCTTCTTGTATCTGAATAAATTCCCGTCACGTTACTACAAGCAGAAAATGAACCTAACATTGGTTGTCTAGTATCTTTATATAACTCAAGTTGAAGTTTCAGAGCTTCAATGTCTATCAATCCATTATCATCCAAACCAATCTCTACAACTTCAGCTAAACTCTGTCTCCATGAAAGGATATTAGAGTGGTGCTCATAAGGTCCTACAAAGACGACCCATCTCTCTTCATAGCTCAGACATTTCAAAAGCCTTTCTCTCATGATTGGTGTCACTTCCATACCCATAACCTCTTGCAGCCTCTTGATGGCGGCTGTTGTGCCTGAACCACAAAAGATTATTGCATCGTCGTGCCCACCTCCCAAGCATTTCTTAATGTAATGAGATGCTTCATGCAACATTTTGGTTGTGCGGTCACCCACATGACTGTCACATGTGTGAGTGTTCCCTGCATGTACACACATGCAAAAGAGTAACATAACTAAAGTTGTTGAGAATTGAAATATTATATATATATATATTTCTATGTCTTATATTATGTACGTTACCATAGCTAGGAAGAACATTGTTGATGATATAATCTTCGATGTAGTGAAGAGACCTGCCCGAGGCGGTATGATCTGCATAGGTGACTCTGCGTTTCCCAAAAGGAGAATGAAATTCTGCATCTTCACCAATTATCTGAGAGCGCACCCAAGAAAGTCTTTTCTCTGATGACTCACTTCTTGGCGCGCCCATTTCAACCACCCTAAATGACTCACAACGGTGGCAACCGATATCATCATCATTTGATGATTCTGATCTAGTTTTAATAGAGGAATCGGTTTTCCTTGTCTCAGCTTTCCCATGTTGATCATGCCTTAGTGTTTGAGCACCACCTGCGATCCCTTCCACCATCACTACTTGCTCAAGCTCCATTAAAGATAGAAACAAGATGTATAGACAAGAAAGGCAAGAAGAATTTCGTAACAGATGGTTCGTTTGTTTTGTAGAAACTATATGCGATCGAGTTGCTTATATAAAGGAAGAGAGTTACTGTGGGTGGTGACAATTGGAGGCAGTAAAACAATTGAAGTTGATTATTATCGATATGCAATTCGGGTAGCTTCTCAATTGTCTTCGGGCAGCTTGTCATTTCCTCTTGCAACCTCTCTCTCTCTCTTTAAGTTCACAAAGAGAGTTTTTTTTGTGAAATCTGAACCGAAATTTGCTGACCGAGTACGCAAATAGACAGTGTCTGTTCGTTTTGGTTGTTTGTTTTTCGTTTTCTGTGTGTTGACTAAATTGAGAAACCAAGGTCCTGCAAAATGGCGTCGGCTGACCAAGGGTATCCTAAGAAGGAAGATGAAATTTTTGGACGACCTTGAACTTTGGTTAATACTAATTGCCTCCAAATATTTTGAAAAGTAACATTGCTATCCTAGTTAACCAAAATATTCTTCCCTTCGTCTAGTGAAATCAATCAAGGACTTTTCCATGAGGCTTTAATTAACCAAAATGTTCTTCACTTTGTTTAAAAATTCCATTAAGTATACATGCATGCCATTTCATGATATCGTGAAAAAAAAAAAAAGAATGTATCTTCGTGCTTTTAATCTCTAAGTTTGAGGTTTATAATATGCTAGCTATAGTGTAGTTTAGACATTTAGGACTTTATTCAACGTAATTTTGGTTTTTTTCATTTAGTACTTTGATAGGGATATTGAAGCGTGAGAGCTTGAATTATTTTTTAATAGATATATAGTTCCTTTTAATTTTGAATTCCATTATTGTAGAATATTTCAGATTCTATATTAATTTGATAAAATTTTCAATTTTATTTTTTGTGTTAAAAAATTGTGGTAAATAATTAACAATGTTCTCCCTCCAGTTCCATGCATTGATATTTGATGTGTTCGAAACTAGCAAGTATACTAGTCGCACAAGTAATAAAGTGATGAGTAAGATATCGTTCCCACGAGGATTGATTCTAATTAAATTTGTTATTCGAAAGCGAAAACAGAATAAATGGGGGGTTTTGTTGATTGATTAACTAGATGAAATATTAATGCAAATAAAGAATAACACAATGCAAACTTAATTGAAGTGAGAATTAATCAATGACAGAAATTTGGCTAAGGGATCATTCTCTACCACAAGATATGGATTTGCGAATAAATCATAGAATTGTCATCCAATTACACCATTGAAATTATCAACCGTAGATAACAACAAGCTCTGTTATCCCAATCTTTCCTTACTTTGTTGTTAAATAAAACAAGCTCTTTATTTAATCTCTATCCATTAAACAACCTAGAACAAGCTCTCTGAGTTTAATTCAATGGATGCATTACGATAAGAAAGATAGGTTGATCTAAGCAATAAAACACACAAGCTCGGATTATTTAACTTAGGTTGTATTCTCCAATTGCAATCTCTGATCACAATTTTGCTATTAAGGATTAGAAATTCAAGACAATTACGGATCAAGATTCTACTCTAGCAATAGACAACAATCAGATTATATTCAGTTGGCCATTCCAAATACAATCAGCAAGCAATCATAAGCATTAGATATGGGAAAATACAAGCAACTTCAATTAGAGAATTGGATAACAACTTCTTGCACAATCAACTCACAAAAACTATATCAAGGGCTTTGAAATCACCCTCAACCAATCCAGATTCAGTTACACATGTTCAAAAATGTCATAAATACAATACAATACATAAAAATTCCAGAAGATGAAAGGGAAGGAAAAACTTAGCAAATCTGATGAAATCTCTTAGGATTTGTAGTTCTTCCTCTTTCCAAGCCTTCAATCTCCTTCAAGAACTCCAAGAGATGAGAGAAATCCCAAGATTCAGCCTCCACCACGTTCTCCCCTCTTCAAGTTATGAAAATAAAACCCTAAAATGTGTTTAAATACTCTGCTACAGTAACATGCTACAGTGTCCCGTATTATACATGCTACAGTGATGTGTGGAATTACATTTCTACACTTCTTACACTGTTTTGATTACAAATTTCGGTACACTGAATGGATTCATAAACCGTAAATTTCTCCAAAAAGTAGACTTCGAGAGCTTTTCAACGGTATATGATATGTCATCGGGTTCATTGTATATCAATACAATTAAATCCGAGAAGATGGTTGACTAGCAGAGATGAAAATGAAGGGTTTTACTTCACTTTGGTGCAAGTTCCTCCAAAACTCCTACAAACATCAAAACCACACAAAAACATAAAAATACCAAGGTTATAGCAAAGAAACATAGATGAATTGATATGAAAATGATACATAAATAGACACCTATCAAATTCCCCCACACTTAAACTTTGTTAGTCCTCGAGCAACTACGACGATATGAAACAAAACTAAATCGAAACAGATTCAAAGAAAAAATTAAAACACACATGTTTTAAATTGCAAATAGGCCTCAAAGATTGTACTTAATTATAACTCAAGGAAAACTTCAAAATAATGCACTTGATCAAGAATCTTATTACAAAGATTAGTTTCGCTCTACTTCAATTCCTCAAGTGTGTGTGTGTGGAGCCATTCTCACCTAATCACTTGTAACCCGGATGAGTTTATGCATAAAAATGAATCATATTTAATAGTGAAGATGTGTGTATAAATGAACTCCATAGGCCTGCTTTTCAAGTCACTCTCCACTAATGTAGACATGCACAACACTAAAGATCAAGTAGGGCTTTATTAAGCTTGTAACGTTTGGCTTGGGTGAAGGTATGATGAATGATAATAATTTGGCTCAAATCACCCACAAACACATAAATCATTCAAGATTATGTAGAGCTCAATCCTATAACACAACTTTATTTCAATTCACTAAGTTACTCCCCCAAACTTATTTAGAACACTCAATCTTTTTTTTTTTGTAGAAAACAAAAGAAAATTACACCCCCACACTTTGTTGTTTCATTCTTTTTAAGAACACTCAAGGGTATAGATCTCTTTTTCTTCTTCTTTTTTTCTTTTTTCTCTTTTTTTTCTTTTTTTTTTTGTTTTTTTGTTTTTTTTTACAACACTTCCCCTCCCCCACACTTAAACAACACATTGTCCTCAATGTGTAAGTACATGGACAAGAAGGACAGATTGGTTTTTTTCTTTTTTTTTTTTTTTACAAACACAATAGAACTCACTGGCATTGCTGATGACACAACCCAACCTCCTCTGACGTCCCAAAACCAGAACATAGCTCAGAATTTAATTGTGAATGATCTACATGCTCATAGGTAAGGGATAAACTGTTTGGAACAAATTCATTTGAAGTTAGGAAATCTTTTAGTGAGTTAACAAAGAAAAAGGCTTACAGAGGCTCAAAGGGGTAACTAGGGATCAATTTCTGTCAAGGTTGGCTATTAATGCTCAAACGGTCCAAAGATGGCCTAAATCATTTCCCCAATGTTGCACAGTCTAGGATTTCGCCTCGAGTGACCATCAAACAAGTTCTAGAATTCATTGAAATCTGAAGACACATTTAAAATTACATAAACTTTCTCTAAGTGAACAAATAACTCAGTGATAATAGCTCAGTGCTCAATGTTGCGCAAAGAATCAAAAGCAAAGCGAAAACCAATAAACATTTCAAGCGCTCAGATCCATGCATCATTTATCATTTTCCAAGAGTTATTCTTAATTCAATCATTATCTTATCATCGACCCACAAAATGCAAGAAAAGAGGTACGTAGCGTTGTTACACCTGAGTCAAGATTGTATATTTCAACAATCCTTAGGACCAGTAGCCGCAGACTTAAGGTTTCCAGCCTATATACCTTTATTATGAAAGAACAAAACAAGAAACAAGACACTTCAAACAATATGAAATAAACAAACTACAGATTTATTTAGAGAGAATGTGTTTCAAGAGTTAAGGAAGCCCCATATTCTGCCATTCTCAGGTTTTTCCACATTTTTTTTTAAATCGAAACTGATAAAGACGAAAATACATAACAACTCTAAATTACGTAAAACTAAAACTTACTCATAAAATAACAAAGTCCAACAAGTCAGCAAACACAAACAAGTTAGTTAGAATAGGTCTAAAAAGTTTAGAAGTTAGCCTCCTTATTCGCATTATGGATGAAAGAATCCAATGTGTTTTCAAGAGGCCTTAACTTTTTAAGACACCACTCTAAAGGCCAGATTAGAAAATATTACCTGCACGTAAAGAATAACCCTGAAAAACTCAAAGAATAACATGAAAAATCTCAATCAACACAATAAAAATTAGCAACAGCAACAAACCATATGATAGAGTTACAGATGGAGCGTTAAATCCACCTATGCCTTTTATTGCCTTCTCAACACCAATTCTATCCCGAGCCGTTGTTTGATCCGGTCTACTAGACGCATTCTTGGAGTTTATCAATTAACTCCTCCCCCTACAGTTGAAGCTGTAACCAGGATTTGCCTCGTCGACTGTGAGATGAAGTTTTTTTTCTACTACTTGATCAAGAAAAGACAACAAACCATCAAAAAAATTATTGACATTTAACAAACCAATGGGTTTCCGATGGATGTTTAGCTGTGCCCAAGAGGTGTTTTGAAATATCTCCTCTAATGTACCATAACCACCGGGCAAAGCTATAAATGCATCAGATTTAATGACCATATGTGCAATACGCTCATGCATGCTAGAGACCTGTAACCTTCTTCCCATTGTAATTGCCTACGATATCTCAGTACAGCTAATGGTGTTAGGGATATGCTGAGACTTTGCTCCCTCTCAGGATGTAGCTGTTTGACACACACCCCCTTACGCAGATAACCCCCCCCTCCATAAATCAATGCATACCCTCGCAGCTTAATGTCCTACCAAGATCAAGAGCTGTGTTGTAAACTCTCCATCTTTACCAAATGTGATCCACAAATACCATATATGTTGGAATCTGCCGATTGGGTGTTTTCTCCTTGTCTATATCGTGTCTAACCTTGTGTAAGACAATGATGCACGTTAGGTAATTGCTTTTCAAGTGCAAGACAGGTTATAATAATGACATTTTGAATATGGAGAATGGATATATACACACGTAAGACTCTCAAATTTGACACATGGGGACATAATTTCGGTGGGGGTTGCTCGATGCAGATTTATCGCCCCAAGATTTGAAAAAATGAGATATGCTTTCGGCGGGGTTTGACAAAACCTACACACTTGTCTCCCACTTGAAGCATGAAAAATGGAAATATACTTTCGGTGGGGTTTGACAAAACCGCCACACTTGTCTCCCACGTGAAGCATAAAAAGTAGAGATATACTTTCGGCGGAGGTTGACAAAACCTCCACACTTGTCTCCCACGTGTGCTTATGTCATGGGGTAATCATATGGTTTGTCAAACAGAAAACTTGAAATTAAAACAAACAAAATCAACAAACAACAACAACACCAAAAACAACATTGATAATCAGATCAAACGAAACAAGAAAGAAATAAAATTCGACAACAACAACACACATTCAAATATACAAGTAGTTGTGATTGTGGCTCACATCTTCCTCTGGTTTTACGTCTAGTAACGGCTTAAACGCCTTCTATGAGTCGGGGATTTGCTTCCCATCCAGTTTTCTTATAAACTGGCAAACAGGGTCGTTTTTAGTCAGATTCCCTAGACTATAACACTGCAATTCATCACGCAATTGTGTCCATAGATTAAGCAATTCACGCTGAACAAGTCCACAAGAATGTGACTCAAGAGTTAATAAAACATTATCGAGCGACTCATTACTCAGGCCATTCTTAATAAATGACAGTTTATCTTCTCTATTTCTGGACACAAAACCTAATGAACGACAAGTCTGGTTACATTTCCATCTAGCACTTTTATAACATACTTGTAACCTTTTCGCTCTTCGCCTCTTGGCGTAGTAGCTCTTTCCTAGATCAGGCATGTATTTTGCGAGATTAATGTCCGGCTCACCGGACAATCTCACCTTGGCTTCGATAAGCCATCGGATATCAGCAGGCACATTTAGGAGCATCAACGCCCAAAGTCTAGTCATCCGTACTCTATAAATTTTAAACACAGTATTTTGAGGAAGTGAAGGGAAATATTTACGAAGGTTCGATAGAAAGATATCAGCATCCATTGAAGAGAAGAAAAGGAGAGCCGAAAATGTGATTGAGTCTGTTCTTCTCCAAGATATGCACGTTTCAAACCTTCGGGCAATGGTTTCAACTCCCCTTCGAATGTTTCACCAAGCTGTTGCACAAATGAATTCGAAGTACGAAATAATCAAATTAAACAAAAGAAGGAAAAGAAAAGAGTAGAAACGAAACTAAAGACACATAAAAGAGATAACAACACAATAGCAAACAAAAGTCAAAACCAAATAAAAAAATATAAAAACAAATAAGACAGATGGCAAAGAGAGATAAAACCTTATCAATTTGATGGCCTACAAAAGGAATCTCCTCGAGACACAAAAATCGATCATTATTACCTTATTTTATTTTTCTTTTCTTTTTTTTTATTTATTTTTCAAAAACATTGGGTTTCCTCCCAATAAGCGCTTGGTTTAACATCCTCAGCCCGACGTTGGTTCCATCATGGCAGGTTCCAATCTCCGCTGTGCTTCTCTAGTGGGCTTGGATCCTTTTTCCAACAAGATACGGTCCATGCATATGGCTGGGTCTTGGATGTCAACAATCGTCCACCCCATAGCTATTTGTGTCTCTAAGACTCTGGGACGATTTTCTCTTCTTGTAGTGTGCAAGCCCATTTCTATTCTAACTGTCAAGACTCATTCTCACCCAAACACATGCCTCAAATAAATCTAGCATAGCTTAAGTTCCAAGGCAGGTGCTTTCATCACAGAAGGAAAAAGTTTCTCATAGATAAAGGCAATTCAATGTACGAAACATCATACCTATTTGTGGTGATAGCTATAGTCTCATCCAAGCTTGCCACAGCTTCCTCCACTTCTTTAGACACTTGTATCAACCTCCTCGATTCTCTGGAATTTTCTGCCCCAATGTGCTCACTAATGGCTACTTCCAATGCATCCTTGCGAGTTAACACAAAAAGTTGTTGTGCCAAAGAATCAATAATTCAACGTACAAAAACAGAATGCAAGTCACTAGGGTATCCGTCATTACCTCAAACTAGTTGAAACAGAATCCCTTCAATCAACTCTATGGTGATAGTGCCTCATGAACATCAATCTTGATTCTAGCAGTTTTCGAGAATGGCCTCCCTAAAAGAATCGGTGTTAGATTAGGAGATGTCTCATCCTCTATTTTAAAGACATAGAAGTCTGCTGGAAAAACCAATTGATTCACCTGCACAAGCACATCTTCCACAACTCTTTTGCGATATGCATTAAATGATCGGCAAACTGAATGGTAATAACAGTTTTCGCAAAAGGTCCATGATTTAAAGAAGCATAAATAGAATATGACATGACATTAATAGATGCTCCTAAATCTAATATAGCTCTTTCAAACTTGGTATTACCAATGGTGCATGGAATGATGAACGTACCTGGATCTTTGCATTTTGGAGGAATTTTTCTTTGCAATACAGCTGAAACATTTTCCCCACACTTACTTTCTCATTCTCTTTTAGATTTCTCTTGTTGGTGCATAACTCCTTGAGACGTTTTGTATAACGAGGTACTTGCTCGATAGAATCCAGAAGTGGTATATTTACCTCGATTTTGCAAAAAGTTTCCAGGATTTTCTGTTCTTGTTCCTCCTTCTTCGATTTTGCAAATCTACTAGGAAAAAGTGGAGGAGTAACATATGAAGGAATGGGAGTTATAAGATTTACCTGAGAAGTCAATGTTTTGTTCATGGTGGATGTGGTGTCATCTCCTTCACCAGTTTGTGATTTTCCTAGTAAGACATCTAATTGCTCTCCATTTCGCGAAGTTATCGCACTAGCAGTCTCGCTTGGATTGATCACCATTTGAGAAGATAATTTTTCTGAGCATTGGCCCTCGAATTTGCTCATGCTAGTAGCCAATTGTCCCATTTGATTTGCGAGATTTTGGATACTTACCCCCGTTTCCTGCTGGAATTGCATTGTGTTAGTGGCAAGTGCATTACCAATATCCTGGAGAGACATACCTGAGTTTTGTGAAGCTGGTTGTGGTGCTGGATGTGGCATTGGTGGTGGTTGCATTTAAAATGGTTGCTGCACTCTAGGTTGATTAAAACCTTGTTGCCGAATTTGTTTATGGCATTTGTGGTCGATTTGGTGATGATTCCAGTAACTGAAATTAGGGTGATCTTCCCATCCGGCATTGTAAGTGTTAGAGAAGGGATCATACCATTGCCTTGATTGTCTTGAAAATCCACCCATGGCATTGGCTCGTTCCATATATTCTTCTTGTAAAGTTGGATACATGTCGATTGGATGCTCCATGCTAGAATATATCCCACATGCATAAGATTTTTGCATATCTCCTACAGCCATGTTTTCCACAAGAGAAGTTAGCTCAGAAAGTTGTTGTTCAATGTTCTGAGTGCTTACCTCATTTGCACTCCAATGTAATTGTGGCTCAAATCGGCTACTGAGTTGTTGGAAGTTTACTGCCATGTTGCCTAAACACAAACAATCAAAAAAGAAAAACAAACAAAAATAGGAATTAACAATACAAACAAAACAACAAATTGATTAGAAAATCAATCCCCGGCAACGGCGCCAAAAACTTGATGCGTTCGAAACTAGCAAGTATACTAGTCGCACAAGTAATAAAGTGATAAGTAATATATCGTTCCCACGAGGATTGATTCTAATTAAATTTGTTATTCGAAAGCAAAACATAATAATGGGGAGAGTTGGGGGGGATGAGAGGGGGGTGGAAATGGGGGGTCGGGGAGGTTATTTCAGGGGAAATTGTTGGAGTTTTTGTTATGATTGATTACTAGATAAAATATTAATCAATTAAGAATAACCAATGCAAAACTAATTGAAGTGGAATTAATCAGTGCACAAGAAAATTTGGCTAAGGATCATTCCTCTCCACAAGATATGGATTTGCAGAATTATCATAGAATTGTCATCCATTACACCATTGAAATTACCAACCGTAGATAACAACAAGCTCTGTTATCCCAATCTTTCCTTACTTTGTTGTTAAACAAAACAGGCTCTTTATTTAATCTCTATCCATTAAACACCTAGAACAAGCTCTCTAAATTTATTCAATGGATGCATTACGATAAGAAAGATAGGTTGATCTAAGCAATAAACACACAAGCTAGGATTATTTAACTTAGGTTGTATTCTCCAATTGCAATCTCTGATCACAATTTTGCTACTAAGGATTAGAAATTCAAGACAATTACGGATCAAGATTTCTAGTCTAGCAATAGATAACAACCAGATTTTACTCAATTGGCCACCCAAATACAATCCAGCAAGCAATCATAAGCATTAAACATGGGAAAATACAAGCAACTTCAATTAGAGAATTGGATAACAACTTCTTGCACAATCAACTCACAAAAACCATATCAAGGGCTTTGAAATCACCCTCAACCAATTCAGATTCAGTTACACATGTTCAAAAATCATAAATACAATACAATATAAACTTCCAGAAGATGAAAGGGAAAGGGAAAACTTAGCAAATTTGATGAAATCTCTTAGGATTTGTAGTTCTTCCTCTTTCCAAGCCTTCAGTCTCCTTCAAGAACTCCAAGAGATGAGAGAAATCCAAAGATGCAGCCTCTAACACGTTCTCCCCCTCTCCAAGTTATTAAAATAAAACCCTAAAATGAGTTTATATACTCTGCTACAGTAACCTGCTACAGTGTCTCGTATTATACATGCAACAGTGATTTATGGAATTACATTTCTACACTTCTCACACTGTTTTGATTATAACTTTCGGTACACTGAATGGATTTATGAATGATGAGTTTGAAACTAGCAAGTATACTAGTCGCACAAGTAATAAAGTGATGAGTAAGATATCGTTTCCACGAGGATTGATTCTAACTGAATTTGTTATTTTATAGCAACAATAAACTAAATAAGGGGGGTTTTGTTGAATGATTAACTAAATGAACTAAGAATGCAAATGAAGAATAACAAAACAGAAAGTTAATTTGAGTGAAAAATCAATGAGAGAAACCTGGTTAAGGGATCCTTCTCTGCCACAAGATATGTATTTGTAAATTAATCATAGAATTATCATCCAATTACACCATTAAAATTATCAACCGTAGATAACAACAAGCTCTGTTATCCCAATCTTTTCTTACTTTGTTGTTAAATAAAACAAGCTCTTTATTTAATCTCTATCCATTAAACAACTTAAAACAAGCTCTCTGAGTTTAATTCAATGGAAGCATTACGATGAGAAAGATAGGTTGATCTAAGCAATAATCACACAAGTTCATATTATTTAACCTATGTTGTATTTTCCAATTGCAATCTCTGATCACAATTTTGCTACTAATGATTAGAAATTCAAGACAATTACGGATCAAGATTTCTACTCTAGCAATAGATAACAACCAGATTATATTCAGTTGGCCATTCCAAATACAATCAGCAAGCAATCATAAGCATTAGATATGGGAAAATACAAGCAACTTCAATTAGAGAATTGGATAACAATTTCTTACACAATAACTCACAAAATCCATATCAAGGGCTTTGAAATCACCCTCAACCAATTCAGATTTAGTTACACATGTTCAAAAATGTCATAAATACAATACAATACATAAAAATTCCAGAAGATGAAAGGGAAATGATGAACTTAGCAAATTTGATGAAATCTCTTAGGATTTGTAGTTCTTCCTCTTTCCAAGCCTTCAATCTCCTTCAAGAACTCAAAGAGATGAGAGAAATCCAAAGATGCAGCCTCCTCCACGTTCTCCCCTCTTCAAGTTATGAAAATAAAACCCTAAAATATGTTTAAATACTCTGCTACAGTAACATGCTACAGTGTCCCGTATTATACATGCTACAGTGAAGTGTGGAATTACATTTATACACTTCTCACACTGTTTTGATTACAACTTTTGGTACACTGAATGGATTTATAAACCGTAAATTTCTCCAGAAAATAGACTTCGAGAGCTTTCCAACGGTTTATAATATGTCATCGGGTTCATTGTATATCAATACAATTAAATCCGAGAAGATGGTTGACTAGCAGAGGTGAAAATGAAGGGTTTTATTTCACTTTGGTGTAAGTTCCTCCAAAACTCCTATAAACATCAAAACCACACAAAAACATAAAAATACCAAGGATTATAGCAAAGAAACATAGATGAATTGATATGAAAATGATACATAAATAGACACCTATCAATGAACCGTAAATTTCTCTAGAAAATAGACTTCGAGAGCTTTCCAACGGTATATAGCATATTATCCGGTTCATTGTATATCAATACAATTAAATCCGAGAAGATGGTTGACTAGCAGAGGTGAAAATGAAGGGTTTTACTTCACTTTGGTACAAATTCCTCCAAAACTCCTACAAACATCAAAACCACACAAAAACATAAAAATACCAAGGATTATAGCAAAGAAACATAGATGAATTGATATGAAAATGATACATAAATAAACACCTATCAATATTTCTCCCAAGGTTTAGACAATGTATAATAATAATACTTATTAGTTTATTGCACAAGAGACCGACAATTTGCCCTTAAACCTTTAAATTTAGTAGATTACTTGTGAAACTTGGGGTCTCATGACTAGATTTTAAAACACTTAGGATTTGATTGATTTTTACGATAAAACGTGGTGGATTCTCACCACCTCAACATGTGGTTGAAGTGTTAGCATCGAATTGGATATTTGCCATGTTCAATTTGATTGGCTAACGGAGAGGCAGAATGTTATTGATTAACTGTTCAGCAAATTTTCATTAGCTGCCTTAAGAGGCAAAGGTGGTGATTTTTGCTCACAGACAGGACAGCCCCCATCTATTGCATTATACGTGCATCACCTCAAGCCAATTAAGGCAAATTCTCATTTTCTCTTCTCTCTCTCCTTCTCTCGTGCATATCTCATCTCCTTTCTCTTGTATTCTGATTGCTAACATCATTTTACGGCCCAAAACACTAAGGGTGTATTCTTTTATAAATCTAGTATTTTTGTTTTCAATTGAATTTAAGAATATGTGGTTGATTTTTAATTATTTTGAATTTTGAAAAGAATATGTGGTTGAGATTGAATATAAATTGCATTAGAAAATGTGCAGCACAGAAAACTGGATTTCGAAACAAAAAAGAACAGAGCCTAAACTTCCATTCTTCCATTGTCCTTAGCCTTTTACCTCAGTACAATTATTTAAGCACCCCTTCATCTGTTATAATTTATTTCTTTAACTCAAAGCATACTTTTCCTTAAATCATAAGATCCGTTTGATACACCATATAAGATAGTATTAAGTATTTTAGATTAAATAAGATGGAATAAAATAAAATAATTTGAATAAGATATAAAACTGTATTGTATTTAATATAATATTAAATTATACACAATATTAAATCATAATTAATTTAAATAATATTTTTATATTAATTTAAATTACTTTAATGATAATTAAGTAATATAAGTACTTTAAATTATTTAATTTTAATAAATTTAAAATTTTTATTATAAAAGAAGATGAAGAATATTTAACTATATATATATAAACTATATAATTAATTATTTTAATTATTTGTAATACTTAATTATTTAATTAATTTTATTTAATTTAAATAACATATTTTATTTTTATAATATAAATTAATTTTAAATTAATAAATCATTTTCATTTGTAATTAATTAGTCAAATAATTTATCATTATTAATTTTGCATCATTAGTATTTTTAAATTAAACTCAATTAAAATTTTATTCAGAATTTTTATATTTAATTAATAAATAAAACTTTAAGCTTATTATTTTAATAATAATTGACATTTAAAGAAACCAGAAAAAAAAAACAACAAAACAAAAACTTTAACATTTGCTAACTCATTATCCCCCCTTAGCACATGAGTGTGGATGGGTTTACTTTTGCTAAAAAAGCACCATTCATATGCAGCCTTACACAATCCAATACGCCTGCAAACTTGCACGAAACACAGTAAACTCATTTAATGTTAGCCTATGCTATGCTATGGTGCATGTCAAACGGACCATAATACGTTATCAGCAGGATTGATTACTGGTATAGGAAAGCTAATATGTAAGATATTATTATCTCATAATTTATTGTTCACTTTGCTCCATTCGTTTTTCTTCTTCTCCTCCTTCTTTTTTTTTTTTTTTTTGGCGTGTGTTGACAAATTGTGGTAAATAATTAACAATGTTCTCCCTCGAGTTCAACGCATTGATCTTTCTCCCAAGGTGTAGAAAATGTATAATAATAATGCTTATTAGTCAAAATTATTGAATGGGGACTATTATTTGTATTTCTTAGACGTTTAGGGGTACATTCTATTTCATGAAAGAGTGGTATTTGTTATTTATCCATATGTGTATTTTTATCATAAAAGTACGGCAGAGACCGACAGTTTGCCCCTATGCCATTAAATTTAGTTGATTACTTGTGAAACTTGGAGTCTCATGAGTAAATTTTAAAACACAGGTATGTTTGTTTGTTTATTTGTGTATTTAGAGTTTTTATTTTTAAAATTTGAAAATTTGAAAAGAATATATGGTTAAATTTTAATTTTTTTGAATTTTAAAAATGATATATAATTAATATTTATTTAAATGTATTGAAAAGTACGCGTTTTCACAAAATAATTTCTTAAAATATAAACAAACAGAATAAGAATTGAATGATTTTGACCAAAACACTACAAGTTTGTTCATAAAATTTTCCTACGAGAGGAAATTAAAGAGAAGGGACCACGTTGGCTCTACAAGCGTATCATCGCCTGTATTTACTTCTGATGCCCATGGGCTCTACTTAATAAGCCAATTTTTGAAAAATAAAATATTGCATTATTTATGTATCTAAACATGCTTTATATACCCATGATTGGAACAAATCAACTCCGCAAAGTTTTAATTTGACTTCGTTCGAATCATCCTTTTCATATATATTATAAATATGTGTGCACTTACACATACATGCATGTTGAAGACCTCAATAAATAAGAAAAAAATAAAATGTAAAATTTATTTATTCATTATATATATAATTACAATTGTCGATGTTGTGTTTTCGTATTCTGAAAACATTATCTGATAATAACCTTATTATTGATACTATTAAATATATGTCTTCCTCAACACATATATTCAACTAAACTATTATTCACCCTTCCATTTCCCATTCTATTAAGTAATATTTCCGACCTTAGTTTCATAGTGTTTAGACAATTTCATGTTTTAAAAATAGCAACACAAATAGAAAATTCATAAAACTCTTTTCTAATAAAACTATTTCTGCACAAATTAATTTGTAAAAGAAAAAAGTATCAATTGGATGTATTTACAATCCTATGTATGTAGCTTCATCAAGAGATGTTAATACGAGAAGAGATACTATATATATATATATAATACTTTGATAAGGAAAGCAAAGTAGTTTGAGTGATATAAGAGACAGAGTTGAGGTTTTATTTCTCAGTTTTATGTGCATTGGGTCCAGGAAACGATTAAGTGGAATTCGCAAAAGTTTGAGTAAAAAATTACGAAATCCAGTAAAGTTTAGGATAAAACATATTTATTTGTCTTAAATAATAGGGATTCTAAGTGGGCTTCCTTTAACTTTTATAATTCGTAAAAAAAATGACGATACTTTGGGTGGTCTAGTTAAGGCAAGTACAGGCAAATTTTAATAGAAATATTTTTCCAGTGGGGGCAGTAGCCCTCCTCACCCGCCTCTCACAGCTCTGCCTTTGCATATGTACATGCATGTTGAACTCTTCTCATCACCTAATAACAAAAACGGTATTTTATTTTCAACCTTGTACTAGAAATAATATTATTATTTCAATTGCATAGTATATAGGGAAATCTTTCCAATTAGCCCCCAATTTGGGAGCCCTTTGTAATAGCCTCCTTCATAATTTTTTTCAACACAATATCCTCCAATCCCAGAATTTACCTAATTGTCCCTCATGTAATAAGTCTCTCTAAGTGGCTCTAACCACCACCATTACTCTCTCTCTCTCTACTCCTTCCAAATCAAAACTAAGGAAGAATTTGAATGAAATAATGTTATACAATCACATAATACACTAAAATCTACCATTTGAACCAAAAAAAGGCAAAAATCGAGGTTATAAAGCTTTGAAAAGGTAATATTCTCTCTAAATTCTCTCTAATTAAGGTCAAACAAAGTTTTTTAAGATGATTAGCTCAAGTTTTCCTTTGAAATTCATCCCACATGTGTAGAAATAAATGAATAATGTCCAGAATAGACTTATTATGGTAGTTTTTATCAGATTATTGTCTGAAAATTGCATTTTCTATTGTAAAACCTGAACCTGCGATTACCAGTTGTCGAATTCGACAGTCTGTTTGAAATTCGACAATTCGACTGTCGATTCGTCGAATAATTGTTGAACATATGTCGAATTGATGTCTAATTGTCGAATTTGTGTCAAACTTTTACCTCATCGTCGAAGTTTTGTCAAATCAGAATGTCGAACTATCGTCGATCAGACTCGATTGTTCAATTACTTGAATGTCGCATGTCAAATTTTTAGACAGAACGGCCTTATTTGATCGATCTTGAGTTTTTTTGGCTTTTTATTGTATTTTGACTAATTTGTGGACATGTTGGACTTCACAGATGGATAATTCAGATTTGCACTGTTCTATGGTGGGAAATGGGAGGTGCTACCTAGTGGTGAGCATATTTACTTGGGCGGAGAGGGTTTTCCATTATGGTTGCCAAGACATACATCTTACCTAGACTTTTTTACAATTGATATGTGATACAATTGGGGTAGACGGTCAACAAACAAAGCTAAGGTTGGGTGCCATGTTTAAAGTATATCGCTATGCTAGGCCTCTCCCAATCCGAACAGAGCGGGACTATGGTTTGCTGATTGAAAACAACTTGAAACATCCATCCAAATACACAACTTTATATGTTGAGGTTGAGCATTGTGTAAGGAAAACATTGAGATCACAAATTGTCAATGTCACGGACCACGTTGGAACTTCTAACCTTGAAACATTTGAGCATCCACAACAACATATGGACAGTTTTGTGAACAAGCTGAATTTTAGAGTTAGCGGTGATGGTGACGTTGTAGGTAACGTTGTAAGTGACGGTAATGTTGGAGGTCTTATTGAAGGAGTTACTGTTGATAATTCTGTAGGCTATCGTGGTATTGGAGTAACAAATGATGATGCTTACCACCTTGACAGCAACAAAGAAGAAGCATTTGAGGATGTGTCAAGAGTGAAAGATAGTTAGAAGAAGACGTAGTTGACAAAGACAATGTTAAAGATGATGTTGCAAATAAGGGTGCACACAACGATTACCATGGTGGAAGTGATGGTGATGATAATGATGGGACGGATTTTCATGTGGAACATAATGAGGAAATTTCACATAACCACAATATGGTTGATTCAGTACTTGAGAGAGTTAAGGATGTGTTTAGGTTCATGCCTCCAATACCAACTTTGACAACACATGTTTTCGACAATACGCACAAAATTGACAATGGTGAAGTTATATATTTTCTCACAAGACTGAGCTTCATCATAAGGTGGCAAATATTGCATTGTATCATAATTTTGAGTTCAAGGTAACTAGGTCAACTAAAACCCAATTTGAAATGGATTGTTGTGAGGAAACTTGCAAATGGCATTTGAGAATAACAAAGGTTAAAGACACTGAATACTTCTAAGTATGGGTTTTTAACAACACCCATACATGTGAAGTGTTGGTTTACATCCAAACCACAAGCAAGGAAGTGCAGAACTAATTGGGCTCCCATCAAAGAGAAATTTGTCAATGCCTCAAGAATATATTGACCTCTTTAAATAATTGAGGATGTTCAAAAAGGCTTGTACATTACCATCAGTTATCAAAAGGCATGGAGGGTGAAAGAGGCTACCCTAAACCTACTCCATGGAACTGCTGAGGAGTCATTTACTCTATTACTTTCCTATGCCTATATGATTAAATCAATAAGGCCTGGTACAGTGACAACACTTAAGGTGGAGAATGACAACCACTTCAGGTATTGCTTCATGGCTTTGTGGGCATCTATTACGGGATTTGTGTGTTCAATTAGACATGTTGTTGTTGTTGATGGCACCTTCTCGATAGGAAAATGCCGAGGCACAATGTTCATGGCACAATGTTTGGACAACAATAACCAAATACTCCCTCTAGTCCTCGACTTCGGTCAATCGGAGAATGATGAGTCATGGTGTTGGTTCATGTCGAGGCTCCGTGGTTGTATTGGACATATTTCAAATCTTGTTATCATCTTTGATCGTCACCCAAGCATCGAGAAGGTAATATCTACCATATTTCCTGATGAGTGTTTGGGATTTGTATGCATCATCTAGAATGTAACATCAAGCTTAAGTTCAAGGGCAAGTACCTAGTTCCTGCCTATATCAACGCGGCCAAAGCTTACCGACAAACTAAGTTTGATCATTTTTTTGATCAAGTTAAGGGCATAAATGCTAGGGCTGCTGAGTATTTGGAGCGTGAAAATTTCAGAAGAAGGGGCACAGTGTCACTTTCCCTATCATAGTTTTAGTATCATGACCACGAATATTACTGAGTCTATGAACAACAAAATGAAGAAGACAAAGAACTTGGGCATCACTTTGATTTATGAATTCTATCGAGCAGTATATTTCTTTACACTTTATCTTGTATGTTTTACAGAATCTAATTTGTTTGACTTATATTTCTTTTATTGTAGGTTTTGCAAGAGGTTTCATAAGAGAAGGATTGTTGCTGCAAACTCACCACAAAATTAATAAAGTGGACGGAGGAGTTATTGAAAAATAGGAAAGACGAATCCGATGGACTTCAGGTTGCTCCAATCAGTCGACATCTATATCAAGTGTCTCGAGTGCTAGGGGTGATGTTGTGGATATGAATGCGAGGACATGTTCCTGTAGAGTGTTTAATTTGGATCAGATTCTGTGTTCTCATGCTAACGCAGCTTGTCGTTATGTTGGATTGAAGACGGTTGTGCCTTATTGTAACCCGCTGTACACAAATGAACATTTGATGCTCGCATATGCATTACCCGTTATCTCGGTTGGGATGAGCGCAGATTAGGTGTCCAAATGATGTGAGGGCACAGGTTGTACTCCTACCCATCACTTGCACATAGGCTGGACAGCATCGAGCACAATATATCCCATCAGTAGGAGAGACGGTTAGATAGTGTACATGCAGCTGGTGCAAGGGTAAATGGCACAATCGACAGACATGTAAGAATTCAGTACCTCTACATGTAACAGCTAACTCAATTGAGGCCAGACCTTCTAATACAACTTAGTTGATATTGTTTTTCTTTATTTGTAGTTATTGATTGAATCATCTACTGTTACTACACTATCATAATGAAGACTTGCAGAAATATAAATATGTGTAATGATGTAAATATTTATTAGCCCTTTTTTTAACAATCGAATGAACAAAATTAAATTCTATACGAAATCAATGAAAATGCAGTCCATACAAAATCAAAAATCTTTACAAGATCTAAATGGTACTAGAAATGAAAATGGAGACATATATGCCAAAATGACTCATCCTTCGGCCACCCATCCAAACTATACTTCCAAAAAGTATCTGTGTGGTCCATGCACCCTAAATGCCAAACCCGCAATTCCATCTGACGCCTCAGTGCCCCGTCCTCAACATATGCAATCACACCTAACCTAGCTCTCAAACTAAATAGCTCGACATATGTAGCACAAAACACTCCACACGCACCACTCTAAGAAGGCTGTTGGGGGACTACTTTGTGGATCAGAAGATTGCAAAAGGAGTTGTCTTGTGAGAGACATTTGTATGCACAAAAAATTGCATAGCCGTTTCCATGAGATGCGGTGTAAGGACTGCTAGGGGCATGCAGTAATCAATGACCTTATGGTGGGCCTTTGGATCCTCCGAAATCTGCGAATCATAAATAAACACCCTGCACTCCTTGAAAGAAATTTGTGCCAGTACCTAATGTTGGCCACTAAGATTCACTGGTGCATAGACCTATTTGGAAAAAAATAAATTGTCATAGGTTATTTAAATCGGGTTGACGTAATAGAATGGAAGTACGAGAAAATCCACTAACATTCACAAGAAATGAGACATTATAAATATGACTTACATAGTCTACATCGGTCCAACAAATTCTATCGCTTATATTTAGGCCATCCGTTTACCAGAATAATAGGGACTCCCATTCGATTTTCGCCATGTCGTCCTTGCATCTTTCATAGGTTCTACTCATCCAAGACTATTGACGTAATTGTT
This sequence comes from Boswellia sacra, assembly GCA_013180625.2. NCBI lineage: Eukaryota > Viridiplantae > Streptophyta > Magnoliopsida > Sapindales > Burseraceae > Boswellia > Boswellia sacra. Next base: position 97,895 of record SNVD02008386.1, on the reverse strand, counting down.
AATGTAATTAAAATCACTTATCTCTGACAGCTTTAAATTGTGCAACATAGAGTTATAGACAAATACATACAAAGAATCTGTAGTTGAGGGTAATGAACCGCTGCTGTATCACCTCAGGATTGTGCACCTGTCTCATCCGAAGGAAGTACATGAAGGCGTTAATGTGCTACGATTAAGATATAAACTGAGTTAGATATGATTTTTAAAGAAAAGAAACAGATGGAAAAAACAAGTTAGAAGGCTCACAAAAGGAGGATCCCCTTAGTGGAAAAAACAATGAAAAATATTTATAACAATGAAGAAGACATTATGTGGGAAACATTTGCTAAAGTGAATGTCTTAGTCTAACTTCGTTACCTAACAGGTTACATGAAATACACCCCTCATCACCTCTGCCCTAGTGATGAGTCTATCCATATTAGCCCACCTCAAAATACATGGGATCTTGCCTTCAAAAGTCATATCCTTCTGTGCGTACGAGGACCTCACAAATGGAACCATCTCATACAACCAAATCTAAATCATCAAAAGCCACGTAATTAAAGTCATGAAAGTAACTGATAATTAAGTACACGTTTTGAAAAATAAAACTAGTTCGTTCTAGAACCTGGAAAGCGTACACGCATCCCTAAAGGTTATATTTCTCTTTAGTGTGCGATTTTGTCGTCGACACCCTTTTTAGATATTTAGCTACCCGGTCTAGGACACCAGTCTTTAGACCATGATATGTCTCCCTCCATCTAGGGTGCCCCAAGGATAGTCCTTGAACTTCTCCAGATCAACAACCAATTTAATGTAATTCAAATTAATCGGACATTTTTTCAGCCGACCTAATGAAAGATGCTCTAAAGCCCAATAAGTAGTCAACTTCATAGCATCCAAAGACCTCAGTTTCTTCGAGTCCACAAACTCAATCAAGGCCTTGAATTCTATAATCTTCATATGCTTTCCCTTTCCAAAAAAATTCCTTCAAATAACTTTCCCTCAAGCAATGTTTAGGGTTCTGCTCGACAACGGGCATCAGACCAAACTTTAGGCCTGTGATTAGGGAAAACTCCTGCATCGAGAATCGAATGCCTTCCCTGCATGATCAACAAGTTCAAGTGGGTTAGTACAGACTTAAATATTTATTTCATTTGGCAATATTACAAGTATAATGCCTTACCGAAAACAAGGTACCACAACTCCTTGTTCTACATGTCATCTGTCTATAACTCATGTAACATGGCTTAATGTGCCAGTTTGCCCGGGAATGTCAGCTCACGCATCTGTATCAGTTCACTGAAGTCTGTTCGCTCGTTAAACAGCCTCTTTTGCTTGTCGGTGAGCTTATTGTAGACCTAAATGCAATCTAACCCTACCATAGTTGTAATAACACCATAGAAATGGGCCCTTTTTTGGTGTTTTTAGGTCGAAAGTGACCCTCGGCTTTAGGGATCCATATTTAGGCCTAAAATGAAGGATAAAATAGATTAGAACCAGAAAGTTTGCACGGATTGGCGAATATTACAATTCTGTTAAAAAATTCGACAGTTTAACCAACTACAAATCAAACTATTGAACTTAATAATTCAACAATTCGACACAATGCAGGCAAATTCGACAATAGTTGCATCAAGTTCGACAGCACAATTTGATAGTTCGACAAAATCAGAAATTAATTCGAAGATGCTTCGACAAATGCATCAAAACAAGAAAACTAATTCGACAGTTCGACTATTATTCGATGACTCGACATACGATAGGGCAATTCAACTATTCGACAGCATTATTCGACAACACATTATTTGACAGAACAATAGGCCAATTCAACTAATTCAACAGTGTTATTTGACGACTAAGCTTACATTGTTCGAAAGTTAGACGAAGGTTCGATAGTTTGACACTATCGAACTAGTCTCATCTTCAACCTCCATTTCTCAATCCAAATCCTCATGCATCCACATTTATAGCAACACAATCACAAATATATTTCACTTATTAACTACAATTTCGATAAAAGAACATCAATTTTTAGTTTTCTGACTCCGATAAATCCCTAAACCCATTTCTCTCTCTATGAAATTATCGCTGTCACTGTTCTAACCATATTCAAATAAAAAATGCATCACTAAATTAACATTCAATTTTAAAACGACTCAAAACACCACATCCGTGGATTGGGTTCGATTTTGTTTGTTCTCTCATCGCAAATCGTAAGTTCACTGCTTGCAACTTCCTTTGCTTCCTCTCAAAATGAAAACGGCCTCTCTCTCTCTTTACAATTTCACTCTCTCTCAAATCGAAATCAAAATGCAGATTATGAGGAATGGGAACAGATGAAATCAAAATCGAATTGTAACTATTTCATTGTGGAGGAGGCAACGTTTTCTGTTTTTAAAATGGTTCATGGCATGGCTATTGAAATGTATAAGAGCTTGAGGTCATTTTGGTCAATTCAACGGGTGGAGGTTATTGTGTTGAAAAATATTATGAGGGAGGCCATCTTGTAAAAGGCCCCTAAATTGGGGCCTAATTGTGAAAATTTCCCTAATTTATGTTCACATATTGTAATTAATGGTAAGAACGGGATATATAACGCCTTTTTTAAAGATCATAATAGTGAAGTGCCGAAAAATAAAATAATGTTTACTATATATATATAGCTAACAGCATAATCCTTTGAATTGGCCATAAGAATGACATTTAGAATATGTACATGATACAAAGGTTTTTAAATTAGATCCGAAATTAATTATAGAAAACTTTCTCATTTTGTAAGTTTAGATAAGGAGACTATCTTAACTCTTATAGATGCGTACAAAACTAAAATCAAATCGCTGCTTGATGTAAAAGAGTTTGTGATATTTAAATAAAGTATATTATCTGGTGGGGGATTATATTAATATTTTATTCATTCTTACCCTCGAAGGTACCTGAATCAATCGAAATTGACTTAATGATATAGACAAAATAGGTTCCTATCCAGTCAATTTGAAACTCATATAAATAGCGGTCTTTCTTATGCTCTTATTAATAAACTGTTAAATTTTCAACTTGGTTGGAGACAATTAAATTTTTCTCGCGTAGTAATGAAAAATCTCGAGTTGCAGAAGACAGATTAAGATGAGGAAAATGGGAAAGAAACTAGACGAGAAAATCTATAAGACTGAAACTTTGGACTTATCTTTAACAACGTACTGAGACTGACCCTTCACCAAAATATCAATATTGTTAACTGATTCGACTTTGAAGAGTTCAATCTTCATTCAAATATTGAGTTAACAGACGGGCATTGATTTAGAGCCGCTAGACCCATATATTTTCCACACTGAGCAATTGTAGTTTCATTTGAGGAAGTCCAATCTCTGAGGTGTACTTGAATTTGAGAAATTAATGCTCCAGAGCTAACCACGATCTGAAATTTCACAAATGAATGACAACTTAGTAATTAATGTATACGACAGAAAATACGTCAACATGAAGGTATAGTATATTTATATAATTATGGTCAATAAGTGGATCCGTTATAATTAAAGTAAAAATAAAACTATAACATAGAATAAGAAAATTTTAAAATAAATACTACAAATTAGAATATATATATATATATATATATATATATATAATCTTGTCAATTTATTATTTTGACTTTATTATATTCATTTCATGACGTAGCTTTCCATATAAAACTTTGTATATGCAGTATTCATGCGGAAATTTTAATGAAAATATTTAATTATTATATCTCAAGTCATGATGCATGATGCAAAGGATTTCGTGGGCAAGAAAAATAGAGCATACAAAACATGCTTTTGGTGAGGAGTTACCGTTCATATGACTCTGTCACTGTTCCTGAAGGAATTTTTGGTGGAATTTTTCTGCAAAAAGAATCTACTTCCATTGGAAACGATCCAACAAATTAACAAGACTAGCAAATTTTTTAATCCCACCCTATTTTTGCCAAAAAAGAAAAAACATTGTTTAGGCCCTTAAAAACACTTCTTTTCTATTATAGATTAATTTTTCATTAATAACTTTCTCGTTTGGTTTCTAATTTTATATCGTTTATTTTCTTATCTCTTTCTCGTTTGGCTTCGGAAAAATTCATATTTTAGGACAAATTGCTTTCCTAGTTCTTTATGAGCGTAGGTTTTTCATGATTTTATCATTGTAACAATAGGTTTTAACGACTTTTAAGTGAGAACTTCTCTTTATTTCCTTAGTTTTTATGAACAATAATACTAGGTATACAATCAAGTTGAACAACCTAACTCATACAACCTAATATGATGTAAATTCATTGGATATGTGGGTCCTATTTTATTTATTAAAACTTAGTTAATTCATTTTTTATTTTTATCTACCCATTGAATTTGTGCCATGTCAGGTTGTATGAGTTAGATTGTACAACTTGGTTGTATACCTAGTATTATTCTTTTATGAATTCTTGTCGAGTTGTATGATTGTGAAGCTTGATAGTTTAAAAACTGTATGCAATTCAACGAATTACTAGTAGGTTATTCTGATTTTCTGTTTTTGGTATCTTCCGCCAATAATGTACGTTATTACATCGCATAGTAGAACAACAAAAAATAAATAAATGCAAAGAAGTGGAAATTGTTTGAAACGTTAACATATTTTTATTGATTGTTTTTGTGTTATTTGGCTATCATGTGTCATGCATGGATGTTTCATGTGTTTGATATATATATATAGTTGATATATGAAACGTAATCAAAATGTGATAGCACATTTAAAATCTAGAAAGTTGAAATCTATTTATAAATCTTGAATATTGAATTAGATATAAAATTTCATTGTTGTAATTAATGATATTGTAAGGCTACAGCATATATACTTTTGTTACATGCACATGCTTTAAAGTACATCGGCGTATACTCCCGGTTTCCATTTCCGTATACTTAGATTATTGATCTTTTGTCTTTTGATCTTCTTCAATACATATGCATATATATATATATATCCTTCCATCTTCATTTTTTTATTTTCCCATGAATTTATTTTCTACAATTTGTGTCACCTCTACGTCGATATTGTATATAACATTAATAAAGAGAAATTTTAATCACAAATAACCAAGTCAAACCAAATATTAATTCCAAAAAATTAGACATATATACAATCTTTATATGCAAAATTTGGTAACGTTTTGAATATATTAATCATGTATTCTTACATCATCGTGCACCTTATTTATTGAGTTAAACTCTTTCATTTAACCTTCTATTAATTTCACTTGCATTATACAAAAGTTATATTGGTAATGTTTTGCATATGCATATAAATACAAAGTAATATATTATCAAGTAAATGAGAAAATGACTATAAGAAAGCCAAAATAATAAATTGTTGATCAGTAATGTGGCACTAAATAAATGATACTATATTATTTTGTATACAAAATTTCGTATATAGATATTGTAAGTGTACTAAATTCAAATTTTTGTTATAAATTTTTGTACATAAGGACTATGTTATTTTCACCAGAGGAAAAACATATTATTTTAATATTTCAAGGAAAATAATGCCAATAAACAGTTGAATGCTTGATTGGACTGTCTTGTTATACGAAATTTCTGGGTAATTCATAAATAAATATACTTACAAATATTTTGCCCCGGATTAATTTAGAGTCAAGTTAACACAGCTTTCGTGGTCTTGAGTTTTGCGGCTTTGATTCTGATATCCCAACCAAGACCAAAATTAATATTAAGCAAATAAATCAAATTATATGTTAAATATGGAAAAATTAATTACAATTTTTTCAATTTTCGCATAAGAAAGTTGATCAATATATGAGAACAAAAATTAACCTTTCATAAGAAACTAACCACTTGTCATTAAATAATCATTTTCGTTTTATGGTCGATATTGAAATTTTTCATAAAATTGTTATGTAAAAACTATTAAGATTGAAGAAAATAGTTAGGAGTCTCCTTTTGTTCTTCAAAAAATAATTAAGAATTTTCTTCTTGCTGAAATTTTCCTTGAAATGGATACAGGATTTCAAATCGAATAACCAGCATTCAAGATATTGTACATCATATTATGCTTGCCTATGCATTAATTTTGAAAAGAAAAAAAAGTCAGGTAGGTACTATCATTAAATAGATAAATAAAAAATAAAAAAGATAATAAGTTACGTCTTAAAGTTTATAATATGTATATAGCATGAAGTAATATACTTATTCCATTCAAAACCTTTGTTTGCTTTTTTTTTTCCTTGAGAAGAATTGTATATTATTGCTATGTACTATAATTTCAATATTATCACTATATATCTTTTACTTTATTTTGTATACACTCAATTTTTTTCTCTCTCTATCTTAACCTCCGTAAAATTAATTTTTCTTATGTGTGAACACTAAGGTCATGTTTGGCACGCGACATTGTATAATATTATTTTTAATAATTACATTGTATTGCATTGTATTGTATTAATTAATACTATACGTAATATATTGGATGTTTGGTGAAACATTGCACTATACTATTTTTTTTACTATACTATACGATATTATATTTATGTTTGGAGTATTTTTAAATTGTATTATATTATCTTTCATTTCAAAAATTAACAACATATTATTAAATAAATTAAATATTATTTTTATACCAAATTAAATATATTAAATATACATAAAATAATTATAACTTACAATTAAAAAAATATATAATCTTCCTTATATTTAATTTATATAAATTTAACAAAAATAAAATAAAAATCATACAAAAACCTTAAAAATAGCTATAGTTAAAGTTGTATAAATTTTTATAATGTAGTTTACATAACAAGAATATTAAAAAAAATTAATATTCTTGTATAGTGTAGGGTAATGCGGTGGTTTTTCTCTGCATTAGATAATGTAACATATATTACATTAAATTATGCAGTACATTATTTAATACAATGTAAAGTTTGTTCCAAACATAAGTATTGTATAAATTAATACAGTGTAAAGTTTTTATACAGTACAGTGTAGGCTGCCAAACATATCCTAAATTCTTTAGACTCTTAAACTTTGTATATATATCTTTAGAATGCACATTTTAAAATTATTGAGGTACTTACATATATATAAGAATTGATTCATGGTTAATTACTAGTTTTATTATTACGTACTATTAAATAAATCTGTTCTTATTAATATATGCAACAAAGTTATGATGCCTCTATGGTCAATGCTGTCAATTAAATTGACTTGTAACGTGAAACATTAACATTAAGCAAACAAATTTGTAATGATTTGAAAACTAAAAACAGTAATGGGCGAGATTATAGATGTCTCAAGTCCAGTTTGAAAAGGGAGTTGACGCAAAAATAAATAAATAAGTCAATTAGGGCAATTTTAGTTAGAATTGCAAGGTTAATGCAAGTTGATGATAATTTGTTTATGATATATATTCAAAACGAGTACGTCGTATGTTATTGGTACATATATTAATGTTCGCGAGGGTTGAAAAATGATTATGGAAGAAATTAAACTATAATATGGAAGCGCCTAAGCAATTAAAGCAGATATATTTGAATTCAACATTAATTATTCAAATTGACTCTTGATAATTTCTATATATTTGGCAATACGCGCTCGGTCTCTCTTTGAAGTTTGAACAAGCTTTGAAGCCTAAGCAAAGGTTGCAAAATAAGACCCTCATGTAATGGGCACAGAAAGACCATTAAAAAAAGAAAAAATTTGAAAAATTGAACCATATTTTACACAACATCGAAAGTTTATATATATGGAGTTCTTATTTCAATTTAATATATATGTAAATTATGAGGAGGAGCACTCTTATATGTCGCTAGTTTTTAATGAATATTATTCACTTGATTTCGTTTTTAAATCTGCATACGCCGTCCAAAATTCTTTAATTTTGACATATATGAGTCATGGATGAATTTAATGTTAGTGGAAATTGGATAAAGCTATCAAAGATTAGACCACATTGATCAAGACTTTAAATGCTTTTAATACTAAGGATTTTAGGTTGGTTTTGTATCATTTTTTTGTCTATTTGTTAAGTAAAAGTCCACAAGTATATAGAATCGTAACAAACTACTTCCTTGCCTCCTCAACACCTCTAATGACGCCTCTAATACCCTAGAAAATTCCTAAAATACGTCTATTAATATTTTACAAGAGAAAATTCGATTCCGAGTTGAAATAGAAATTCTAAAATTTTTCAGAATTGCACTTGCGTAGGAGTGCAGCTCGACTAGGGGTGGCAATTTGCCCCGCCGGGTCCGGGGCCCCGGTTTGCCCCGGACAAATGGGGCGGGGCAAGAACCGCCCCAAAACTGTTTTGGGACGGGTCTGGGGCAAAAGAATTCTGCCCCGGTAGGGGCGGGTCAGGGTCCGGGTCTAACACTTAGCCCCGTTCGACCCGCCCCGCCCCGCATAGTATAAGGGTGTATATGATAAAAAATAAACTATTGGGACTTAAATGATATTATTAGGGGTGATTGTAACACGTTTGAATATATTAGAGGGTTGACAGTAAGTAAAATAATATGATAAAAATTAGAGGTTGTAAATGTTATAGGGGGTTGATTGCAAAAATAAAAAATATTATAGGGGGTTAATTGTAAAATATAAATATTTAGGGGCGGGACGGGGTTCAAAATTTTTTTGCCCCACCCCGCCCCGCCCCGCAACGAGGCAATGGGGCGGGACGGGGCAAAAAAAATTTGAACGGGACGGGGCTGGGTACCGGCCGCCCCGGACCCGCCCCGCCCCATTGCCATCCCTAAGCTCGACTTGCGCGGGAGCGTAATGTCTCGGTTTTTTCTGTCCTAGTTTTTCTTCATCTTGTGCTGCGGCGCCACCTTTCTTGCGCTGGACTGCCAGGTTTCTAGTATTTGAAGCTTAATTTTTCGGGATCTAGTGCTGCTGCACCATCTGATTGGCGCTAGAGCGCCAAGTCTCTAAGTTGGAGATCCAAAACTTGTCTTCTTTTAGCTCTTTTTACTCCTATTTTTGCTTTGTTTTACTATGAATCAAATTGTATTCCAAAAATCTGCAATTAACTAAAATAACACATTATCTTCCTCTTATTTTTCTCAAAAACTAATTAAAAATTAGATTTAAGATAAATAAATTAGTGAATAAAATTCACTAACACTATTCGTGAAAAAAAATCAAAGAACCTCAAGTTAACAAAAGTACACTATTTTTATAGTAACCCAAATAATAAAATCAATTGAAATTTTCTATTTATATATTTTTTTAAAAAAAGGTCAATATATTATATTTTTGATAGTTTTGAAAACTATCAACGTTATTCTTGACATGGGTTCTTGTGATAATTCGAAATTGTCAAGAAACCAAATCCATAACAGTAATTAACCATCATTAAAGACCCTTTAATTGTATAATTAATAGTGTAAACTTATTTAATTTAATTTGGGTTGACTCAATTTTGAAATCGATTTAGGCTTAAGTTTAAAGTTCCTTCAAAGAGCGTAAGAGTTCTATAGGTTAAGAAAAAAAGGTATAGATTAGATAAAGTAATTTGTGTCTATTTAATCTTTTTATACATTTCATATAACTTCCAACTAATGTTAATTAATACCATGTACACATTATCGTAATTAAATTTCAAATAAATATTAAGACATGTTTCTCTTGATTTTCTAATCCTTCTTTGCAAGCACAGGATAGTGGCGAAGATGTTCCTGAAAGATCATTATATGTAAGTTTCAAAAAATGAAGAATAAGGTGGGTTTGAATAAAAAACAAATTGAATTGATTTTATATTATATTTGAAAAATTGAAATACTATCCAGTTAAATTCGAGGATTGCTTTTGGCAGTACCGCTTGTGTAACTATTGGAGGATTTCAAAACTAGTCTAGTCTAGGCCTACAAAAGAAAATTGGGCTTGGGTGGCCCATGTATATTCTGGCAGGCCTAATTGGCCCATACTGAAATTATAAGTTGAATCTTGCTATAGTGGTGAGACTTGAGGGTCCGGGGTTATTTAAAATAATAATAATAACTCTTGAATTTGGTAATACTTTGTCTACTTTTTTTTTTTTTTTTTGAAAACACTGAATCATGAGTGAATGAAAATGATCATGGTAAATATAAAGATGTGAGAAATCAAAACTTGCTCAAGCAATAATCTAAGAAAAATTACATAGAGACAAAAAATATTTCAATTGATGAAAGTAATATCTGTCCAAATGTTTAAATATGGAATGAAACCTAAAAGAACTAATTACCAAAACCAAAGTACTTAAAAAAAAAAAAAAGTGAACAACTTGGTTTAAGCATCCCACATTACTCCTTAAACTCGGTTCCAAACATTTTCATTGTTTTTGAGTCAACATTGCTTGATCGACTAGTTCTGTCCCATATTTGTTCATAGCCATTTTTATCTATAATTTCACCCAACAGACTCGAATACTAAATATGGAAAAGTTTAATCGATGCCACTTACAGAGCCGAAGAAAGATAACATAAAGAAAAAATTTTTTTGAAAATTGATAAATTCTATATTATTCAATAAAAAGAAAACTTTTACAACACTTAATAGGACTAAAAAAATCTAATCCAAACAATAAAATTTCTAATAAAGACAAAGCTTGGTTTGAGAGTCTTATAAAGCAGGAAGTTGTTAATTATTTTTGACACAAAGGTTTTGACTCTGGATTAGGATTTGATCAATTGCTTATTAACAAGGTGGCTTTCAAAACCAACATTTTTCAACGACAATTCACATTTTGCAGAGCAGACTCATTTGATCGGGCCCTGTTTCCCATGCTTGGTTTTGAATACTGATTAACATTGACAGCTAGATCATCAAATCACTTGAAATTATTAGTTTCACATTTGGGGTCGGAGCCATAAATATTGATGGATTTGGGCCAAAGCCGCAAAGAGTTTTGTTATTTTTGGGGACAACCTCATATTATATATTAGATTGGTAATAGAAATTAAATACATAAAGAGTAAGGTAGGCTAGCCATTAGAGTTTTAAATTTTGAAATTAATTTCGTACACATTGATTATTACAACCTATTAGTTATTATATGGCCCGGTTTGATAGACTTTTGTCTATTTTTTCTGTTTTAATGCTCAAATAAAAACCTTGTAAAATATATAATACATGTTTAGTTAGACATTTTTATTGAGAAAAAAATGGTGAGTAAGAGCAAGTCCTCGTATGGATCATTCTCTTTAAAAATAAAACAATTTTTTCTCATTTTCAAACGACTCTTTATTTACATATTTTGTCTTTTCTTACTTTTTTAATTCAAAATAATTTTATTATTTTAATAAAAATTATATTAATCATTAAATATTATATTTTAATTTTTTTATATATTTGCAAATAAAAAAATTTGAATTTTTTTCAACTATCATCACTTTCAAACGAAAACACAAAATACAAATAATTAAACATATTTTCACACAATTCAAATCTCTTATAGATCATCTAAGCATATCTCATATTCTCATATATAATTAGAAATTTTATAAATAAAAACACATAATATATGACAAAACAGTCTATAATAATTATTGATTTTGCACTCAAGGACAACCGCATTCTAACTCTCCTCCTGTAACATATTGGCTTTTGCTATAATGGTCCATGCACTCGGTTTTTTTTTTTTTTGACATAAAATCAGAAAAGCTTAAATAAATTGAAAAAGTTAAAAAAATAAAAATATCCATTTTTATGTGAACTTTTCCGACTTTTATATAGATTTTTTGACTTTGCAAAAAAATTTAAAAAAAAAAATCAAATGCATTCGAAGCTGTGCAGTATAACCCACGACTGCTGGAGAGCAATAAATGAAGGGTCACGAACGAACTCTACAAAAGCAAATATATTTTTACCGTCCTGCGTAGATTTGAAGAGGCTTATAATAGGGTGTAATAATTGGTGGTGGTCCAGATACAGTGTTTTTTGTGACAGAAACGACGCGGGATTCGGCTGTTTCCTGTCCTGTATGAAAAACAAGACAATTCACAACTCAAAAACAACATCGAAGCGAGGGGCTATTGTGGTGTTTTTATGCACCCCGTGACCCTAGTCATGTCATCTACCAAACTGCCAAAACAACTCCTTTATGAATACGATGCTAGTTTCCAAATCAAACAAACCATATGCAACACAAAAATAATAACTTCGATAATATTATTAGATGAATAAGTAATATATATAGGTTATCAGAAAATTCTGAACTTTCTTTTCCTCTTTTGCGAGTTGAAGAAGATGCCTAATGATAATGAGAAGAATGCTTAATTATTTATAAACTTAGTTTAATATATGATACAATATATAATATTTTAGCAACATAGTCAAAGACATGTTGTTTGACAAACTTTGCAAAAGTTTATGAGCATTTTCAAGATTTTAAAAGTAATTTTATCAAATTTTAAAACCAATAATAGTATTTTAACTTAAAAGTAGGGTCAATATCTATGAAAGCAAAACCCTTAAAGTTAGCATAGGAGCAGAAGTCAAAACCCAACGATAGATGATAAAATAAAATAAAGGTACTAGACTGCTTAGTCACCACATCAAAATCTATTAATTGTTCACATTTTCACTCGCTACTCTCTCTCTTTCCCCGTATAATAGTTATAAAAGTGAAGCTACAATTATATTTACAAGCAACAACTTGCGCTCGCTCACTCACCCCCTAGCTGTCTCTCAAATGGGTTCTACTATTTTCTTTTTTCTTCTCTGCCTAGCATCCCATCTCTTTATTTTCCATCCACAACGTAATCTTGTAGCTGGAAATACCGATTTAATCCAGCAAACATGTAAAGCCACTAAGCACTTTGATCTATGTCTCTCCTCTCTCAAATCCAATCCAACAAGCACTAATGTGGACACCAAGGGCTTGGCACTCATCATGATTGGAGTTGGAATGGCCAATGCGACTGCCACATCTTCATTCTTGTCTTCAGCGTTGCTTAGCTCCACAAATGACACAGCTCTAAAGACGGTACTCAAAGAGTGTGCAGACAAGTACACATATGCTGGGGATGCCCTTCAAGCCTCAGTGCAGGACTTGGCCACAGAAGACTATGATTATGCTTACATGCACATCACAGCTGCGGCAGATTACCCCAATGCTTGTCACAATGCGTTTAGGAGGTATCCAGGGTTGGTTTATCCACCAGCGATGGCACACAGAGAAGATGGTTTGAAGCAAATCTGTGATGTCGTTCTGGGAATTATTGATCATATTGATACTTGGTGATTATTGAATATTAATGTCTCTCCGCTTGTTAATAAAAGTGTTTTGAATATATTTACAACTCCTTTGATGATGATCAGTGTCTAGCTTTTATGGTGTTTGATTCTCTTTACACATGTAAAAAAAATTGATTTTACAACTTGAGTTTTGAGACCTAGCTACCAGGTTTTCCTCTAGAAGCCAAAAAGCATTTTTTTTCTGGGTTAAAGGACTAGAAGGCTCTATATTATTTTACTAGATAAAAACAAAATGCTTGTCTTGGGGTTGGTTTAGTGCCACCGTAAAGTAAAGCAGGATCCTAATGAATCTTGAAATCTTCCCCTACTTACAGTGTTTGATTTTCTTTTCTTTCTTCTCCTTCTTCATCTTCTTCTCTTTTTTCTCTTTTTCCTTTTTATTTTTAATGGGGATTAGTTTATTGAACAAATAACATGATTGGATTAATGATAGATTCTTTAGATTTCGTAAACATTATTGGATCAATAGAGTAGTCTGGATCAGGTTAGCAGCAATATTTAGAATATTGTTGCAATATTTTCTTTTCTTTTCTTTTCTTTCCTGACTTTTAATAAGATAGTAATCATTAGCATCATGGGCTTGATAGATCCTTTAAATCTTTAAACATTATTGGATTTATAGTGTTGAAGCAGGGTCACAACTTCTTTCAACGTATTTATTAAAAACTCCTTTTTTTACTGGTTTATATTTTCTTTTTTTCTTTTTTTGCATTCTCTAATATATTTTAAATCATGACTAACTATATTTCTTTTTCAAAATTCAACATAATCCATATATTTTTTAATTATTTTTAAAACAAAAACATAAAATTCCACCACAAAAAAATGTGTTGATTCTGTTGTAGAGCTCATAGATGAGGACAACTTTAATTTGTTAAAAAAAATTTATACCCTAATAATCAGAAAGACATGCAAATTAAAATTTTGCTTCATTAATCCAATGGTCTCTCATCCTATCTAACATAATTCTAGGTATAACTTATAATATTATTTTGAATAATATTATCTATAGAAAACTTACATAAATAATCAATATAACATTATCAGGGCGGAGCTATTTACATTTGTGAGGTGGCCAGGTTTGTGAATAACTCCTCTGATAAGTCATTCTTTTGTCTCTGTACACATGACAAAAGTACACTTTTCTCAAGATTGGCCAACCCACTAAATACGCTAACTAATATAATTAATGGGCTTTAATTTTCAAATTAGAGTGACAAGCAATTTATAACTCGTGATGATTTAAGACTTTCTTTAAAACTTGAAGTTATATTCATCTCTTTTTCTTTTTTCTTTTTTCCTTTTATCCTACTTCTCTCTTCCTCCAATTAAACTTATTTTTCTATTTTTTTGTATCAAGAATTGCCCATTTTATAATGTAAGTTAATCTTATGTTCATTATTCTTCAAAAACATATGTATTACATTATTTTTTTAATATATATCTTATCAAAATAATTATAAGAGAAATCCATGATATTTGTATTTGTTTAACTTTGCTAGGCGACGTGATGTCTAGTTTAATCTCAAATCTTTTTCTTCTTATTCATTTATAAGAATTAAATGTTAGTTTATTCTTCTAAAACAAAATAATTTTGTGTCTTTTTTAAATACTAATTATAAAATCTGCTTAGTTGTTATCTTTATTTATTTTTTTATTAACTAAATCATATTACATTTAATCTTTTTCGCAAGAAGTAATATTGAATTACATTTATGTTAAGTTAAAATAAGCATTTTATTTTTGGCCCCCCGAGTTTGGCTTCCTGGCTCCACACCTGATTATTGTTATTGTTATTAGATAGTAAATTATATAAATTGATTATATGTATTTATTTTATTTTTATGTGAAGAGTTAGACTTATAAATGAGAAAGATCTTCATGTTGATGCAATAGAGAAAGAATGCTAACCTCCCACTCTCTTATATGTTATATCTCTTAGAAGAGCTAGCTATATAGATATACCTTAACCTGCTTCTTTCTTTATATGGAGCTCTATTTGACTACATATGATGATTACAAGAGGTGACAATACATCAGTAGCGACACAGAAAGCTTACTTAGAGTAGCTTAAAAGAGCATACATTTATTAATATTTTCTTTTAAAAGTAGATGCTTTCTCTTCCGAATAACTACGAAAAAAAACATTTACATAAGAATAATACCATACCTATAACCCATTTATAACTAATCTTTCCTATAACCTGAGTTGATAAAATCCTATTAGAGATATCATTACCATGTCATGGATTGTAAGTTCCATTATATATTTTTATTTTTTTCTCCTCCAATGAATTTTTGCTAACTCAGGTTATAAGGAGTTGGTTGTATATATAACTTGGTTAATAAGTGTAGTCTTGCTTTTCGCATAAAACTCTTATTAACAAGGGTTTAGCTACAATACTATCAAGATCAACAACATTAGTTAGACATTTGGAAACTATTGAATCAACTTTGTGTATTTATTCGGATAATTATTCAATAATTTTCAATCCCATATCATATATATTTTAGTATAAAAATTGATATAACTTGACTTATTTGTTTGTGTAAGAATTTTTTACCCAATTTATTGACAAAATTTTAATTGACCCATTTCCTACAACAATAAAGGAATCTACCATCATTATGGGTAGTGGAGTTCTTGGCCTAGCTACTCCAATGCTTATCGAATATGTACTAAATTGAAAACAAGTTATAATAATTACAAAATAAATCTTTCTTGAGTTCCTTTTAGGTGGTATATCTATAAATTAATAGTAAACATTTTGACTTGTCCCTCAATCTCCTGGTCACAACTTGGTAACAATCATTTCATTGAGTAATGTTATATTTAAAACCAAATTCTACAATCAACTCTTTATAACTTGAATTGACAAAAATTTACTAAATGAGTAATAACAAAAAATGAATAAGGGAAGTTATAAAATATGATGTGGTAATTATGTCTCTAGTATGATTTTGTCAACTTAGGTTGTACAGAGAGTTTGAGAGTTTGTTGTAAATAAGTTGTGAGATAGCATGATTCCATTTTATTCGAGGCAAATAGTTGCCAAATTCTAATTAAACATGGTCTAATTAACGAGAAATGAGTGCTGGGTAAGCTCCCATTTCCTTGCCGGTGCTTTTATCCATTAAGCTTGTGCTAGTTGAGGGCTTATTGGGTCTGGTAATTTATAGTGTCGGTTAAGCTCATGGGCTTGGATGATTTATTTTAAACAGCTTTAAATATAGGCCTTCCAGTTCTGCTGGGCCTCATTACAATGTGTTTATGGATTGCTTTTTTTTTTTCCTAACATTATTTACTATTACATCATTTCTTCTCGTTTTGTTTGTATTTACGTATAAAATTAAAAAAATAAATATTATGTATTTATGTCATTGTAGATCCGTTATTGTTAGAGTTTTATGCAAATATTGTGCAGATCATGTGTACTATTATTTAGGAATAAGTTATTGACTTTGATTTGATCATAATTTGATCACTTCATGTGAGTAATCTTAGGCATTAGTTATCATATTATTTCTCTATAAGTTAGTAGTGATTTAGTGGTAGTTTGTGATCCTATATTCATGGATTCACGTTATATTTAGTTGATGTAATGCCTATATAGCGGCTATTTCAGTTTTAATAAAATCATCCAGTTATTCATTTTTGTTATGTACATCGTAACAAACTTCTGTTAAGTTATTCATAACATATGACATCAGAATTTTGTAAATTCGTATAAGAATGTATAACAGTTATTATATAAGAACTCGATACACAAAGATAATAGCATTAATAATAAAATGTATTACTCTTTAAATTGAAGCATTTTTGTTATTGAATTAATATTGTGGACTGTTCAAAGATTTGTGATCTTTAAAAACTTTATTATTATTAAAGTTTCAGGTATTTTAATTTAAAATTATACATAAATTTTCAATCATTTATTTAATCAAATCCAATCAGTAAGAACCAAAATAAAGAAATCACATAAATATTATCAATTTATCAAGTCTTTACATAATCTGATTAATATAAATTAATCAAAATTCTTTAGGAAGAGTGTTTCTAGTAACGAAAAATAAGATATATTCTATAAATTATAAATCTTTTAAATGGGTCATTAATTACCAATTTATGTTATGTTTGTTTGTGTTTTTTTGATTTTTTGCTTTCAAAATTTTGAAAGAATATGTAGTTGGTTCTAAATTTTATTAAATTTCGAAAATGATATGTGGTTGATATTGATTTAAATGCATTAAAAATGTGTGTTTTAAGAAAACATAATTTTAAAATTGTAAACAAACAAAGCCCTAGCTTTTAGGGATGACTTTTATTAAATTCATAATTGTTAATTTTCGCAATGTATGATTAGTTATAATAGATATAACTGCAATAGTTAAGAACAATAGAATAGAGAATTTTACGTGGTTTAGTTATCAACCAGCATACATCCATAAGCAACAAGAGTTACAATCCATTATGTTGTATGTGTTTACACTCAACTTAAGACTCTTTACTGTAGTAGCCACTCGCTCACTCACTAACCTAATCTATGTAAACTTGATCACCCTTGATCATAGCCAAAGTCTTTCGCACACTCTTCTAATGTTACTCTTCACAGACTCATCAGACTTAACTATAACGGTTTAGTCAGACATAACCACGATAACTGTTACAGAATCATGTAATCACTTAATTCTTTTAAGCTTACACGACTCAATAACTCTCACAAATAAGATCTATGCATATACCCACCGCACATGAGTCATGCACAATCTAAACTAACATAATCATAAAGATTTTACAATAAAGATCATGATAATCAAAGACACTCAAGTGCTCTTAATGTTTTCTGCACAAAACACCACTCTCTTGCCTTTTTCTTGAGCCTTGAGTGCTTCACCTTTATATAGCCTATGTGTCAATAACCCTAATCATCATCAAAGTCCTGCAAAACTCAAATAGGATTATAAATATCAAGCAATATAGGAAGTAAAAAGACATAATCCTAATTAAACTAGAACACTAGAAAGAATATCCTAATCTAATAAGATATGGTCAATTAAAAAACTTTCTATTCAATTAGAATACTAAAACAAGTTATCCTATTTAAGTTAAAATTCTCCTAATATAAAATATCCAAATTAATGTCTAATCACAATATGACAAAAATAAATTATGCATTACACATGCATACCACTTGTCATATTGATACTAATAATCTCCCTCTTTGACCTTTTGTGATGAAAACATTCACACGAGTCTATGAGCAAAATCCTGCATAGTTAAGTGTAAGACAACTGAAATCAGAATGTAAACACTTAGTCAAAAATTCACAAAAACATGAATATCCAGCTTTCAGTTAGAATAGATATAACTGAAATAATATAAACAAAATGTCTAGTATATACACAAAAACAAATATCAGATACAGAACATCAGTAACTTGTGTTGTGCAAATTGATCTGCAATAAACTCAAAGCAAAATATAAAATCAACATAATATCAATTACTCAGTCTCAAAATCATGCTCAACATCACAAACAATCATGAGCTATCTCCCCCTTAATCAAACATTCAACCTGCAAAACATCATAAGCATAAATTGCATAGCATAGCAGTTCGACCACAAATCAGTCTCCTGCAAGTGTAACCAAAAAAATTTGAAGTCATGAAATCTTAAACACACATAGAAACATAAAATCCATTACTCTACTCCCCCTTGTTTCCTTAACAAGTGCCAAAGAATAAAGTTTCGAAACATAAAAAGATAAAGAAAATGTTCAGTAAAGTTGAAATTCAGTTAAGTTTGGCAGACTTGCGCACAAGTAGCTTCGAGGGGCGCGATGTAGTTCTTTTGGCAGTAGTCTTTTAGCACTTTAGTGCTGGTTTGGGTGAAGTATCAGCAGGAGTTGATAGGGTAGCTTGCTGAGCACTAGTTTCAGTGGAAGTAGCAACAGCAGCAACTATCTCACGAATCTCTCTAGCTTATCTCTCTACTGTGGTTTCAGTCTTCTGGGAAATGTCCACCAAGGTTTCAATAGCTTGTTGCGTGACATGGGGTGAAGATGTAACAGGAGTTAATACAGGTTCTATTGGTTTGGGAGATTCAGCTACTGACTTTGAAGAAGACTCTTCAGTAACTGATTTTGATTACTTTTTGCTCCTCTTCTTGTCCTTCCTCTTCCTTTTCTTCATTAAAGTTTCACCACTAGATCTGCTCTAAGCTTTTCTTCCAGACTTTGTAGCTTAGCCTTGATAGCTTGATTTTCCTGCACAAGATCAGCTAAAGAATAAGTGATTAGAGTAAGCTGTTTTGTGATAGCTGCCATTTGATATGATCTGGGATTTCTCCTCTGTCTGGGCTGTCTCCAAGGTATTTCATCCCCCTCAGGAACATTTTTTATCCTTGTCATGAAATCTTTCTTGATGGCTGGCAGAATTTCTTTAGTAATCTCATCATCTTCCAATGCAATCCCATTTTGCATCAATAATGCATGAATCAAACAAGGCAAAACCAAGAGTTTTTTATGAGATTGATAAGTTAAAATATGACCAATGAAGTTATACATCCACAATCCAAGATTAATTAGTCGATTTGTTCCAAGATAGTAAAGAAACTTGGCTTTGTCCTCTTTAACATTATTTTGGTGTGTGGATGGAAACCAATTGAATCGAGTGATTTTATCAAACAAATGATATTTTAAAAACAAATGTTTTTTATCGATGCCATCATGTGGATCCCAATGAACCTTTCTACTCCTAGTTAGCTCATGTGTGACTGCACTCAAATTCAATTCATCACCAACAGTATGGTAAATACCAATAGGAATTTCATAAAATTGGTTTATGACATTCTGAGAAAATCGAATCAACTTCCATTTACAATAAATCTTATGATAGTAATAACTCCTAGGATCATCAATGCATGGTAAAATATTGGCATAGAATTCTTGAACAAGAGTTTTAACAAGAGGAGTGAGATTGGTTACCGTTCTTGTCCAATGCCTTGACTCAAGCACTTCTCTCAGTTGATAGTCATCAAAATCGTCAATTTTAATAGGCCTCTCCATATGAATCTCCCTCTTTGAAGTGTATCGCCTAAATCTTGTTTCATTCTCTCACTTAAAGAACTTGTGGCTTTTAGGATTGACACGATCTCGCACCTCACAAAGCATGACATTGTCATCCTCACTTATCGCTGGGTCCACTGCAACTGGTGGAGTCGAAGTTGAATCTGGTTCCCCTATGGATGATTGCTCTGGCTCTGTCGGAGGCGATTATTCTGGTTCGATTTTTGGGTCAGCATGTTGTTCTTGCTAAACTTGCTCCTCTTGCTGGCTTGTTTCCTCTTCAGTCAATGAGTCAGAGAATGAAGAAGAGCTAGTGGTTTCCGATTTAGTTGAAGATAATGGTGTTGTAGCTTTGTGTTTGGTTGTGATGTTTGAAGAGAGAAGAAAAAAACTTTGCCGTGAGTTAGGGTTAATGAGGAGATAAAACTAATATGGAATTTATATAATCAAGAAGTAATATCCAAGTGTGATATAGCTAACACAAAATCCCAATCCGAACAAGAGTTTATGAATTTAAATTTAAATGAAATTCATTTTCCAAAAGAATTAAATTCCATTGAAGAGAAAATCTGTATATGTCCATTAATTATGATAATTTCCAAAATAATTTTTCAAAATCTTCATTAAATAAGACAATTTGAAATCTTATAAAATCATCAAAATCTTCCCGCCACTGAAAAATCTTTCCCTCAAAATGACCTTGCTGATGTGGCTCATCTTATTGACACATCAACACATAAGAAAATAAAACAGAGTCAGACATGAAGCACTGGTTGACAGTTATAGTGCACTTAACTGAAAATAATGAAACATTACATAACTGAAATATTTGAGCTTCATAGAGTCATTTTAAAAGCAAGCATGTGTGAGCTGATTAAGTACATATCAAAATAAATTTTTATTATCTTATTATACAATTTTGTTGAGTGGTCAACATGAGCATACTTCTTACATATACAAACATTAATCTCAACCAGAATTATTACTATAAAACTAGTAGCTTTCACACATGAAATGAGGTAGCCCTCTTCCATTAGAGTGGGTTGCCTCAATATATTTGCTAGATACATTGAAGCTACTCTCTAAGGCTAGCTTTCACACATCATAATCGATACCCCTCTCTGGTTTTGACATTAAATTACCAGTAAAGTTAAGAAATCAAAGTAGCTCAATCATGCTTAAGTTGAAAAATTGACTAATGATGCTGCAGATATAAATAACATAACTAAACACAGTGTTTATGTAGATAATTGACAAATACGTATGGCTTTTCTCAGTTTTTCAAATATGAATGCATCAAGCGCTTTAGTAAACAAGTTAGCTAATTGATTCTCGGTAGAGTTATGCTCAATGTGAATTATTTTGGATTCAATAAGCTTTCTAATGAAATGATGCCTTCTATCAATGTGCCTAGTTCTAGAATGTTGGACTGGATTTTTTGAGATATTAATCGCGTTAGTGTTATCAGAAAACAAGGTTATTGAATCTTGATCAATACCATAGTCACTTATCATTTGTTTCATCCAAAGTAATTGAGTGCAGCAGGTTCTAGCGACTATATACAGCCTCTGCTGTGGATAAAGATATGCTATTTTGCTTTTTACTATACCAAGATACCAGGTTATTGCCAAGGTAAAAGCAACACCCGAGGTGTTTTTCCTATCATCTATGTTTCCAGCCCAATCTCTATCACTATAACCTGCAAGACATGTATTTGTGTCCTTAGAAAATCATATTCCAAAATTAGATGTCTCATGAATATACCTAATAATTCTCTTCACTATTGATAAATGTAGTTCGTTCGGACATGACTGAAAATGAGCACATAAGCCAACACTGAAACTAATATCTGGTTTGCTTGCAGTCAGGTCTAGGAGACTTCCAATCATGCTCTTGTAAAGGCTTCAATCAATATCATTACCTGCATTTTCTTTTGTCAGCTTGATATTAATACTCATAAGGGTTCTAAGTGCCTTGGCCTTGTCTAGTTCGAATTTCTTTACCAAGTTTTTAGCATACTTTGATTGTGAAATAAATATTCCACTTTCAAGTTGCTTCACTTGCAAACCCAGAAAGAAATTCAACTCACCTACCATACTCATCTCGAATTTACTCTATATTAGCTCAACAAACTCATTAGCTTTGACTTTGTTAGTAGAACCGAAGATAATATCATCAACATACACTTGAGCAACAATGAAATAAGTTAAAGCATGTTTAATGAATAAAATTTTATCATTGCTTCCTCTAGTGTAACCTCTTTGAATCAAGAAGCTAGTTAATCTCTCATACCAAGCTCTAAGAGCTTGTTTCAGACTATACAATGCTTTATGAAGCTTATACACAAAATTAAGATGTTTAGGATCAATAAATCTCTTAGGCTATTCAACATAAGCCTCTTCATCAAGATAGCCATTTAAGAAGGTTGTCTTCATATCCATTTGAAACAATTTAAAGTTCAACAAGCATGCAATAACAAGTAGCAACCTAACAGATTCAAGTCTAGCAACAGGTGCAAAAGTTTCCTCAAAATCAATTCCTTTAATTTGAGTGTAACCTTGTGCAACTAATCTAGCTTTGTTTCTAATAACTTGCCCATTTTCATTAGTTTTGTTTTCAAAGATCCATTTAGTTCCTATAACATTTGTATCTTTTGGTCTAAGAACTAACACCCATACTTTGTTTCTTTCAAACTGATTCAATGCTTCTTGCATTGCATTTATCCAAGCATCTTCTTTTAATGCTTCATTGACATTCTTTGGTTCTATTAAAGAGACATAACATGTATGAGTTACCATATTTCTCATCTTACTTCTTGTTTTCATTGTGCTTTATAGACTTCCAATGATTGAAGTTGTAGGATATGCTTTTTGAATCCAGGATGGTGGATCTCTATTAATACCAACATCTCTTATTTGATTCCTGTCCAAATCAACATTGTCTGATGGTTCAGTTTTATCTGAGTTAACTGCACTGGTTGTGTCAGTCATAACTGATTTTGTTTTGTAGTCTGTAGTAGCTGAGTTCGAATCTTCTATATCATCTGCATCCTCAATCAAACTAATAATCTGCTTTTCCTGTGAATAAACAGAGAAATCATCAGTATCATAAAAAACTACATTGGCTGATTCTATAATGGTTTCAATCCTCAAGTTATAAACACGATAAGCCTTGCTATTTGTTGAGTATCCAATAAAAACTCCTTCATCGCTTTTGGCATCATACTTGCCTAATTGCTTCCTATCATTTAAGATAAAGCACCTGCAACCAAAAACATGAAAATATTTGAGGTTAGGTTTTCGTCCTTTCAAAATTTCATAGGGAGTTTGTATTGTCTCAAGTTGCAAGAACACTCTATTGGAGATATAGCATGTTGTGCTGCTAGCTTCCGCCCACAGCCTTTTAGTTAACTTTTTGCTATTGAGCACAACCCTTGCCATTTCTTGTAAAGTCCTGTTCTTCTGCTCTACCACTCAATTTTGTTTAGGTGTCTTTGGAGCTCAAAATTCATGAGATATACCATAAAATTTACAAAAATCTGTATAGGAAACATTTTCTAATTCTTTCTCGTGATCACTTCGAATTTTTAAAATTTTACGAATGTTCCTATTTTATTCATTCTCAAGTTTAATGCATAAGTTCTTGAAAACTTCAAATGTGTCAGATTTTTCACGAATGAAATCAATCCTAGTAAACCTTGAATAGTCATCAACAGCAACAAAAACATACCTCTTTCCTGCAATGCTCTCAATTTGCATGGGTCCCATAAAGTCCATATGCAACACATTTAGAATCTTAAAGTACTATGGTATGCGTTAGAGCTATGTGATCCTCTTATTTGTTTGCCTAACTGACATGGTCCACAAATACTATTAGGTTTGTCATCAAGAGTAGGAACACCTTTAACTGCTCCAGTCTTAGTTAACTTAACTAAGTCTCTATAGTTTATGTGTCCTAGCTTTTGGTGCCATAACTTTAAATATGATATTTTGACAGAGAATGCATTAATATTTGTCAACAAATAGCAATTGTCATTTGATCTTATGCCTTCAAGAATGTAATTTCCATGTTTGTCTAAAACCATGCATCTACTTTTTGTAAATTTCACCTCAAATTGGTCATTTCAAATTTGACTAATATTGATTAAATTAGCTTTTAGCCCTTCGACAAAACAAAACATTTTCTAATTTAGGCAAACTTTCAACACACAAAGTACCTTTATCTAGCATTTTGCTTTTAGCTCCATTACCAAATGTGACTATCTCTTCCTTACAAGATCTGACGTCTTTCAAGAAGTTCTTGTTCCTTGTCATGTGTCTTGGCATCCACTGTCAAAATACCAAAAATCATTAGCTGTGGATTTTAAAGCAGTAAATGCAACCTGTTTGTTAACCCAAACTAGTTGAGTCTTAGGTAACTGTCTAAACTGTTTAGATTTTTTATGCAATAAATTTAACAGCTTGTAACATCTAGATCTGATGTGACCATTTACTCCACAAAAATAACAAGAAGGAATAAATTCGAGTACCTTTTCTAGGCTTGACATAAAGGAACTTATAGGTGAGACAAAGATATCTTTACCTTTTGAGTTTTGAGAGCTATTACTTGAACTTGAACATGAAATGTTAGTTGAACCTTTAACAAAAACTGTTTTGGAAGTGAAAGTAATATTACCTTCATCGAATCCCAAGCCATGCTTTCTTCCAAGGCTTAAAACTTGATCCAATCGGGCTAAACCAAATTTTAAGTTCATCAATGCATTTATGAGTTTCTGCAACTTCAGATCTGAGTTTTTCAATCTCTTTAGTTTTCTGGTTTACAACTATCTCTAATTCACTCGTGCAGTCTTCTACATATGTTTTCTCACATATGAGAATCTCTCTCTCTTTCTACAGATTATTGATTTGAGCTTTCTGTTTTCCCCATGTTTTATAAAGTATATTATAAGCAAGTTGAAGTTCCTCTTAATAATCGGCCTCCTCCTCTGCATCTGTTTCATCACTGTCTGATCTGTCTTACTTAGTTATGTCAGACACGACTGTTTTGCCTTTATCAGATACGTTTCCAGTAAATGCAACAAAGTTACTAGAATGTTCTTCTTCATCATATTCAGTTTCTGTGTCATCACTCCAGGTTGCACATAAGCCTTTATCCATTCTTCTCTTGTAATTTGGACACTCAGATTGTCTATACCCAAATCCTTTACATTCGAAGCATTGTACTTGGTCTTTCTTATCAGATTTTTCTTGAATCTTCCTAGCTGGTTCTTTGAGAAACTTCTTTGCATCAAAGTTCTTTACTTTCAGCACTTTTTTAGGATTTTTCTTCTTGAGATTCTTTTTCATATATTTGACAAAGTTCTTTGTCAAATACGCAATATGCTCATCATAGGAATCATCACATTCTTTCTTTTCTGAAGCTGTAGAAAATGCAATGCTCTTTTCTTTCTTCCTTGATTTCATTCCCATCTCATATGCTTGAAGAGAACAAAGTAGTTCATCAATATTCATGGTCTTCACGTTATTGCTTTCTTCAATGGTTTTAACCTTAGGCTGAAATTTACCTGGTAAAAATCTAAGGATTCTTCCTATAATTTTAGCCTCAGAATATTCATCACCAAGCATGTGAGCAGCATTAGTCATTTCATAAAGTCTAGTATGAAAATCACTTATAGTTTCATCTTCATGCATTGTGAGATTTTCAAACTTTGAAGTCAAGGTAAGTAACTTAGAATCCTTTACCTTTTCTGCACCTTCATGCTTTACCTCAAGAATATCCCATGCTTGCTTAACGGTTGTGCACTTTAAGATCAATCCAAATTATTAAATGTTGACAATACTAAAGATGGCATTGATTCCCTTAGAATTCCAGCTTGACAGTCTATATTCGGCTTCAGTCCATTCGTTTTCAGGTTTCTCAACTCGTTGTCCAGCTTTATTTGTCTTTGTTAGTGGTTTCCATCCATGAACAATGCTGATCCAAACTTTATCATCAAGGGATCTCATAAAAATCTTCATCTTAACCTTCAAATAAGCATAATTTCCATCCTTGAGCAATGGTGGTTAAGTGACTAAACTTCCATTTCGTAGTCCTTCCATACCTGCAAAAGAAAAGTCCGATCTACAGTAGTATGTCAGTGAACCTGCTCTGATATCAATTGTTAGTTTTCGCAGTATATGGTTAGTTATAATAGATATAACTGAAACAGTTAAGAATAATGGAACAGAGAATTTTAAGTGGTTCGACTATCAACCAGCCTATATCCAGGGGCAACAAGAGTTGTAATCCACTATGTTATATATGTTTACACTCGACTTAGGACTCTTTACAGTAGTAGCCACTCGCTCACTCACTAACATAATCTATGTAAACTTAATCACCCTTGATCACAGCCAAAGTCTTTTGCACACTCTTTTGATGTTGCTCTTCACAGGCACGTCGGACTTAACTACAATGGTTTAGTTAGACATAACCACGATAACTGTTATAGAATCATGTAATTACTCGACTCTCTTCAACTTATACGACTCAATAACTCTCACAAATAAGATCTATGCACATGCCCATCGCACATGAGTCATGCACAGTCTAAACTAACACAATCATAAAGATTTTACAATAAAGATCATGATAATCAAAGACACTCAAGTGCTCTCAATGTTTTCTGCACAAAATACCACTCTCTTGCCTTCTTTTTGAGCCTTGAGTGCTTCACCCTTATATAGCCTACGTGAACAGCTACATTATTCATGTAATCAATAATCCTAATCATCATCAAAGTCCTACAAAACTCAAATAGGATTATAAATATCAAGCAATATAAGAAGTAAAAACACATAATCCTAATTAAACTATAACACAAGAAAGAATATCCTAATCTAATAAGATATGGTCAATAAAAAAGACTTTCTATTCAACTAAAATACTAAAACAAGTTATCATATTTTAGTTAAAATTCTCATAATATAAAATATCCAAATTAATGTTTAATCACAAGATGATAAAAATAAATTATGCATTACACATGTATGCCACGTGTCACATTGATATTAACAACAACAATAGCTACACTTTTGCTGGTATAGTAAACACACTATTAAAGTTTTAAAAATTAAATTTTCTGATAAAAAGTTAACCATAAAAATTGTTTAGATATTTAAATAATATTGATTCTTAATAAAATGGGCGTAGAAATTGAACACTTCAACAAGGGTTCTTTTTTGTTATTAAAAAAAATTTAACAAAATAGTGGTGGGCCTGAGATTACCATTTTGACCCAAAATTTCCCGCCAAATGTAATGAACGCGCCAAGCATTCTCCTCCCCGGATCTCTCTCTCTCTTTACTCTTTTGCTCTCTTCAATTTCAAACCCTAGAAAATTTCCATCACTCCCTCGAAAATAAATTTTGAAATTTAAATAAAATTTCACGAATTGGAAAATGAAGGGAGGCACAGTTCAGATAAACTGGCACGACACGAAACCAGTCCTAACCCTAGACTTCCACCCATTCTCCGGCCTCCTCGCTACCGGCGGCGCCGATTACGACATCAAGGTTTCCTTTTTTCATCGAACTTTTTATCTGTAGTTTCGTTTTCACATGAATTAAGTTCTGTTGATTGGTATGTATAAAGTGATTGGATTCTCTGTGCTAAATGTGTATTGATTTGAACAAGTTGGATTGACTTAGTTTTTGGATTTTGGATTTTGGATTAGATGGTCTTGTTTCGGTTTAATAGTTGTTTGCATGTTGAGAAAAAGTTAGGTAATCGAAAATGTAAAAGAATATATATATTTATGTCTGGTTAGAAAAATAAGTGTTGTCTTAAGTATCGCAGGAAAGAATGAAAAGAAAGGAAGGGCAGAGGAAGAGAGAAATACGAAACTTGAAATTATGGTCGGTTGTGGTAGAGAGAAAGAACTGGTCTTCGTTTTCGGATTTTATATGTAAGGAGAGAAAAAAAGAAAATACATCAGATGTTAATTTGATCATCATACTTTTATTATTGAAATTTAAAAATGATTCTATCTATTTTAATCTTTCTGGATCTCTTTCACTCTTTATAGAAAGATCGAGTTTCGTGGATTTGGAAAGATAATGAATCTTCTTCCCTATGGTATCTCTTTTTTTTTTTCCTTTTGCCATCCAAATACGGGAAATGGTCTCCCTATTTTATCCAGAATGCCTTCGTGTAGATGGTACAACTTATACCCTTCATTACACAGAATTTGCGTCCAAAATGCCCATTTCGGATTTGAATTTGGGTTGGAATAGGTGAAATGTGAACCATTTTTCTTATGTATCTCTTTTATTTATGACATTAGGTACATTTTTTTTTTTAAAAAAAATGGAGTTCTCACTTGAGTGAGACTAATTATTCTATGTTGTTGCGTTAAATGGATTTTGTTTCTTAGGAAACCAAATGAGTCAAATTTCCCAAATTTTCTCTTGGAACTTTATTTTGCATGTTAGATTCATTGCAATCAGATAAACATTGATTAGAATCACAATAATGCTTTTGACTTTTAAAGCTTTTGTTGAGGCTAGAATAATTACTAATACTAATGTTATAAATAAAATTTCAGCTTTGGCTAATAAATTCAGATGAAGCACAGAAGAAAATGCCAACAGCTACTTATCAAAGTAGTCTTTCTTATCATGGTTCAGCTGTAAATGTTCTTCGCTTCTCTCCTTCTGGTAAGGGCATGATTTTTGTTTTTCCAGGTTTTCTGTTCTTTCAAAATGCATCAGCAAAGGGATGAAGAAATAACTATCTTAAAATAAAGTTCTTTTTTTATCGTGGAATACATGAATTCTATACATGTTAAATGTACTTTTTCATGTGAACCTCTTTGGATTCTCTGTCTAATGATAACTATCTTGTGCAAAGTTGTTTGTGGATGAGTACTTTTTTATTTTTTTTACAGTATTGAACCATGAATGATTGTTCATAAGCTTTTGGCATCGGGGAGATTTCCTGGAAGTTGTTGTATAATCTTCAATTATTCATGTCCATCTCACTGAGACTTGTGTGTTCTTCTTGAATGATGATCTTGAGCTTGGAGATCTTTGAAATTTCATGGCATTTGTAATATAATCTCAAATTATTCATGCCCGTTTTAGTAAGACTTCTGTATTCTTTAATAATGATCACAACCCTTTGACATCTTTGAAATTTTATGGCAGTTGTTTTTTTATCTTGAATTATTCATTTCCACGTCAGTAAGACTTGCATATTCTTCTTTAATGATAATCATAAGCTTTGATGTCTTTGAAATTTCATGGTGTTGATGTATAATCTCAAGTTATTCATTTACATTTTTGCAATGTTGTATGCGATGGCTCTAGTATTTTAAACATTTTGGGCGTGTTTAGCAGTATTTGTGTTCTGTAAGAGATGCATTTAAAATGAGAACTCAAAACACTTTTCCGTTAACATAACTGGGATATGTACTGATATCTGAACTGTTAAAGAGTTTTTTTATCTAATAAGATGATGGTATATATAATCTTCTATTTCAAGGCTCTGCATTATGTTTAAATCTTCTTTGACTAGGTCTTTGGTGGCTTCTTTTACTTAATTTGGCACTAATGCTTTCTGCATTGCTTTCTATCAATGATTTTCTGCTTCATGATGGAAGTAATCTTATTATTTATATCTTGCAGGAGAACAACTTGCCTCTGGCGCTGATGGTATGTTTTCAGTTGTTTTTGGCTTTTTGTTCTCGTAACATATGATTGAAACCAGTTACTCTCCTATATAACTGGGCGGTTTAAGCAGATCATCTGTTCTTAAATTGAGTTTCCCATCTGCAGGAGGTGAATTGATCTTGTGGAAATTACATGTATTGGAAACTGGTCAAGCATGGAAAGTCCTCAAGAATTTATCGTAACACTTTTCATTTACTCTTTTTGTTAAGCTTCACCATGCATTCATGCTTAAAATCTATTTTCTATAAAGAGTATTAGCGTACTAAATTTTACACACATTGGGGTTTCCTTTGAAGTATGGATTTTGTTAATAATTGCTGGTCGTCAAGTCATAACTTGTAGTTCAATTTAGAGATGTCAGCAGGCCCTGGAGATGTCATCCTTCATAACCCTGTGCTTATTGAAATCACTGAGAGAGAAAGAGGAGATGGGGAAGGAGCAGAAGTTCATCATCACTGATAAAGAAAACTCTGAGGAGACAACTACAGTAACTATATAATTTAAAAGAGGAAAAAGGAGGCAGATAAAAAAGAATGTTGTTTTCTTTTGAATGAAAGCCCTTAAAAAAAACTAAGATCAACTTCAAGAAAAAAAATGTATTTGCCATGAGAGCAGTCGGTATACTTGAACATGGAAGTGGGAGGAAGGTCAGTCAGAACTGATGGCTGAAAGGAGCACTAGCCAGTATTTTTGCATTGTATGTGGAGATAATAATAATAATAAACAAAATGAACTTTTAATTTTTAAATACTGGAAATTTAATATGCATCTCAACCCCAAACTTGAGTCTGGGACCAGGACCTGGCCTTGTTCTGATCCCTTAATTTCATATAATACCCACGCAACTAGGGCAGCACCTGACAGGGTTTATTTTGAAACCCATAATTTGTATAGGAAGATAACACAAAATGTGCCAGAGAGATCAGAATTTAATTTGGAATATGAAAATTAGTACACGAGATAATTTCAACCGGATGCAAAAGAAGCAATGTAGCATGATTTTGTAGAGTGAATTAGTTCTGGATCTAAATTGAATCCATTATTTTCACAAATTTGTTGGAGATATTGAGTTTAAGTATTCATTCATATTAACTCCCATTATATTTGTGTATATTGTTGGATCTCGGGTGTAGACAGCATGATATTTGTACTGATTGTGTTCCCTCTATATTGTTGTGATAGATTTCACCGCAAAGATGTTTTGGACCTGCAGTGGTCTACTGATGGTGCATACCTGATCTCGGGATCTGTTGATAATTCTTGCATAATTTGGGATGTCGGCAAAGGTAAGCAAGACAATATTTAACACATGGTGTACATGCTTCAAGTGTTTTATCCTTAATGGTCCTTGTTTCTGATCCTCAGGCTCTGTCCTTCAGATATTGGATTCCCATTTCCATTATGTTCAGGGTGTGGCTTGGGATCCATTGTCAAAATATGTTGCCTCTCTTAGTTCTGATAGAACTTGCCGAATTTATGCCAACAAGCCTCAAAAATCTAAAGGTGTTGAGAAGATAAATTATGTTTGTCAGCATGTTATTACCAAGTCAGGACAGCAATCAGTTGATGATAAGGTTAGAAAATGATTGATCATCTTTTTTCTGTTGTGGATTGTAATTGGAATGTAACAACCCCCACCCTTGGTTTCAGATGCAGCCTGCAAAGAGCCATCTCTTTCTTGATGAGACATTGCCATCATTTTTCAGAAGATTAGCATGGTCACTTGACGGATCATTTTTGCTTGTGCCAGCAGGTGTGTACCTAAAAAGTTTTCCAATCTAGTTAATACTAATAAATTTAGTCTGATATATCTATCTGATTGCTGGGTTTTCTAGCAACGTTTTTGTAACAACTTGATTGAAATCCCTGGTTACATGATGTAAAGACAATATTACACACTTTTAACTTCCCCCATTAGAGTACCAAATAGAGTTAATGCATGTCTTTATGAATTGGTTGTATTCCTTAACAGAAAGGGCAGCCTTTTCCTTGTGTAATAGGGTTGGTAATGGTTTCAGTTTCTTTCTGGTCCTGCGGAAAGCTTTTGGTTGTTTTGATATTTACAGCTTGAGTTAGTAGGTTTATGTGGACATCTTTATGAGGGTTTATATCTCACATGTTGAGTTTTCTATTCTCAATGAAATCCTACAATGTTTCTGATTGATATACATTTTCAGTCGAGACATCTAGGATCAAAGTTTGTTTAATAATATCTAAGTGTTTATTTGTTTTATGTTGATAAATGATTGAGCATATGGTCCCTTTCTTGTACTCCTCAGTCATAAATTCCCTTGTTTCTTTCAAATTACAAGTCAACCAGTAAGATTAATTTTATACTGAAGGAATACAACATGTAAAATGACTTGCATGTGTGCGCTTGATATGCAACATAGGTTCTGGCGTTTGTTGAGCCATTACTATTTTTCTTTGCAATCTTCAAATTTTCTGGTTCTTTGAAAGACAATTATTCTTTGTCAATCTTATCCAGAATATATAACTTCTTTTGTTTGAATTAGAATGTAAACATTAATTAAAGTTTTGTATTTTCATATTAATAATTCTGTTGATGTTGGACACTTCCACTGCAGGTTCTTACAAAATTTCACCTACATCGGGAACAGTTAATACAGCTTACATATTTTCTAGAAAGGATCTTTCAAGGCAATACACTTGAACCATATTATTTTAGTACAGGAATCCTGTTAACTTGAGCTCCATGATCTATTATCTATTATGAATGAGTAATCAAGACTGATTGCTCTCAGTTATAATGGGCTGTATTAATTTCTTGCTCTGCAGGCCTGCTCTACAGCTACCGGGTGCTAGCAAGCCTGTTGTAGCAGTTCGTTTCTGTCCTCTGGCTTTTAGCCTTCGAGGATCAAGCACAGGTGCATTTTTGCCTATATAATCTATCGTTTTTGGACTTGTTAGAAGTAACGAATCTTTAGTGATAATATTCTGCTGTATGCTTACCTTGTGCAGCTGGGTTCTTCAAGCTTCCTTACCGCCTCATATTTGCCATAGCAACTTTAAATTCACTGTACATTTATGACACAGAAAGTGTCGCCCCCATAGCAATATTCGCTGGTCTTCACTATGCAGCCATAACTGATATTGCATGGTAAATATTCGGGTATCATGCAATATGCTTCTCAAAATGTATAAGCATTTCCATTGTGATTTCTGTTGCAGTTGGTAATACTTTGAGCTGTTTTTGTTTGTAGGTCATCCGATGCTCATTATTTGGCATTATCCTCACAAGATGGTTACTGCACTTTAGTAGAATTCGAAAATAATGAACTGGGATCACCCATCTCCTTGTCAGGTTTGATGATATCTCTTGATTTTCTTTTGTTTGTCTATTAATTTACTTCTGGTCCTTTGCCCTTTTCTTAAAGGTTTAAATCCTTTGTGGTAGGAAATAAGGTCACTGGGCATGAAAATAAGAGCCCTGGTCGAAAATCAGAGGACATGATAATTGATGTAACTGAAAAAGATGTAGCTGTAGAAGATAGCAGACTAAGGGAAGCAGACAACAGGAGAACAGAAGCAGAAAGAAAAGAAGATAAAATAACTACAATTTATCGTTTTGATGCCTCCACTAGCAATCTAATGGAAACAGAGAAGAATCAAGTGCACCTTGGGGAAACACATGCAGAAACGAGAGACAAGAAATTGACTATAAAGAATGGTTCCGCCGCAAAGGATAGCACCTCAATGGAAGCAGAGGGAAAAGAAGTTGACAACAAGAAAGCTGAAGCAGAAAGGGAAGAAGTGAAACAGGCACCACCTAGCTCAATGAATATAACTGCCCAAAATAAGCCAGCAGCCAAGAGGCGCATTACTGCTGTGGCAATTGATCCATGACTAATTCCATACTAACCTCTGTAAATCTCTTACGTGTCACGGCTTTTGTCCACAAAAAGCTTATTTTTCAATTCTTTATCTTCTAATATAGAATGTATGTCATCAGTTAAAAAATTGGGAAAGCGAAAAATAAGTTTGAAAACTTGCTATATTGAAGAAGCCCCCTTGACCTCAAAGCAATTGTGGTAGTGGGATAGGTGGGTTTATGCCCGTACGACCAGCTATACCAACTATAGCGCGAATTGAGTCACTCACAGATGACTGTTTAAAAAGGAAGTTAAAAATTGGTTGTTAAACACTATAATTTAAAGGATGAGTGGAACAATAATTTCGGGAATTTGGGGGGTTTATGTTACATGAAAACATTTGAACAGCCAACAGGTTGATTTAATGAGGCCAAATCATCAAGACATCAAGAGGTTTTCTGTTTTGATGAGGATTTAATTAATTGGCCGCCTAGTCTTCTAAAGTTTGGATTCTCTACTTCTAATATGGCTTGGTCAACTAAGCTTTGATTCTGCACTTTGTTCATGATTTTGGTCGACAAATTAATACTTTAGTGAGTTCTCCACTTGGTTAAGAGTTGGTGTACCTGATAATTTATAGTTTTTAACATGTTACATGATGATGCAAGTTCCCAAGGTTAGTGTTACAGACATCTAAGATTAATTAATTTACGTTTAAATAATTTTGGATTACACAATATGATTAGTGATTATAGACCAAGTTTTATAAATGTCAGGTGGCTTCCAATTGTCGTGAGCTTGGGGTTCTAGCAAGCAACTTGGGCGGACCGTGACACAATGCCTACTTAAGTGAATGCATATCTTCCTGATGTCCTCCAAGTGAATGTATACAAATCCCATATCATTATCACTCGTTGCATGACTAAATGCCTGCTGATAACCTTTTCTATAAATACTCCTCTTTGCAATGAATAAAGATTTGGGGAAATGAAATTCGAAAAACTCTGCTTAAGGTCTGGTTTATTTAGGAATACAAAATATTATTTTCTGTTTCACACCTTTTTTTCAATGCAATTTAAAATTTAATACCAATTATATATTCTTCAAATAAATTCAAATATTATTTTTAAAATTTAAAACCGACAACATATAACATAAACATCAAATGCTTTTGAAAACCAAAAGACAAAATTCATAAACAAACATTAGCGTCTAATTTATTTCATTCTCCGAATCCTTAATCTTTAACTTGGGCGCCACCAACACCTCCAACCAATATTTTCTTCTTTCTGCATTCCAATTACATTGATGGTGTTTTGGTCGATCACAACCACAGTGCTCATCTCGTTCAAATTGTGATCAAATTCTATGTCTTCTTCCTTTCAATCAAAAGTTTCAATTAGGAGTGATAATTTGATCCTGCCAGAATCGGGACCTGAAAAACTCAGACATTCGAAGACGGGTAATAACCTGAAAAACCGAGGAATTTGGTCGGACCGGGGTCAAATTTTCTGCCCCATGTAGGGGTGGGGTGAAATTTTCTGCTCCAGGTAGGGGTGGGGCCGGAAACCCGAAATTAAACCGATATGCTATTGAAATTAATATGTTTAAATTATTTATGTCCCTTAATTTTCAATATTTACTTATAACCTCTTTTCTAAACCTAACTCATTTTCTTCTTCTTTAAGATACTCTAACAGTCCAAGCTCAAACCCCAGCCCAGCACATGCCAAAAATCAAAAAATCAATTGAGTTTAACAACAAAATCAACACCCATTTCGAACCCATTCCTTTCTGAAATTTTCACATAGCACGCTGCCACCGCACTACAGACCATTCTACATGAATTACTAAAAAGCCTTAGGACTAATAAGTTACTACACTTCGAATAGCTCAAGCCCATTCCCTCTTGACACACATGAAACTGCATAGCACACCACTGAGCCACAACTCATTTTATAATAGAGCATGAGCCTCAAACTTATATATAAATTATAAAAAAGCCTTAGAATTAAAAAAAAATTTATACAAGCCGAGTTTTAATCATTTAATTCACTTGTTTTACAATTAAGCCAAGAAAAAAATCAACAATAATATAAGGAGATAATATCATAGACTTCCCAACCTTTAAGTTTAATATCAACAATATGAATTGCTTATATTTTTTCATAATTTAATCCTTATGTTTTAGTAAAATCATCACAAACTTCTGTTCCGTTAAAAATGAAGTTATATAACATCATTTTTTCATACAATTATCATGCAATTATTTACATACCTTTGACCCCAAATATATAAACACTTGGCTTATTTGAAAAAATTGAAACCAATAAAAAAAAAAATTTGAATGAACCCCAAAACAAGTTAAACCACAATGCCACCCCTAAAATTATCCTAACACCACCCCTAAAAAAAAAAGGTTGACCGATTTCATCCTCGTGCACCGCCATCACAAACCCATCCTTTACTATCACCGATTTCATCTCCCTGCATCCACCACCAGCTTTCGTCTTCTCCAGCCCAGTCGGTCACCTCTCACTCACCACCCAAGAACTCGCAAACCACCGAGAACCTCACCAACCACCACCGAGACCCACGGAGACAAACGCCCACATCCTGATCTTCCCCCACTGAAACTGATCTCTAACTCCACCTCATAGCTTCAACTTACCTATAAACCAAGACAAACACCCACTTGCAAACCCGATCTCCATCCACCAAGCACCACCATCAAACCAATTTCTGGACATCCATGAACAAATTTATATCACAAAACCCAGAAAGTATATATATATATATATATATATATCGAAAGTTCAATTAAAAGTTATACGCACCACAATCCTAAACCTCAGCCATAACACACCACAACAACTACACAACCTCATCACACAACACAAAATTTTTATATAATCGAATCTGAAATCTCTTGAGGCTCCTCATGAAATGGATGCTTCTAAAGTTGCAACCGTGATAGTGGAGCCACAGGAAGAGGAGTTAGGATCAGGTTGCCCAAGTAGTCCTATGACTGAGAAGAAATCGGTTTCGGTTGGGGAAACGAAAACAAGTTCTTCTTTTGTTCCTGTTTTTGATGTTTCTGGAAATGGGCATGGTTGATTCAAACGCTGGGGTTGAAGAAGAATGTTGCTCTGTTTGTTTGGTTATAAGAAGAAGCTCTTTTTATTTAAATATAGTTCTGATCGCTTACAATCAAACAATTCATTCGGCCTAGTGGATGAGTGCAAATGTAACGAGTTTTAAGCCTTTTGAGTTCGAATCCTGCTACAACATTTCTATTTCTTAAATGTTAGAGCCTTGAATGATTACCCTGCCCATTAAATCGGAAAGTTAATAGGAAGGAGGACTGTAATGACTTTTTTAAAATATAATGATCAAATGAAAAATGTAAATAGTCTATATTTTTCATCTTGAGGCTAAAAGTGAGGGAGGTCTGTGATATTATCCCGTAACCCCGTGAGTGATAAGCCATACCAAAGGAAATGCTCGTTACCGCCATCTCCTCGCCCGACCGTTAGAAATTTTTTTTTTTTTTTTTTTTGTTTAAATGTCATACAAAACAGCATTATACTTGTCATCTGTGCTAAGAAACTGTGCTTCTCTCCTAGCAATCTCTCAAGCTAAGCAAACCCACAACCAAATCCTTGTCCATGGCTTCCTTCCCAGCATCACCCTTCAAACAGATCTCTTGTTAGCTTACTCCAAATGCGGGTTTCTTCAGGACGCTCGCCAAGTTTTCGACAAAATGACTAAAAGAAACATGCATTCATGGAATGTTTTGATGGCTTCTTATGTTAGCAATTCAATGTTTTGTGATGCTTTAGGTGTTTTTGACATGTTTCTCGATATGGGTTTTCGACCTGATCACTATACATTGCCTCCGGTATTTAAGGCCTGTGCGGGGGTTGGAGATGTTTTCACGGGGAAGGTGTTTCACAGTTGGGTCATTAGGCTTGGGTTTGAGGAATATATTGTTGTGGGTAGTTCTGTTTTGGAATTTTATGTGAAAATTGGGGATTTAGTTGAAGCAAGGAAGGCTTTTTCGAGTATGTCGAGGAAGGACTCTGTCGTTTGGAATACCATGATTTCTGGGTTTGGGAGGGCAGGTTTATATGGGGAAGCTTTGAGTTTGTTTAGAAGTATGAATGGAGAAGGAATGAAGATGGATTCCATGACAATTCCAAGTGTTTTGAATGCATGTGCTGGGGAAGGATACTTGATGAAAGGAAAGGAAATACATGGTTTAGTTGTTAAGAATGCTGTTTTTGAGGGAGATGTGGCAATTGGGAATTCACTGATGGATATGTACTCAAAGTGTGGATGCTTGCATGATTCGGAAAATGTTTTCATGAACATGCACCGGTTGAATTTGGTAACCTGGACCACAATGATATCTTCTTATGGGATCCATGGAAGAGGAGAGGATTCTTTGGCTTTATTCAAGAGGATGAGAGATTGTGGCTTTGAACCTAACCGTGTCACACTAACTGCAGTTTTAGCTAGTTGCAGCCACTCAGGCCTCATAGATCAGGGTCGGAGGATTTTTTACTCCATAAGTTCAAATTATGGATTTGAACCCAGTGTGGAGCATTATGCTTGTATGGTGGATCTATTGGGTCGTTTTGGATATCTCGAGGAAGCACTTGGATTGATAAAGAATGTCAAGTCAGGGGCGACAGGAAGTGTTTGGGGCGCTCTGCTTGCTGGTTGTATGGTGCACAAAAATATTGTGATCGGAGAAATTGCAGCACATCATCTCTTTGAATTGGAACCCAGAAACCCTGGAAACTATATAGCCTTGTGTTCTATATATGATTCTCTTTGTATGTGGGATAGCGTCTCAGCTACCAGAGTGAAGATGAGGGAAGTGGGTTTGCTTAAAACTCCTGGTTGCAGTTGGATAACCATTGCGGGGAAAACCCATCGATTCTACCAAGGGGATTGTTCTCATCCACTAACTCAGATGATGCACAAAACATTA
The DNA here is from genome assembly GCA_013180625.2 of Boswellia sacra. Classification (NCBI taxonomy): domain Eukaryota; kingdom Viridiplantae; phylum Streptophyta; class Magnoliopsida; order Sapindales; family Burseraceae; genus Boswellia; species Boswellia sacra. Next base: position 59,047 of record SNVD02008386.1, on the reverse strand, counting down.
GATGAAATTATTAAGGCACCAATTTTACCTGATGATTATGGACAAAGAAATATCCTTTTAGGTCAATAAAGGTGAATAGTTTTCCTTAAAGCTAGAATTACATCTGCTGATGGTTTTATTATTAAAGAGAAGTGGAAAGGAACATTAAGGTAGATTGCTGGAGAATATATATTTCTATCCTTTGGTTTTTAGTGTAAGTTGTAGATTTTTTTTTTATACAGTCTTTCAACTCAGCCACTGACTTTTAATGGGTGAAGCATTGCTATAGATGATTCCTCTATTTGCAGTACAAGGGGAACTGACGCTTTATACATGTTGATGTACCATGGGAAACCACTGTACCGGCTCAAATATGACAGAATGGATTTTCATCATCAACTTTGCTTCATGGTCAAAACTTTACCTACATATGTTGGTAATATCTTTATTATCATTTTCTTTTTGAGTTAATATGCTCTTAAAAATTACTATATGAAGTTTAAACTTTTGCAATTACTCTATTTGATTCTTAATTCAGGTTTCACGATGGCAAACTTCTGAATTTTAGCAAACACCTTCTACCCTGTTGTTCTGAAGGTGCAGCTCTTGTTAATTTAATTAATTAAGATGTTGATTTGACTTCTTACAAAAAATAGAATGTTCTGCTATTTTGTTTACCCATTTTAATGTGCAATAACTTTTTAAACATACATGTAATATAAAATGCTATGTGAATGAAGTTCTGGAGGACATCTTATGACATCTTCAATTTTCTTCATTTTTAAATCAGCTGTTGTAAATTGTAACAGGGAATAAGAAAGCAATCATGGTTCTCATTAAACGGATTTAGCTGAGTCATAAGAAATTATGTTTCTCACGATTGCTGTGCTTTCTTCTGTAACTCATCACAATTTCATCTAATAATGCTAAATCTTTTTTGATGTTGTGTGATAGTTATCTACTGAAGGAAAGATCACTGCATCAATACACATTTTTATTCAGTTTCAAATTTAATTGTTTGTATTGTTTTCTCGGAATTATGTATAAAAGAATAAATGTATATTAACCAACAAGTTTACAGTTTTATTGCCAGCACAATACTTTAGAAAAGTATTGTAAGAGTAATGAATCCTCATGTATTATCTTAGGAACGTCATTGTAGATAAATGATCTTTTTGCCGCTTATGCATGTCATTTTGCATAACTTCAATCAGGCCTTATGCTCAAGATGGTGATGACTGAGCCCAGAGGAGGTGGTTGCCACATCCACAGCTTGAGGCTGACCCCATGATGGTATATTGTTGGAGAGTCCATTCAACATATCCTTTTTCTTGATCTCTTCGTGAATATGGACATCTTCTTCCATAGATAATACTACTGCTTGTTCACCATGAGGACCTGGTATGATGGCTTCCTGAACTTTCACATGTTCGTCTATACTTACTATTTCAGTCTTTTGGACTCTCTTCTTTCTCTTTTTAATAAAGCAGCACAGAGCAACTGAGAGAAATGCAAGGAAAAATAGACCTCCCAGTGAGACAAAGACAATAAATATAACAGTTGAATGATGGCCCGGTGCTGGTGGAGGTGGAAAAATATTAGGTGGTGATGTTGGAGGTAGAGGATGGGGTGGTGATGGAGGGAGAGGATGGGGTGGTGATTGTGGAGGGATAGGATGAGGTGGTGGTCTCACTGTGGGTGATGGGGGTGGGTTTGAGTGACTAGGTGGTTTTGCTGCTGGAGGTTGTGGTGTTACCGGCACTGGAAATGGTGGTGGAGGAGTATTAGGACGATGCGGTGGAGCTACATTTGGAGGTGATGGAGCATTATGTGGTGGTGCCACCTTTGGAGGGGGTGGAGTGTTATGGGGTGGTGCTACTTCTGGAGGAGGTGGAGAGTTATGGGGTGGTGCTAATTTTGGAGGAGGTGGGGAATAAGGGGGCGTCACTTTTGGAGGAGGATGAGGATAATGGGGTGGTGGCAGTGGAAAGTAAGGAAAGTAGTAATTTGAGTTTTGAATTGAAGCCATTCTACGTGAGCAGAGTTAAGGAAGCTGATAGACTGAGTTGTGTTGGTGTTAAAAGGTGAAGAATTAGGCATGTGTTTATGCCTATTTGTAGTGCTGACTCCTCTCTGAGGATTTCAATGGCTAGTGTTTTGCATGCTTCTAAGATTTTAATTACTTAACGCTCATGCTAAGCTTTTGAAGAGTTGTCATTGATTGCATTAAAAAACACTTCTTGTATTTTATTATTTTCCAATAGATTTTCCCTGTGATCCTGAAGATAGGGATTGCTGGTGATTGATGTGAGTGTCTTCTGCATTGACCAAATGAATTTAAACATTCATACCTGAAGTAAGGTGCTGTCAAGTTCAGGCAATCAATTTGTTTTTACAATTGACAGCTGAGATGAGGAACTGGAAAATTCCACCAATTCAACTACCTTCTCTTACGTCTTTGCTTCTTTTTTTTTTTGTGATTTTTTTACCATATTTGTATTTGTTTGATCTTCCAAATGTTTAAAATAGGAAAATGTATAACAAATCCAACTCTTGGAAGCAGTTGAGTTTTTAACAAATCTTTTTTTCTTAATTTTTTATTTTTATCTCCTACGTGTTTAGTTATTGAATAAAATATTGAGTTGTCTAACAAACGGACTAAGATCGCTCAACATCTTACTAAATGCTTGAAATACTTTTAAACATTTAGGCGGAGTAATTAGCACTCTGTCGAACTATAGAACAATGCCGCATGCCTATAGAACGATGTGTCGAGCTTTTGTCCAACTTAGCACTTTTTTTTTCTTCTATTTTTTAAAGCTGCACAGCTTTAGATTGAACAAGCAGGGAATGACCTTGGGATGAAAAGCTGAATGGAAATTTATGATGAGAAACTGGAGTATCTGGTATTGCGGCTCATCCCTGCTTCTGCAGAATACAGATTCCATGATGCGGGATATTTCATGTCAATCGGATGGCTTGCCCTAAATTATTGGCATCTTCAGCTCAAGTGAATTCTTGCAAATTTTTTAGCAATATCACTTCTGAGACATACTATAGATAAAAGCCGTGTCTTTTGCCCTTTTAAGAGTCAAAAGTCACCAGAATTTCTGTTTTTCAGAAAGATCTTTTAGGTAGAGCAGACAAACTTGAAATCTGTTTCGAACAGAACTAGTTCGTGCTATTCTTATGGACTCTGATATACTGAAAGGAGAGTTCTCAGATTTTAAGATAGAAAATTTCTGACAATTTTTTCCTATCTTAGTAAAAGCAATCAAAAAAAGAAGTTTAATAAAAATAGAAGCATCTGCATAAAAGCTTATCAGGTCCATTACAATTATGGTAACCTCATCAATTATTTTGATGATCCTACCAACACAGAAAAACACATGAAACCAATATTAATGTAACCATCCTGTGGAGCTTCTTGTAGATGATTGAAAAGAAAAGGACAAAAAAACGGCAATATATTCTAGATGATACACAATCACTTGAAAAATGCTCCGTACAACAATAAATATGTAGCTCACTATTTTTTTCTTCTTTAGTTTTAATTCTCGTTAACAAATATTGCACTTTCGCCGAAACTATAGTTGCAGAACAGAATGTGAAAAAATGGTTCCATCTAGTGACCCAAATTTCAGTTCCTTAACACAGACAGAATTTACAGAAACAATGAAAAAATCAGCTTCCAAGGCAAAACTGTTTTATCCGTGTAACTCTACCTTTTCTCCAGAAAATGGTTATGAAATTTAAAAGTTGCAGAATAATTGCCGTTGCCGGACAAAACAGATATTAGTACAGAGACAGTCCAGGCTGAGTTACCAACTGCCGGCTGCAGAACATTGCAGAAATGCTTGTAGACCAAAGGTTTCATCAACTTTCTTTTTGAGATTCAACTGGCACTCCTAAACATAGGGTGCGTTCGTTTTTTAATCCAAATCATGTTTTCTGTGCTGCACATTTTTCAATATATTTTATATTCAATATCAACCACATATTCTTTTCAAAATTCAAAAAAAATTAATCAACCACATATTCTTAAATCTAATTGAAAACAAAAATACAAAATCACAAAACGAACACACCAATAAGTTCTCCAAACCTTCATTAAGAAAAGAAACAAGGTAAAACAGAAAAAGAAATATGTATATGGCAAAATCCTACAAGGTCACTACTTTATTTTCTAAAATAAAATAATGACAAAAGTGATAAAATTTTGAAAGGGGCGAATCATCAGAATTGTCAAAAATTCCATTTCTTGAAGTTTAAGAGTAGGAAAAGTAATAGATTGCACAACCGAAAGGGCCTTAGGTTATATAATACATGGGAAAGTACCCAAAAGTGAAAAAACAAATAGCAAGTGCAGGAAGTTGGAATAGAAACGATTCATGACAATATGAAAGGACTGTGTGAAATTGCTGCATTATGTAATACAAAATCCACTTAGTAAACTATGCAGGAGAGGTTTCATTCAAGTTGAATATGGTACACAAACAACGGGAAAGACAAGTAGAACATGGACTTATTTATATGAGAAAAACAATTATGAGATTCAATATTTAATACGAGGGCTTCTTACGACAAAAAGATAGGAAAGGAACATGCCCACTCGCATTGTTTCGCCGAGGCTTTGTAGGGTTAAGTAATGCAGAAATACACAACAAAGTATAAACAACTAGGAAGCTAATGAAACTCACCTGATGCCATTCATTAGAGGGGAAGTCCATCATCGGTAAGCAGGTATGAGAAGAAAATTTCGTTCCACACATCAGGTACTCCAGGCAGACACCAGTGACTACAATCAGGTACAGATGGTTTGTCACTCCAGAAACCCACATGTGCATCACTCCGGAAAGCAGACATGGATGTTATATGCAGAGCGGTTACAGGAATTGTCAAATTCTTCATCACCTCCATTGCAGTGTTTGAAAATATGTTTTGGTCCCTACCTTTAATTTCTACCTTAGGGCTCTTGGTCACATTGCATAACCTATGGAGGTCATCACTGGTGCAGAAACAAATGATATTAATAGTCCATCTCATGAAGCATGCAGCGAAAAGCATTATCAACAGTCCACGTTGAAGACTACAACATGCAGCAATGGTAAATCTAGTACCCAAAGTAATGAATTAAAGGAACATATAAATGGATGAATCATATAAAACCTTCAATAATGGTTGGTGGCAATCAAAAAAAAAAATGTTTTGGTACAAATACAGATAATAGCTTTATGATGGCTTTGACTTGCATCGAGAAAAAGTTAACAGTTTATCAGAAGGAAGAAATTGTTATGACTAAGAGAGACACGTTTGGAGCAATTATATGAATTGGAAAGCTGAAATTTTCAAGATTACAGCATGAGGATACTAGTATTAAAGAGTTACCTCCAGTGAGATGGCTCAAATGTCCGGAAAAAGACACGTGTTCTATTTGTGTCAATTGTTTTTTCAACCCATGATGCCCATGTTTCTAGTGCTAATCTGAAGGCAGTAGGAATGGACATTCCAAGCTTTAAAATATTCCCAACCTGAAAATAACAACCCCTGTCCAAAACAGAGTGGAAGCATTTTACACTCGAATATTTAGAAGTATCAGATCATACAACAACATCCAAGAGCAGGTGAGCACTAATGTGGAATATGCACAAAAGTCATATGATATACTGATTCCAATACAACTGTAATGTAAAAAAAATTACAAAAGATAAGTACCTTCAAAGTAAAGAAAAGATATTTCAGATATACACTTTTTTCAACAAACAATCATTATTACCGGGGTCAAGGCAGCATTGGTGTTCCAAAATAGAGCTATAGTTGAAACAGAATAACTTAGAATTGAATAATTAAAATTCTGAAAATGATTGAAATGAATTAACACCATGTATGAAGCAGAGGCTGAAACATCAAATTAATGTTGCTGTCAAGAATGTAAAGTTTTACATGTGAAAATTGAGATCTAAGGAACCACATTTCATGCATCAATCAAGAATTCAGAATCATTCATGACGCTATACACTACACATATGGTACATGTAAATTTCATATGAGAATAACCACATGTTGCCATGGAAATTTACAGAGAGAAACAAGGAACTTACGTTTGGAAAAGCTTCCCAGGCACCCACCATTGTCCTGTATTGAATATGAGAATGTCTGCATTAACCCACTCATAGCTAATATCATCCAATCTGTCCAATTTAAGAGTTGACTTCACCCTCTTTGGAGCATGTCGGGGCATCGGACCTTGTTGCACCAAGAAAACAGAGCGAAAGAACTCAATAGTAAAATTAAAGGAACTAAATCGCACACCTAAGAATCGAATCCGTTTCGTTATCTGATTCCCATTGACTTCATAAACACTCTTCTTATCCTCCACTCCAGTCATAAGCAAACATATCAATGACTCCCATTGCGTCCTACTCATAGAATCTCCAACAAAAACAATCCTCTTGCCTCGAAATCTTTCCAACATATTGTGCACATTGAACCTTGGAATATCACAATTCTTAGGCTTCCATCTCCATTTAAGATAACCATCATCACCCCGCCCATTTCCTAAGCAATTGAATCCCTGCTCTGCAAATGGACATTCCGAGGCATTATACAATGGGTAGTTGTCATCTATAACCCAACTTCCATCGTCAATATCACAACTAACAACTGAATGATTGAGTTTGGACACACTATAACCAAGAGACACTCGAGTGAGACTTGGAAGCAATAGATAACCGCCGCCTAAGACAAGAAGGAACGAGGCCAAGGACCCAATCACAATAAGCACATGAAGCCAATGTGAGAAAAAGCTCAATCGATTGCCTTTTGAGCTTCCAAAACCCAACAATTTGGGGCTTCCAACAGTGGGGCTATTCAAGGTCCTCCTGCTGAATGATGTGCTCCTGTTGAATGATATACTCCTATTAAAGCTACTCATCATTTAAACCATTTGTATTGCCAAAATTCAACAAACCACTATCAAAACTATACATCATCTCAATCCTCAAGCATCTGACCAACATCATTCATTCAACAAACACAACACCAATATGAAAGATCATTACTTGAAGATACCTAAAAATCCACCCTTCCACATGAAACTTTATACCCATCATACACTGAATCAAACAGCTAGAAACCGAGCCATAATGTATAAAAACGTTTCCAAAAAAAAAAAAAACCACATCAATCTTAAGGGATCACAAGAGTTCCAAACTACAATATCAACTTTGCTATTAAGCACAAGCAACCAGAATATCTCTACGAATCTATATTCAATCCAAGAACACCTTTTTATCCCAACAGACGAAATAACTTATAAAAAAACCAAATGGGCAACCTTAAAATCTCAAGAAAATCAACCCCGGATGAAAAAAATATATACATAAAATATTCTAACAGTGGATAAATTTCTGAGGAGAACTAGCAACTTCTTGTCTGATGCAGAGTTTAAGAGAGTTTACCATTGAGAACTTAGAAGAGAGAAGCGGAGAGGGTGTGGTGGAGTGAAGAGGAAGTGAAGATTAATGTGGGTTTAGAAGCGCAAGAGATCGAAGAGGTTGGAGAGAGAATGCACACGAAAGAGAGAAATGAAACAGAGAGAAGCCTGGATAGTGGAGACCGTGCAATATTATTCTAAGTATTTGTTGGGCGATTTGGTAAAAGCGGAGGTTATTTCTGTAATTTCACATATTTTATGTAAGAATTTGCTTTTTCAATTTTTCTAATAATAACTTTTTTCTTAACTTTTTATTATTTATAGACCCATTTGTAACTTTTTTGGAATAAAGGTTATGTGGATTTATATATAGTTTATTGAGAATTAGATTTGCGTTAAGGAGATATAATATTTTTATTTAGGTTCTCCATATCTTTGTGTCTCTATATTTTTATTTTTATGTTTAATTATATTTTCTTAAGGTTCTTCACATTATTATATGAAAATTGAGATTCAAACTTCAAAGATGGGTAGCATGTTGGATGGAAAGCCATAAAAGTGAAGTGTTGATGCTGAAAGTCATAATTAGAATTAGTCAGAAGGATAGTTTGTCCCTTTATGATAATTAATTTTTGGTCAACCTAAAGTACTCTACAAAATGATGTGAGTTCATGATCTTGTAATTGATGAACTTCTATGGTTGATTATTCAAAGTTCAAACAAATTAAAACAATTATAGATATAATTGTTAATGCAATCTAATCAATGTGACATAAGAGTATTAGATAATTGATTGTTGTGTTATTTATTAAAAAATATTTATTTTTAAATTTTTTTATCCACGTGATAATATTTTTAAATTATGTTAAGTTGTGTAGATGAAAACATTTTAGATACTATTAATTGAGACTAGATACCATACTAAGAACTTGATTAATAAGATTTTGACTAAACCAGGTTTGTGATACTATAAGGTTAAAACATCTTTTTCTTAATACTTTCTTTCCTATCAATTCAAAACATAAAAATGAAATTGAAATATACTGTGATGAATAAGTTTTAGACTAAAATAGAGGGTTTAAGGGATACAGAAAAAGAGAGGAATTTTAGTATAAAAGTTGTTATACCCGATAAATTATTTAACACTTAAAACTATGAATGCCATATCATAATTTATTTTAAGATATTTGTAAAATAAAATTCTAGAAAAAATGACTTAAATAAAAATAAAGAGAAATTACATGTTAATGATTAATTGGTTTTCACTTGGCTCATAAATTGATATATCTTGTTATTTAATTTATTAAGATAGATAAATTTGAATATGATGGAAATTAAGTAGAGCGTTTAAAATCACAGACATAATTAACCCATACTTCAATTTAAAAGAGGCCAATTTAATAAAATTACATTAAATACTGAATATTTGTTATAATATTTCATATAATGTATTTAATTATGATATTCCTCAATGCAGTTTCAAACTCATTATGATAATTTTATCGTTAATGTTACATAATATCCGTCAGTTTTTACATAAATAAATGAGCTATTTATCTTTTCAACTGTTGAACATCCCAGATCATTTAATTTTTGTAGATGATTCTTTACAAAATCTACTGTTGAAATTATCTATCAAAGCTTTTACTATGCTTAATGGATTCACCTCAATTAGTACAAAAACCAACAAAAAAGTTAGAGAAGGAAAAAAACCTACTATCGACACCCAATTCCAGTATCATATTCAATAGCTAAGCAATAGTTAGATCACAACTCACAAGCAATTAATTGAGAGTTGAGAGAGAGAATCTAGGTTTTGGCTGCTTTTGAGAATGTTGTCCATGAAGGGAAAGGGAAGAAAGAAGAATGTAAAGATGATGAGTTGTGAATTTGGTTTATTTTTTAAAAACGTTAAATATAAAGAAGGCTGCTTTGGATATTAAATGTAAAAGATGTCGTAGTTCAAGAAAGTAATTGTCTTTTTTTTAAAAAAAAAAAATCGATGTTTCTAATCTTTGTCTTGTATATAATTAAAATTCAATCCAATAAACTGGCCAATCTACCTTAAATTTAACCAAGTTTAGGTGATTTTAATCTCTTGGTGGATTCAATTGTTTAAAATTCAGTGTAATTGGTCAGTTGTCGGCTATTCATTTAAAAATCTAATGAAATTGAACCAATGCATGCAACTTTTTTAAGTTCAATAAATGAGATACTTTGATATATATTACATGGGAACACTCATAGTCTAGCTCTTTAACTCTCATCACACATTTCTTCTTCTTTTTTTTTTTTTTTTGGTTATCTAGCTATATCCTATTTTTAATAAAATTATTAGTGATAACCGATAGAATTAAGTGGAAAATGAATTATTACAAATTGTAATGGTCTGCCTTTGAACCATATATTAACCATACTGCAGTGCAGCTACGGGAAAAAAAAAGGAGCAAATCCTATCTATGTTCTTCAAAATCTTTTCAAGAACACCAAATAATAATATTTACTCTTCTTATCCTTCAAAACCCCCACAATTTCATACATGCATGGGTGTTGGCATCTATCAGCTACCACCTTTCACCACTGCAATACCAATACATCTTGAGTATACAGGGTGCCTCCCTCGCCCCAAATCCAATAAAGTTTAGAGGGAGAGGATTCTCCAGGAATATCAAAAGTAAATGGAACTCGATAAAATAAATAATATTCCTTAATATATATACATATCTACAGCTATTGAAGTCGCTGAAGATTAAGTTTTCCAAAATTTATCTGGAGAGCTTTCAGTTAATGATCTGTACGTGAATGCATGTGCTTGGATATTAAGCAGTGAAAATCAATCAGGAAATTACGAGAGAGATTTTGCTACTAAGTTAATTACCAAACTCATCAGTCAAAATTCCACCTAGCTAGGGTTTCCCTTTGGTCCTCTCTTATATATAGTACGTACATAATAATCTTGCTAAAATTTTCTCCTTATAACAACCTTTTGCCATTTCCTTTATGATGATCTCCACATGGCCACAAATAATAATAATAATAATAATGTATCATTTATATGCACATGGCGGTTCATGCATTTATAGACTAGTACAAATACACATGTATACATGTACATGTTTTGCATACCACATTTATATATAAATATATATAAAGGGAGATCCAAAGAGAGAGAGAGAAAGTAATGATAATATTCAATTGTTAGCTTTCTCAAGCCACCTTTATCACGTCACTGTTTTATTCCCGGAAGAGAGTCGGCCAAACAAACTTTCCGGCCAAATTACAAACTTGTCCAAATCGAAACCTTATTATATATTATTATATATAATTAAAATATATTATTTATATGGTTGTACGTAACTCAAGCTATGCGTTATGATTATTCCACACAACCCTCCTAGTCAACAATATCCTAACAACCTTTTTCATCTTCTTTCACATGATCATGAACTCTCCCTAAATCATCCACACAAATCATCGTCATCATCATCATTATTATATATGTACATTGCCCTTGTAAACTAATTAACTTTTAAATTAATTCATAATTGATAATTTCACATTAATCACCACACTACTAGCACATAAGTAATTACTCACTAATTACCTCATGATTGAAGCACAAGGTGTTGCTAATCCTGCCATGATCACCAAAACTTAATCCGGGTCCAATTGCATGGTCATGAAGAGAGATTGAAGAGGTGGAAGCTGCAAGAGCTTTGTTTTGTGGCGTCATTACTTGCCAATCTCCAATACATTGTTGAGGGTATTGTTGTGGATTGGATTGTAATAAGCGAATTTGCCTCTTCAAGAACTTCACATAGCGAATGGCTTCATCTAGCATTGAAGCTGTGTCCATTTTGGTGCCTCCCGGAACAAGTCTCTGAAGAATTCTGATCTTTTCACTTATCCTTTCTCGCCTATGACGCGCTGCCACGCTCTGAGGGTCATCACTGATACGAATGTTTCGCCTTTTTGGTTTCCGAATTGTGGCCGGATCTATGTCTACTGGCTGCATCGCTGCGATCCTGTACATCATCTCCTTCATGGCTCCAAGCTCCTCTTCTGGCTCTTCCTGATCTTCTTCCATAATAGTGTTTCCTAGTTGGTCACCAAGAAGGGTACTTGAAGGCGGAATTTGAGTGGAGGAGGAGGATGGAATTTGCTGTGTTTGAAGAGGGTAGCTGTGGCTGTAGCTGGTAGCGGAAGGCCAATGTGAATTGAAACTTGCAATTGGGTCGTGAAGGATTTGGTCTTCCATGGACATTTCAACATCCCAAGTATGGTTTATGAACTTGTTTTGGTTGATATTCATGGTGCGAGCAAGACTAGCTTTTGAGTTATAAAACAAAAGAGGAGGAATTCAAAGCAATGTGCTTGTTGAAATGGTTTTTGGGCATATATCGATTACACTACAACACAATTTAGCTTCTAATTTTTACTAGCTAGCTAGCTTCTAACAAAAGATGAAGGGAGATATACACAGATATGCATAAATTTTGGAGGATTTGGTTGAAGGTGAAATGAAAATCTGCCCTCGTAAAATTTTCATTATTCTTTATAACACATAACTAAGCGGAGAGCTAAGGGTTATGTGTGTGCGTGTGTGTGTGTGTGTGTGTGTGAGAGAGAGAGAGAGATTTTGAGGAGAAGATTGTATTGTTGAAGGGAATATGATGCAATTACATAGAATAAAATGACTAAAAAGATGGAAAGAGATTGGATGTGGACCCACCAGGATGGAAAAATCAAAGGTTGAGATTTCTTTCTTAACTTTTCCGGAAAACTACTAACCATCAAGGTCAAGATTTGCAATTGTTATAATAATAATATTGATTGATGCAGGATACTGAAGGTTAGCAGCAGGATTTGCTAAACTCTTTCCTAGCTAGGGTTTGGCTGATCACCATTAATACAAACACTGAAATCCTAGGGCTTCTTCTTTACGTTTAATAGCCTTCAGCTGTTAATGATGATCTCTCTTTTTCCTGTGTTATTTCAAACATTGTTGGACTTTTTTGTGTTGTTGGCACGGATAAAGTGAAAGGTAATAGGTTTAGCTTTTTGAAGAGTTACCATGATATCATTACATATATGCAAGTCAATATTAATTAATGATCATTTAGTGATTAATCCCTGCATAATCATATCTTAATGTACAATCCCATCTGAACCAACCCTTCTTCGCTGATTCCAAATGAGATGCTTTTAGCTTGTTATTGCATTAATTCATTTCTGATCAGGATTGGCAGTATAATAAACAAAATTTTACTCAACTTATTGATTGCTAGCTCCTTATGCTAATTATTTTAAGTTCAAACTTTTCTGTTCTCATCAGAATATATAGAGCTGGTATGTAATTTGCAGAGGCATTTATTTCGCAAGAGAACTCAAAAGACCACGAGGGCTGCTGTTATTAGCTTAAAGTTCAATAATTATGGATGAAGAAATCGAAGTTGACATAGACTTAGGTCTTCACCTAAACTTTTTAGCCTTAAAGCAATGCAAGCTAGAGCACTCAGGCCGGTGAAAGCAGCATCAAACTCATGGGAAATCAGTCAATTATCACATAAGTTATCATGATCATATAAGCAGAACAAATAAATATTTACACACAAAAGATGAATTATTATTTGGATGTGTCAATAACATTATTAACATGTAAACTTAGAGACATTAATAATTAAGTTCAATCTCTTCTTTGTCCTCTTCTTGTAACCAATTAATTTCTTCTTTTCTTGACATGAGAGATCTCAGTTTACATAACGTCCCATCAAATAGACCCAAATTGTAAGAATTCTTAGTTTAATTAACTCCACTACCATACTATTAAAATGCTGCCGGATGCTGTCAAGCACAAGTGCTAGCTACCTAGCTAGCTGCTTGGTTAATCATTGATGATTTTGGCTTGATCAAAATACCCCAAAAAATAATTTCCACAGTTCTGTAAATTTCCGTAGTGTTTCCTGATGAATTAGCGGGCATGATCACCATCAATAATCATGAAACAGTACGTGAACCAATAAGAAGAAAGAAGAGATTTGACTCAATAAAACTGATATACAAATCAGACGGTGGTACGAGTCTATTATGTCATCTTTTGTTTCAAGTGCGACACACCTGGTCACTTTTTATTGTATCTATGTATGCTGCAAAGCTCTAATTGTTAACAAACTTGCGCATGCACAAAGCAATCATTCTAGGGTTTCATCCGAGCGTGTTGCCAAAACCCATGATGTAACATTGCAGTTTTTATATATATATATTATGAGTATAAAACAAGCCGTGCACGTATTATGATACATATACATGCATCGACATTAGACATACAATTATACATATGTACATGTTATGTAGCATAAAAGTATATTTGCAGCTAAAATTTGACGGCTTTCTCTGCGATCTGTTGTTAGATTTGCTTGATGGGAACACCACAATTGACTCAAAACAGGAGGACGAGTATTCTAATTGAGTACACCTTATATATCTTACCTAAATGTGGCATGGACTTGCTATAAAAATTAACAATATATGTGTGTGTGTGTGTGTGTATTTCGATTTAGTGTTTTTTGAAATGGTTTTAGATGTTTCTTGAGATTATGAACCAAACTCCCCTTGAATCTCTTTTTGTTATAGTATTATAGTTCGCAAATCATGAGTATCCTAAAGTTTCCATGTGAAAATAAACATTAGAATAATTAATTTTTCATATCTCAAAATAAACATTAGAATAATTAATTTTTCATATTTCAAAATTAACTTAAAATTATCCCATGCTTTAGTATCTTAAATTTTGTATAATCCATAATTCCATTTAGTAACTTATAATCAATTTCTATAGTTTCTTACTATTATAAATTTGAAATGTGTACAATTATTCTAAATCTCAGTAAGATCGATGTGTCAAGGCATTGAATAACTAGCTTTTACGTTCTTATAATGTCCTTTTTCTAAATCACAGCTAGGGTGACAGGATAGGACTTCTCATCAATGAAGTAGCCAAAGTAATTAAGAAGAGTATGGCCATTTAGAAGTACACTCAGAACATATAAAGTACCATATATCATTTTGTGCTGAAATCCAAGAATGTGACTCACCAATAAACCGGCATGATCATTACTCTCAGTAGTTCTATAGTTGAGTAAACCCTAGATCGATATGTTAGGATAACTTGTGATGCCATGGGAAAATAAGGTTTAATGGAGAGTTGTCAATTTAAGTGGCTTGATGGTGCTTATAACAAAGATATGATTCCTTTGAAACTTAGAGTTTCAAGACTAGGGCTGCAAATCCCATATGATATATAAAAGAGACTTAGCACAAGAGAGAATTGCTTTATCAATATAGTCGATAAAATAGGTAAAAATTTTAACTTGTTACGAGAAGGGTTGGATCAGATTTTGACAACACATTCATTTCTTTTCATTTCATCACCATACAAAAGAGAAGAAATTAAAGAAATTAGAATAGGTAGGGCTATGAAATTCAAGATATATAGCTAAGCTAGCTTTCTCTATGGCTTCTCAGAGTCCGGACAATAGTGACTTAATATTGCTTATAGAGAGGAGAGATTTCAACCCTCCAATTTGGGAAAAAGGGAGGAAAAAGTTACATGGCTCCTGTTTGGTCCTAAAGTGGGCTCATAGATAGCTCATTCAATTCGAAAGTATTTATTATGATTTATATTAATGCAAGGTTTTTCATTTAAGCATTGGGAAGGTGCATGCACAAGAATGGCAATCATGTTTTTGCCTTTTTGTTTGAGAAAGCATATAGCGATTGTCGAGGGAAGTTTTATTGGTTAATAATCAAAAGTAAAGTGTAAAATAAAAAGAAATTAAAGAGATGAAATAAACCTAATTAACATGTCATTAATCAGGAAAATCAACAGTTAATGAACTAATTATTAATCGTCCTCATTTCAGAACTCTTTCTCGTTTGCATGTGCTGTGTGTATTAATTCTCTACCTACCGTAACTACATGTATACCATTAATGACATAAAACTAAGATTAATCAGTTTTGATGTAATTAAGTTCATTTATAGAATTAAAAGACAAACAAAACAAAAAGTGGAAACTAAATTGATACAAAATTCAATTTTATAGTGTGCGTGTATATATATATATATATAGAGTGATTCACATGTATAATCACATTCAATATTAATAGAAATAGTTCTAATTTTCAATAAAATTAGTTTGCATAGACATTTTAGTATTGTCAAGCTTCGACGATTCTTTCCAAAACCCAGATAATACTTCTCAATTTTAAAATGACATATAGGTTCAACTCTTTTAAAATAATAATAATAATAAATATAAAATTATTTTTTAAATTTAGATAATAAAATTTATTGGTATCTAGCTAGTTTAATTATTAGCATATCATAATAATTTCCCGAATGCCGAACAATATCGTTGAAGCATTTGTGTTAGACTTGCCTCCGTTTATCATACGCAGTTGTGCAAGTTTTTAATATGTTAGAAAATCTTTGTATCAAAATCATCAAACTACAACCAATTACGTATATAAGACTAAATATCTATATATTGAAAAGTAGAAGTCTTGCACGGATACTACTTGATTATAGTGAAATTGGAAAATGATCAATGAGACTCATAATTATCGTATCAATCAATTCCACAACCATAACCTTGTGCTAGCTGTGTCATAGCACCATCTCTTGACATGTAACATCCACCTAAAGTCTTACAAAAGGGATAGTATATAATAAATGCAATAATCAATTAAAGTGGAGTTGCTACTACATGTTATGATAACATATATGTATATTACTAACAAATATTATATTTACAAAAAAAAAAAATGTGAGACTAGCATATCATATATCAATATATTGAGATGCTATATTTGACTATTTTTACTTTGCCATATATATGGTTGAACGAAGTTGATGTTATCGTTTTTTTTTTTTTTTAAAGATTTCATGTTGAGTTCTCCCATCTTCTATTTTCCCACCCTTGATAAATTGTCAACATTTAATTGGATAAGAAAGTGAAAATATCTGTTTTAATTTTTCACTATATTTTCAACCCATTCATGTGATTAGTTGACACCATTTAATTGGACAGGTTTACCAAATCAACAAAATAAAATGATAAGTTTATCCTACATTTCAAACAAACTAATGTGTCATGCAATATGTGTCATATAATTAAAAGACTACAATTTTATAATAAATAAGGCTAATTAATATAGAGTTATGGCTATTTGTACACAAAATTTTATTCTCAATACCCATTTTCTAAGTACCCCAGAGATTTGTTTTTATTATTTTTGATCAACTCATTTCATAATTCTAAAAATATTCTCATATAGTCAAAGAAAATCAATAAATTGAGACTTAATCGAAGAAAAGACTACAACCAAAATAAAATAAATTTCACAAGCTATGTGAGAGATTAATTATGTTGTTTTTTTAATCAAGCTTTTAAAAAGATTATATAATTTATTAATTTGTATTCTTTAATTAAATTAAATATTGATGTACTGAATTTTATAGGTTAATTGATGTCACTTAGTATTACAACGATAGATTTGGAAAAAAAAATTCAATTTGAAAATTTTAGTACGGGGTTTACTCATGATAATGGGCAAGGAGAGAAATTTTTCAACAATACTGCATATATAATCTTTTACAACCTAACACACAACTTGACGTCGCACAAAATATTGAATAATTAGTTATCACATAATTTATTAAGATATTATTATTATTTTTTATTTTACTCATCCAATGAATTCGTTGTCATGTGAAGTTACATTACCACAAGTAGAGACGAGATTTTTTAAAAGCAATTCAACCTACTTAATATATTCATGTAAATTTTATTCATTTTAAGAAATAATATAAATTACTAGAAATACGAAATTAGCTACGAAAATTCTACAGCGGTCAACATACTTATAAGTAAAAACAATCTTTACTATACATATACCATCCATAGGTTAGGACGTAATAGACATTAAAAGTTTAATTAATCGAGTTATGAAATGATATTTTTGCTATTGAGATATCCCAACATGCGATTTATTTATTAAATAACTTTAATATGTTACACTATAATTCAAATTTATTAACCCTGGTCATGTTTAATTGTAATTTGTTAACAAGTTTCAAAAATTTTAAGTTTTGTATCGAGACCCTGAGGTGCCCCATTATGCTCAACGAGACATTAAAAAATGAAGAACTTGTCAAACTTAAACGAGTTTCTACAAAAAGATTAAAATACATGTAAAAGTCATTGTTGTCGTTTTTTTTATTTATTTAAAGTTTTATTGGTAATTGGTGCATTGCATTATAAATTATTGTTGTATAATGAGTTTAGTTGTTAATTAAAAAATGAAGTGAAAACAACCTACAATTATTTGGGAGATAAGAACCTTTAACTCTTGCTCTCACTCTCAATTAATTTATATTGATCGAAGAAGTATTTGAATGTAATATATTTTTTTTAATCAAACATGAAATCAACCCAAAATCAACCACAAAATATATACTTTATATACAAACACCCAAAAAAAACAATTTTGTAAATTAACTACTCGAGAATCAGAAGATTAAGATCATTGGAAATTAAGCATAAATAGAAACTAGTAACAAAAATGGAAGATAAATGACATGTTGGCATTGATGTGGGTGAACTTAGAAATTATATAAGCTAGAATATGTGTTGGGTTGTTGTGTTGAAAAGTGGCGATGATTATTAAATTGGTGAAGGGCATATAGCATCGATCTTGAAGTTGATTCCTCAACCCTCCGTGGGACTCTTGGCTTGTTAATTAGTGAAGAGCAAGCCTTTAATTCAGTTGAAACAAGTTGGAATGAGTTGGCTGTCGGGCTTGCCTCTATTGGACCTGGGGTTGGTCAAGGTACTGCAGCAGCATGGAAGAGTGAAATCCTTCGCAACCATTAAAATATTCAGACCCAATTCTCACATTTGAATAGAATGTATAGCACAGATTACTTCTCAATACAATTTCTTTTAAGTTCATTAAAATTTCATGTACTGATTCTTGAATTCCTACTATAGTAGAATATTCATACATTATTTTTCTCAGATTTTACGGGTACTTTCGAGAACAGATCTAGTGGAGACAGGGCGGGCAGGGCCTGTAGCTTAGTGAATTAGAGCACATGGCTACAAAATAACTACGAATACAAATTTTATTTAAGTATTTTTTTAATACCTTACTTTTTTATTATTCACTTTCAAAAGAGATAAGAGTCGATGTCCAGTGCTACGAGATATGATTAATTTGCTAATGTTTCAAAATTTAATGTTGGTTCATTGACAACATATAAACTGATACCCAAAACTCGTCATTATGATCATTATTGATATCATCAATAAGCAAACCTTTGAATTTTTTAATTTGGCAAATGAGACACATGCATGCCATGTTAAAGCTTTGAAAATCTAGAATGCCCTACTTAGGGATGGCAAAATCCAAGTACAGGTGCGGGTGTGGGTTTGGCGTTTCCGTACCCACATTGGACAAAAAAATTTCTCCCTGAGCCCTGCTAAATTACCGAATTTTTTCGAGTTTTATACAGTGCGGGTATTTGTGGATTTTCCCTGCTTTTTTTTTAATTTCTTAACTCTTTAAATGAGTCAAATAAGTAACATTGCTTAATTATTAGTTTTAGTTAAATGTATAAGAAAAATAATTTATACATAATTTGGAAAGGGTTGTGTTAGAACAATGCCACGTGGACTGTCATGTGTCCTAGTCTATCTATATGGCATTGATGTGTTGATATTTTGAGAGAAAACAAATCTTGTAATATTTTTATATTCCTATTTTTAGCTAATTCAGTTATGTGTAATTTAACTAGATATTATTTCCAGGATTTGGATTTACATTAAAAAAGTTTTGATTTTATCTCACTTTAGGAATAGATTTATATTGTGTTTATTTACTTAATATCCTAAAGTGATTTAGCTTTCGTATATTTGCGAGATTTACAGGATAATTACAATAAGGAAAGATCTTGAAGAATCATTATTTAAGAATGAAAGTTTGCTAGACAAGTCTAATTTAACTAGAAGTAGTTTGCTCATGACCAATAACGTTTTTATGCGTAAGTTGTGATATTGAGCTTGAGTGGTGATAAGTCCTTTTAACTTATCATAATCGTGATTTATTAGGAGAGTATGGTTGTCTCATTGAGAGCTTGTCATATAATTTGAGAGGGACTCAAATTGTGGGGAGTGCAGCAAAGAAGGGAGTTGGTTTGCTATGGATAGAGTTCTAGGTAATTAGAATGTTGTTTAAATAGGATAGGTGAGTATGAGCGAACGGGAAGTTCATCAAGTGTAAAGTTTTAGCTCTTGTAAACGTGAACATCATAGTAAATTGCAGCTTAACTACCCGTGGATGTAGTCTGATTATAACCGAACCACGTAAAACTTCTCTATACAATTTTATTTACGTTTTATACATTTGATATAACTTTTGTTGTTCTATCTTACGTAACTAAGTCTGTAACTTCAGAACTTACAGGTTGTACGAGTGCTGGTCGAGTGTGGGGTTTACTTGGCAATACTGTACTTGCACCGCACCCGGATTAATTTCCCTTTCAAATCCCCGCATCCGAACTTTATCCCTGCAAAATCTGGATTTTTCCCTTCTGAATCAACCAGGTAAAATCCAGGTACCCAGATTGTGTATGCTTTTTTGTTTGGACTCTATCAATGTCAAATGTATATGGAATCTTACACTTGTCTTACAATGTGCTCGACAGCCACCTAGTGAAGTTTCTTAATTAAAGTTTTACTAAAATTTACTATTAGTTCAAACAAATTTTTAACTATCAGATTGCTATGGATTGATTTCACAGAGTTCTGTAATTAGTATTTCACATTATAGTAGTCTAAGCCGGAAGTTCAAATGTTTTTAATTGATAATGGAATTTTTATTGACGCAAACATCGATCATATTGCTCAAAATCAGTAGCTTCGCACTCATCACAGTGCGAGCACCACGTGCACAACCAGTTGATGGAACTAGATCAAGAGGGTCAACACCCAATGCTAGAAAGTTCACGTCAGCAATTTATTCTTCATAACCATGGTTAATCCACAAACCGGGTCAAAACACCCTCCTATACGGATCAGTCTGACTCCACTACAGACATAGCCTCAAAGAACTGATACCAATGAGTCAAATTTTAAATCTAATACTTCTTCCATATAACTTTACTCCACGAGCTCAAAGAATTAATACCAATTAGAGTCGAACCTTAGTTCTAATATTTCTTCAGCATCAAAATCAAGTGACTTTATCACTAAACTTTCCCCTTGCGTTTTAGTCTCTCATATCAGCAGTGTGTAATACCTAAAACTCCTCAAGACTTGCGCACCTTACCATACCAGAACCAACAATACAAAAGCTAACCACCTGTTTACTCAACAGCAAGACTGCATTCTCCGAAAAGTTGATGCAGAAGAAAACAATCTCATCATCCATACATGTTCAAAAAAATGCTACCATATATACCTTCCTTTTAAGAACTACTACTATAATAGCTTTAATAAGCAGAAGAAGAAGAAGAAGAAGAAGAGTACATAATATATGGTAATGGCGTCATTGAATGAATATAAATGCCTTCAATTGTCAATCATGCCTATAGACTAAACAGGTATAGCCGTCGGTTAAGTATTTGAACAAATAATTTCCCGAACAACCTGCATCCAAAGGTTGATGACAAATGCCAAAAACTAGAAGACAAGACATTGTTGGAAGCAAAGGAAAAAAATATGGCAACACTAGAATTCGTAGGGGTGGCAATTCGTGTCATTCGTGTCTACCCATTTAATTATTCGTGTTAAGACATGAAACACGGATCCGACACGATTATTAAACGTGTTACCCACATGTTATAATCGCATCATATTTAATTTACACAATTTACTTAATTGTTTAACCTAATTATGCATAATATTTTATATTTTATATATTTTTATCAATTAAAATTATTTTTAAAATATAAACTATTGTTAGTATAAAATATTGTTAAAATTATCATAATTTATTATTTTGTAAATTAATTTACTTTATAATATAAAATTTTCAATTTTATAATATATATATATTGTAATTGAGTAATAATTTATATAATTAAATGAGCTTATATGTTAATGATAGACAAAATATGTTTAACTGTTCGTGTCATTAAACAAGTTAACATGTTAAACACCTTCAACACAAATCCAATCCATTTATTAATCGTGTATCGTATTCGTGTCGTATTCATGTCATGTTCGCGTGTCATGACCCAAATTACCACTCCTAAGAATTTGACATGATCTAACATTATAAATGTAATACATATCACCGTATGATAATGTTTCTGATTTTGGAAGAGAAAGTAATAAGATGATAAGCACAAAAACACTTGACAAGGCAAAGTTTCAGAATGTTAAGACACTGCTTTCAGGCATAGAGATGTTGTACATAATGATGTTAAAGAAATTAAATAATTAACATGTCAGGCAGTTCTGAAATGACAAGGACCAGCATAACTAACAATAGATCGCAAGAATGTGCAAACATTAGATTAAAAAACTACCAAAAACTGCCGTATATCTACATTGTTGAGAAGCGGGCAAGCCTTGTTTCCAACAACTAAAATACATAAAAGGCGAAAAGAAATAACATTTTTAGAAGGTGCAGACACATAATTGCCCCCAGAAGCACCATGGCAGCTAAATTAGACACATGAAAACTCAGGAGGTAGAACATTTATGATAAATCCAGGCTCCGTTTAGCCCTTTTGAAATTTTTCCACGTATGCCTGCAATAGTTATATGACCGTTAAAACAGTACACAAATTTTTTATCAAATTCTAAAAATGAACAGCAGTGACGCATCTGTAAGAGTGCTAGATGGGCCATAGCTGGGCCAGCCCTCTGAAAATCAACATATAAGCCTTATAATAATTAGAAAAAACATGTAAAACAATAAATAATTATTAAAATATCTTTCACTTTACAAAAATCCATAAAAACCTAATTGCATCCCAAAAAAAAAAAATCACTCTATATTCTAAGTTCCTTAGTTTTATATAATTTATGAGACTCATTAACTTTTCAATATTCTTAATGTTAAACACTTTAAAAGAAAAATCAAACAATTTAGTAAAGATCTATAAATTAATAGAAAGCACTCTCAAATGATCATTTCTTTATAATCATTGTTACCTCTTGAATTTGACTAGTCTAATTTATGTTAATTTAACTTTTTTGCTAACAAAAATGAACAAATAAATAAAAAATCTTGTTCAGTCTAGTACAAATTCTGGAATCACCCCTGTAGAACAGCATGTTATCTGCACAAATGAGTTAGAGAATACTTATTCTCTAAGAAGTAAAAGAAACTTCGAAATGGAAATTTAATTTTCAGGCAAAGAATTGTCGGAAATAACTAAATTATTATAATTTGTAAGATTAGTAATGCATAACGTAAAAACCTTCAGGAAGAGAGAGGGAGAGAAAAAATCTGCTTCAAACATGCATCAACTATTAAAAATAGGTTAATATATATACACACATAAAAAATTCACCTGTACAAGTTTGCTGAGCTTTGGTTTTGACAATGACAGGTATTGATCAATCTTCTCTTGTGTTTGAGGAATATTAGCCGTCCCCTGCATAGTAACAGTAACTTTGTCGACCACTTTCTTCACTATGTTTTTGTAAGCATCTTTACTGATATGACCTTCCTTCCATGTGGGTTTCAGGATGTCCTTAACAAACTCCACAAGAGCAAATTTAAATGCACGAAGTCCCTTAACATCCTTGCTTTTCTTACCCTCATCATCCTTGCCATCCCCATCAATTTTCGGGACGGTATCATTCTCTCGTGCAATCTCATTCTCTACTTGAGCTTTCTTGGTGTCTTCAGACTCCACTTCATCATTAATCTTAGTGAACTTGCTATCAGCATCTTGTTCAGGCTCTTTTACTTGTTGGCTCTTGTCATTAGGTTCTTCTGAAAGACCATTTGGTTCACTCACACAAGATAACTGTAATACCTTATTTGATGGCATATCTAATTGTACATCTGCAGTGCTTTTCTCTCCAGGATTTGTTAAAAACCCTGGAAGGTTGACAACATTCTGCTTCTTGTGCTCAATGCTATCAGATAAAGGATCATACTGCCTCTGAGCTCTAATGGCTTCATTAGGCTGACTAGTCCGTACAGAATCTGGTTTAACAGACCCTTCAGTGTTGGCAGTTAAAGGCAACTGCATGACATTATGGGTATTTAGAGCAGCATAAAGTTGTGGAAGCTGCTGCCGATTTCCAAGAAACTGTACCAGAGAGGCCGAAAGATTGCTCAATTGAGTGCTCTTTTCAGAGCCTACCATATCTTGAGTTGGCTTAATTCCAGAAGCAAACTGTGGTGCACCTGTATCCCCAATGTCTGATTTGTTGATTGGCTTTTCCTCCTGAAATAGAGCATGAGGATTTTTCACATTTCCTTCTCTACAAGGTTCAGAAGTCATAGCACTGTGACTGTGTCCAAAGGAATTTAAGCTTGAGAAGGGTAAGGCACTTGAAATCTGGCCATTTTGGTCAAAGCTCTGTGTTGACATATTAGCAGAATAATTTAGATCAATATGTGCAGTAGCAGTTCTTCCAAAAGTATTCATATCAGTAGAAGGTAAACCAACTCCACCGCCTTCTCTCTGATTATGGTCTTGCTTAAAGTACGACTTTTCAATTATCATTGGTTGTATAGTCCCAGGTGCATCATGCAATAGAACAGATGATTCT
Organism: Boswellia sacra; assembly: GCA_013180625.2. Taxonomy (NCBI): domain Eukaryota; kingdom Viridiplantae; phylum Streptophyta; class Magnoliopsida; order Sapindales; family Burseraceae; genus Boswellia; species Boswellia sacra. The sequence goes on along the minus strand of SNVD02008386.1, from coordinate 34,829 downwards.
CGAGTTCTCTCCTGTTCACAACCAAGTAGGGAGGTATCATTGACAGGTAGAGATTGCGAAGTCCGAGTAATATGACCATGCTCTTCTTTCATTGCACGGTTGGAAGGTTCCACTCTATAGTTCCACTCAGGAGACATCTCCATATCACCAAACCAATTATCAGTACCTCCTGATTCAGAAACACCCATTCCGACAGCAGCACCTTTCAATTGAAGGGCATCCATCTTGTCACTCTCCACTGCACCATGACTAACTGCTGTTTGGTCTGCACATGCTGCATTATCATCCAAGCCATGGCGCCATCTTTCATCTTTAGACCAAGCAGATAACCTTGGTTTTGGGACTCCCATTCTATCATTCTGTTCCTCACTAAACTTTGCAGCATCTGCAGATGGATCAGTATCACTCCATTTTGGACCATCCCACAGTTTCTCTACCTCATCAGAATTGCGGCTCCGTGCCCACCTATCATCCCTTGACCTTCTGTTTGCACCAATCCTTCCATTTCTTTCATCACTTAACTTCAGAGCATCTGAGAAAGTATTTGTATCATTCCATTTTGGAACATTCCAACCTTTCTCCATGTCATCTAAATTGTGGCCCTCCACCAAGCTGTCATCTCGTGACCTTCTGTTGGGACTTGCAAGTGCCTGACTACTATGAGAAAACCTGCAATGTTTCCCATTGCGACAATGTCCAGCAGCAAAAAATTTGCATGGAATATCACCATTTTTGCGGTGTTCATGTTCACCTCCTCGATCCAGGGATGTATCCCGATTTCTTCCACTCCTCATGGAATACTCCCTAGATTCATGGAGAGTGGAATACTTTGAAGCTCCAATATTCCTATGTCTACTTTCCCTACTGTCATCATAACTTTGACTAATCTGATGAGAAAACTGACAATTATTGCCTCTCCGACATCTCCCAGAAGCAAAATCTTTACATAGCTGAGCTGATATTCCTGATCTTCCCCTGATTCTGCCATAGACTTCTGATTCCTGCCGAAATACACGAACTGGACTTCTGCTTCGATTCCAGCTCCTGCTCCTGCTCCTGCTCCTGCTCCTGCTGCGGCTGCGGCTGCGGCTGCGGCTCCGACTCCTACTCCTACTTCTGTATATAGCATCAAAGGACAGGCAACCATATAAAGAAAACAATTCGTAACAACTCATCAGAAGAAGAGGAAAAAAATACACAACTCCCACACAAACTTCACATATCACATAATTCATAAGAGAACTCATTATATAACAAACGCCATAAATAGAAGTGGCTGGGCTGGGCCACAGTCCAAGTTTTTTGAAAAATTATGAATATAAATAAAAAAACAGATATTTTAATTAATATGTAGAGAAAGTTTAACGCATACACCCGATTCAACTTTAAAAAAAGACAAAATTTATATGCAATAAATAGATAATAAATTTTATGATACAATTTGAAAGGAAAAATATTTAGTTTTTTTTTTCCCTTATATTATTTTATTATAAAAGTTAATCACCTAAATCTCACTTTACCAGAAAAGATTTCTAGGATGGATATTTCCTTCTTTGTTGCCCTTTACAATTTAAAATTAAAGTTTGATACCATTCAAGTTGACTAAAAACTAAGTATTAGTAGAAAAATTTTAGCCCACCAGAAAAAAAATTTCCCACAAACCAATTATACAGATAACTAGAACAATATAACCAAATTAGCTATTAACTTCCAAAACAAGAAATGGTAAGACACTTCAAACGAGCAAGGCCAAAGAAGCATTGAACAAAGAAAAGTAACAATGTGAAGGACAGTAGTAACTTATCGCACATACACGATGGAATCAGGTTACAAGCAAAATGGAAAATTGAATTAAGAACTCAGTTATATATGAAGATTAGTTTTGTAAAGGAAGAAGATCAAACCTGCGAGGTCTGTTCCAGTCACTTTTTGGGGAGTGGGGACGAATTTGCTGTCTCCAATCATCAAGACCTGGAGACATTTTCATGCTGTAACTCCCATCTCCATCCCATGTACCCGAGGCTTTAAAATTCTCCCTATAGTCATCAATGTAATCATCTTTACGTGAACCTCTGCTTCCAGGAAAAGGTTCCTTAGATTGAAATCGCAAATCACGCTTAGAAATCAGCATATCATCAGCTTCCCTGGCAGACCACTTGTGCCCACTATTGTAGCCACCAACCTTGGGGGAAAACCATCCAGACCGCGATTCTTTGTCATGAAAAGATTTTCCAGTCCGACCACCATCTCGCATGTTTTCATGAGAGTCTTGTGATTCTTCTTTTAAATCCCATTTAGAAATGCGTCTTCTGCTACTTCCACTCATTTCACAAATGCAGGCCCAGCTTCACTCAATCAAAAGCAGTCTGATCTGGAGAAATACAAAAACATATTTCTCAAAATGACTAAACAATATAGCATCAGATTTCAAAATTTTAATTTCTTTGCTGCTCAAAATCTGCAACTTTTTTACTACTGTGAAATATTAAACAAATGTTTAATCCCAGAGCAATTTCCAAGACAAACACAGAGGTTAACTAATTTTGTTTTCTTGTTAAGCCAGGGTGTCCCAACCCTTCCTGAGGCTAAACTATATCCTTTTGAATGCATGCTATCACCAACAAATTGCATGCACTGGTAAGCTCCACTGGAAGCTGCTTATAATAAATTTTTTGCCAAAAAAAAAAAAAAGAAAAGAGAGAGAGAGAGAGAGATACGATGGACACTCCAAAAGTTATAGGACTGCATGTAAAAGCACAAAGTTATTGTGGATGCTTCTCAAACATGAAACAATCAGTCAATAGCACTAAGAAAGCTAATAGTATTAAAAAGGTTAAAATACATCTTTGATTCCAGATAACTAACTAGCAATTCATTCACCATTTCACAACCTTGCTCTTTTCTCTCTCCCGCCATCATTTTTGCTTTGCATTTATCTTCACATGGATGAAAAACACAGAAATAATATGACTTATTGCACATAGACAAAACAAAAGATAAGAATTGAAAAGCGAAACTAGTATACAGCCACATGTTGGCTGCAGGGGCTAGAGGAGGACGTATACAAGTAATTTGATAAGCGACCAGCAATGCAGCAGCACACAAACATAAATTACAATTTCTAGACCCATTATTACACAAAAGTCTAATTATTTGGAGTACATGTATACAACAATATAGCAACAACTCTGCAAGCAAGTACAAAGTTAAATCCACTGACCCCACATTAAGTGCCTCCTCAAAAATCATGGCACATAAGAAGTTCAAGAAAACCCAGCCGTTACATTACATATATCGCATCATTTTTTGAAAGCTCCCAGGTGAAAGTGAAATCTGGATCTAAGGATCTTCAACATAGACAAAAGTTGTTTCAAATTATTATAATACAGGAAAGAAAATACCAGGAAAATGAGTTAGATAATTCTATAAAGCTATCCCCTATAGACTCATTTGAAGTAGCAATCTAGAAGTAGAGTGCTAAAAGAAGGCATTTAGCTGAACAGCAGTCAAGTTATGACGAAGAACCTCTGTAATAAGTCCTCCGAAAAAGGATATCATGTGACTCTTCAAAGCACAAGAATAACCACATTCTTAAAAACTAGCAATTTTCCACTCAAATGCCCCTGATAGTCACTAAATTTCAGATAGAGCCGTTATTTGTTTGCTAAAAATTTCAGAAAATATGCTCAATTATAGAAATACAAGTTAGAATATTATAAACAAAAGAATTCATTACAATTTACATCAGTGCTATATACAATTCACATCAAAACCACTCAGGGCAATGGCAGAACTCCAAATAAGGTTGGAGAAAAACCCAACTCTTCACACAAACCCTGAGTAACCTCTAATTTTTCATCACCTTCCTACCAGCCTCAAAATATTAACTCAATAGTTCTTTAATCTCATAAGCAGACCACTTGGGCTTTAACTTAAGATGGCATCCAACTAAATTTCCACATAAGCATACAGAATAGTTGTCAGTGCACATCAAGGAAAAATTCTCAATTGCCACTTCCAAAAGGCACACACTTGATAATTTTCCACCGCACTCCAGAACCATTAAGAAGTTTCACATATCAAGTTAAGGCTGTATGCTGCATGCTATTTCCAGCTTTTCCAACATGCTCAATCATTTCACATAAGTTTATTATTGACAACATCTTTTACAACCATCTGATCAAAAGAGAGTAAATCCTAAGAATCAATACAATTTTCAGCCTTTATGATCAGTAGTAAATATATGCTCTAGCTTCCATTCATGGTCTTCAATTCGTCATGACAAGTTCAGCACCAAAAGTTTGGTACTCTGAAGGTTGGTATTCTGTTGTTTGAACTATGACACAGGCCTTATGATGCTATCTCACACATTTTTGGACTGTCTCCTCTCTAACAAAATGATAATATCAATTATTTTGTGCTATATCCAATATCGTTCTTGTGGAAGGATAGAATGCCATTGCAAAAGTAATTGGATCAGTCACTTTTGAATGCACTTGGTAATCCCTCCACGCATTGACCTCGTTAAAATACTGCAGAAAAATTATACTTAATATTAGCACCGAGGTAAATGCACACTTATCGTGACACATAGAACTAAAACACACATGGCACTATCTAGTCTAATTCCCCCATCTCCTACCACTTTAAAAGATTCCCCCGGACATATATCCATAAGCAAATACGAAATAGCAAACTTATACATTAGCTAACTAGAACGGATATGGTATATCCAATTGCCTAATAAATATCAGAATTCCATCCAAAACAAGTCCACCTATCAAAAGGGAGAGTTTGTGCAATATTGAAATCTGAAATTCAAGAATGCGTGTAAAGCAAACCATATATCAACCAAATATGCAGAGACAAAGACCATTCATGTAAAAGAAACTCAAATGAAATTCAGAAGTGTTAGTACGTAATCATACCCACGAAAGCATGGGTCTAGCCAATAAAACAACAATTTATCCTCATCCTAATCTCCACAAAATCGAGTTTCTTTAACCCACAAAAGTTTCTAAACTAAGTACAGAAATTCCAAAAACATATTAGAACAAATTCTACCTTCTCAACACACATTACTCTCAATCCAACTACTAATTGCATAAACTAAACCAATTCCAACACTAACCCCAGAATAATTCAAATAATATGGCAAAACCCTAAAAAAACCCTAACTTGAAGTTGAAAAATTGATTCTCGGCAGCAGCAGTTCAATTCACAAGACGTAAAGGTAAAACAAAGCAAAAACAGAACGAAAAACCTAGCAAGATTAAAAGAACACAAAAAGTTAACAAATATATCAGATCGAAGCCAAAGAAGAGTGGAGAAGTGTACTAACGTGGATTGGGAGACGACGAAGAAGAAGAAGCGCGTGAAATGAGAGCGTGGAAAGACTGAAGAAGAAGAAGAAGCTGCTGCTGCTGCTGCTACTGCTGGTGATGAAGGTTTTAGCATTGTTTAAGTAACAGAGCTAAGCGAGTGAGAAGAGAAGACTTTGGTTTGGTTTGGTTTGGTTTGGTTTGGCTCTTCTTTCGAAGTATAAAAATCTTTGTTAGATTCTTTCTTTAACCTGATCATCACCGTATCATCATCCCATCACTTGATCGCTTTCTCTGTCAAAATATCATATAGGTCCACTCATTTAATTTACCGTCAAACCCCTCCTTGTAAATGATTCCTATGTAAGAGTTTTCTTTTTTTATCCATGGACAAAAGTAGCCTCAGTTTATCTTGTAACTTCCAAAGAATAATCTTTATTTAATAGATCATATAATTTCATTATAAATATTATTGTGACATTATTTTAATCAATAAATTATTATTTTTGACAAATTTTAATTATAAAATATAGAATAATGAAACCTTTACAAAGTTTGTATACAAAATTGATATAATATCACTCATTCAATATCATATTACTCATCATAATTTATTCTATTGACTTTATTTTATCGGGAGGGTTAGAGGCACTTGCGGGTTTCCCAATTAAAATATTGGGTGATGTGATGGGTCTTAGGATGAGGTAGCGGTTGTACCCTTCTTATTTTATTCATCATTTATTTACTTAATGTATCATCAATTTTCTAAACAAACTTTATATATAGATTTTGTAAGTGTAATATTATCGCAAAAGATAATATCAAATTTCTTAAAAAAAATTATACAGATTCTAAGTTGTTAACACATTCCTTAAGATATATTTTAAGACTTATAAAAACTATAAAATATCATAAAATCAAGATTTATTAAATATTTAGTTGGTTAAAATTTATTTAATTAATAGTTTAATTATTCTTATTATGATGTATCTTATTTATCGGCGTCAACAAAATTTATTTTTAGTTCCATTTTGATGACAATACTCAACAAAAGTTTGATCGGAAGTTAAAGGTAGATTGGGGTTAAAATTGTATTGTACAGGAAGGTTTCTGTTAGTCGATGAAATTAATGGATCTATGAAGTATAAAAAATTTAGAGATGTGTTACTATTTCAACCCGCTTTCGGTCCCACCATAGCATTTGTTTCTGTTAGGTTTTTTTCTTCTTTTTTTTTTCCTTTTTTGGTGGTATTTTCACCAAAAGCAATTCGATTCGAGCTGTAGAGCATCGCTGAATGTATTAGACTCCCCCATCAAATGTATTGGCTAACTAAAAGGTAATGAAATAGATAAAATAATATCCAGTTATATTTTATTTTCAAAATTCTTTAACTAATTTTATAAGTATTAATGATTTTATTATTATTATTATTTTTTTTTTGCCATTTCACATCGAGGTTGGATTTTGAGTTATAAGGCTACAAACACCAGCTAGGATTGTTTGGGTCTTTTTTTCTTTTTTTTTTATGTTGTTAATTATGTTCTACTATATAATGATGCCTGGTAAGGGTGCCTTAAAAATACATTATAGTAAAAATAAAACTTAATTATATCAATATTGATTTTTTTAACAATACCAATCCCTTATTTACCAGAGACACATAACATCTAAGGTAAATCTATATCTATCTAATAATAGTAACATCGTCGGATATTACAAACGATTCTTTACATTTGTATCAATATACAATTGACCATTTTGAGATTGCTTCTTAGCCTGCTTCAAAAATAAGATATTACTGAAAAAATCATATCTAATGAATGAGTCTAAAAACAGAGAACTACCTGCTTTTAGAGACCAACTTCTACTTTTAAAAATAAAAATATCGAAATTGCCCTAAAAATACTAAAATATAAAATTGCTCTTATTTATTAAATTTTTTATTAAATTTATCCTTATAATTAAAATAAATAATAATTTATTTTTATAAAATAATTTTTGGAAAAAATTTAAAATCTGGTCAAAGGAGTCGTCGGAGGATCGCTATAAACAGTGCCAACAAAGTCACCGAAAACCGTCACCAGTGTGCATTTCTGACATTGCCGCCATCACATTGATCACCAAAATACAATCTATGCCATGGGAGAGTAATTAGCAGCAAAATGTCTACCATTTTATGGTAAAATTCGGCAAAACTTTCGACGGCCAAAACTTCTACCATCTTCTATGACAAAACTCCATTTTTCTATGCCTAATATTTTTTTCACCGTCGAATAGATCGCATGACGACGATTATTTCTGTACTGGCCGTAGCGATGCACGCCCCCTGGAGACGGTTGTGACGACCAACTTCGACAATGACACTCTGGTAACCAGTTTTAATTTTTCCAATTTTTTTTCAAATTTCATAAAATAAATTTATTTATTAAAGATTAAAAAATTATAATGTATATTGATCATATCCAATAAATATTAATAATTATCAACAATATAAATTCACATTTATTTAATATGTATTATAAAATCTAAATTATTTTATACTAAATATTAAATTTAAATCAATTTGATTTTGATATTCAATTAAATTAAATATATACATATAAGTTATATATCCATATATTTTATATAAATTAAAATTAATTATAAATTTTTTATATTTATAAAAATAATTTATATATTTTTATTAAATAGTTAAAAATTTTATTATAAATTTTAATTGTTAAATATTGTAAAGAAATATTACATGTGACTATTTTGATTATTTATACGTAATAAAAGTTAAAACAATTATAATATTAAATACTTCTATCTTACTTTTAAAAAGTAAAATAATTACTTTCACTTTCTTTTAAAGTTGATTTTTTTTACGATAAAGTAAAAGCTACTTTTTCTTTTTACAACGACAGTCACAAACCGGCCTAATAAGTAATTAAAAATAATAAGAAAAGAGCACTTCTAAGTCGGCCCCATTGATCCTCCAATCCCACCCGCATATATTGTTTGACTATAACACCCCCGAGCATCACAAACCCACAAGACAATTAAAAAAAAAAAAGAACATAATTATATATATATAATTAACAAAAAAAAATTAATTTAATTCTCGAAACCACTACAAACAGAAACCTTTTTTTACATATTATTAAAAAAGGTATTCTTTATTGTTTTAGGACAACTTCAGTCAAGAAAAAAAACGGGTAATTTCAAAAGTACCACCCAACTTTAGTTTAATATAAAAAATTAACTATATTATTTTAATCAATTACAACTTTAAAATTATTTTAAAAATATCATTTAACATTTTTTTAACTTAAAATTAGACCAACAGATAAGGTAATATCAAAATTTTATACTAAAAACAAAATTAACACCCTAATATAAAATGTTAAAATAATTAATCGAAATTAACTAAACTCATAAAAATAAAAATTAATCAAAGCAAACGGAGAAGTGATAAGGACCATTCACGTAATTCACGCGACTAAACAGAAGCATCACAACTCCATTAACAAAAACAAGCATTCATCATTGTCCTTATCCATCGGCCTCGTCGCCACTCCTCAGGTCTACCACCGGCAGCGCATCCTTACCCACACCAAAAACCATCGTCATCATCACCACAACTTCATCCATCGCCGGTGCCACTATCGTCACCACGTCCACCACCACTATCCCAAAGCACCCACTCCACCACACCAATCTCAATTCTATTAACAAAAACAGTAATCAATCAAATTAAGAAAAAAATAGAAAACATACAAGCAAACTTGGTTGATCTCCACCACAATCAAGAAAGAAATTAGAAGCAACAGCCACCATTAACCGCTGCGAACACCAACCATCATCAACAGCCGCATCACCCAGAAGAAATTAGAAGCAACAGCTACCATCAACTGCTGCAACCACCAACCATCATCAGCAACTGCATCAACAAGCACCTCCACCACCATCACCACCTCTGAGCACAGCCATGCTTTCACCACCATGCAGGCTGAACCAAGCCAACGTATTGATTTAGGAGATTCGGTTGGGTTTCGTATTTATTGGAATAAATTGTTGAATCGATTTTGGGAGATTGGGCAATTAGTTTTGTTTTATTAGTGATTTATTGAAGAAGTAGAAGAGGAATGGAAGAACAGAAGCAGAGATGGAGAGGACGTAAAAGGAATGAAGTTGGAGAGGAACGAAAGCGAAGACGAAACGATGAAGAATTAAAAAAAAATATTTTGTTTTTATTTAATTAAAATTTGTTAATTATATATTAGCGGTAAAAAGGTGTTTTTATATTTCTCTCGGGATTGAAACTAACGATCGATCCTTTTTGTAAAATGTGAGGGCCTATGATTGATTAAATTAATATACTCATTTTCTATTTAAAATTAAGTTAAAAATTAAGGGTAGTTTTAAAATTATATAAAAAAATATTATTAATTTAATTCTCATATTATAAAGCGTCACAAATTGGAAGACTCGGCACTACCAACTTTTCCAAATAACAACGTCACGAAACATTAAGGTAATTTTTTGTTAATTTTTTATTATTTATTTTACCATTCATTAATTTATAATTAATACAATTTTTAATTCGAAACAATTGTACTTAATTTTTATTGTTTTCAATTAATTAATTTTTTTCACTTTTCCAAATACATATTTACCATTAGAACTAGAGTAATAATTTGAAGCTTTTTTATCATATTAAAATTTTTCTTAAAAGCTTGGTTGGACTGTATCCTAGTTACGCCCTTGTCCATAAGGGATCGTTTGGTATAAGGGTTTATTTTTATAAGATTGAGGTTCACATTCTTGAGAAAATAAAATGTAGGAATCTTGCCATTAAAAAAGAAGTATTACTATATTTGATTGTCTATAAAAATATTGTATTTAATTCTTGTGATAATCGGATTACTATCTTTGATTGGATGCAAGAATGTGATAATTTTATTCAATATATGAGTAATGCTATATAATGAAATTCTTTTCTAATATGTCAAAAATATTTATGTTATTTTTCATTTTTTAGTATACAATAAAAAATATTAAAAAGGTAAGAAATTAATAGTTTTGAAGATTTTTAAATGTATCATAGATATATAATATAAACTATTATCTTAATAGAAAACATCATATTGCATAGTAAAAAATATATATTATATTATATATAATATATAATATATAAATGTATTATCTTAATAAATATATATAAATTTATTAACCAAAAAAATAAATTTATTTATATATATAAATAAATTTATAAGTAAACCTAATTTAAATATAACTATAAATTAAATTAAATTAATTTTAATTTTAATTTAGTTTACATATAATAAGCGTCACAACCGTTAATTTTTTTAATGAAAAAATATATAACAAGCGTCTTTTTAGAAATAAAAAAAAAAAAAGGTATTTCGTTTGGGGGCTGATGAAAGAGTTAGTGGGTCGCATTTAGCATGACACTTAAAAATAAAATAAAATTAAAACTTTTTGGGCTGAAAGCCTCAAAAGTTATTGGGCTGTGAGTTTGTACCTTTCTAATTGGCATGGCCACGAGAAGAGGGAAAAATTAATAAAGTGGAAAAGGAAAAAAGATAATACGAAACGATAATATTTATATCTTGTTGGGAATTAAAAGTAAATAATCTACCGAAAAGGGGGCCTCCGCCTTTCTCTCGTTTTAGGCCCAAAAAAGAAAAAAAAGAAAATTAACACAAAGTAAAAGATGAAAAAACAGATAAAATTGTCTTAAATGAATTAAGTGTGCGTTAAGGTGTCTAATAAATTATTTGTTATAGGATCACTCACTAATTCCCAACATTTTCACATCAATAGTTAAATAAAGGCTCAGATGTAGTGGAGGGCTAGACTCCACCATATTCATATGCTTTTTCCAGTAAAATTCTTATTTTCAAGTCTTAATTTGTTCTGATGATATTGATTCAGATAAAATAGAAGATACATTTTATTCTATAAAAGTATTGTAAACTACAACTTCAATAGTTATTATTATTATTATTGTTGTTGTTTGTATTGTATATTTATTTTTATTTACAATTGTCCTTTCTCAGTTCGGTTGATGTATAAAATATGTGTTTTCTTAAGTAAGATTTATTTTTATATTTATTTAGATATGAAATTTCAACTTTTAATAATAAATTTTCTTTCTTGCCGTTAAGATTTGTTTTTACTTAAGTTTCTAAAAAATAAATACATCTGTGTTCGATTGAAAAAAATTATAATACATCAGGTGCACGGGATGCGCTCGGTATATATATAAAAATTGGGATTTTTTTTTCAAAAAATTGAAGAAATGAGTACAAACTCTAGGAGTTCTATGAAAAAGTTGAAAAATACTCATAAGTCTCGAAGTTTATACTTATTTCCCGAGCTTTATAAAATTAAAAAAAAAAAAACCGAGTGCATCCAATCCATGGAACGTAATGTAGCAGGTGTACTGTAGCGAAAACCCAAATGAAATACCTAGTGTCGAATAAAATATTTACATTGCAGCTATGATCCTGATTGATATAAATGTGCTAAAAAATTATAGTCAAAATGACTTGTGAACTGACATGTTAGCTTGTCAAGTAATCTCGTCCAACAGTCCATCAAGTATTTGCATCATAAATTCAATTACCCCACTATTAATAAATACGAAACAAAAACTCAAATTAATAGAGTATTCTAAAATTTAGTAAAATTCTAATTTCTTTTGATAATCTAATCAAAATTGACAAGTTGAGGAATCGATGAGTTGAAGAGCAAATTCAACATTAGCCATAATGAGCTGACCAGCAACATATCTAGAAGTGTAATTTTGTCTTTAATGTTGAATATAATTAGGCAATCAAAGAAAACACCGAATCTATCAAAAAATTATAATAGCTCTTTTGTTGGCGATTAGATTATGGTAATTGAGGGTTAATTTGATGTTAGGAGCACAACTGCTATAGTACAACATCATCAAGGGAGATTATGACTATTTAAAATTGTAATTTTTATTTTCCCACTTTTAACTATATTTTAAGGATATTAGGTTGAGATTATTTGCTTTCAAATAGATACGATTTTAATACATATTATCTTTTCAAAATTATTAATATTTAAAATTTTTGTTATCCAATATTAAGTTTGGGGTCAGCTTTGAGATTAAAAGTACTCGTACATCTGCTTGCCAATGTGAGAAATGATTCTTGTTGCTTTAACTATTTTACACACATTGTCTGATTTAGTTATTTCTTTTTCTGTCTCTCTTCTTTTTTATTATCTTTGATTTTTCGGGAACGACATAAAAAGAATATCTTGACCAACTATCGGTAGGAATTTGCTAAATTTGAACTAATTCATGAAAAATTTAAATAACAAATCTCAATCCCAAAATCAAGTCTTACCATCCTGAATAATTTGCGTACACAAATTTCTTAGTTTTCAAAATATGTATCTTTTACATAATGCTATGATTACAAATTTGTATGTGAACTTGTAATAGTCATTTAACACCACATAATTTATAAGCATTTGTAATTACATTTTTCATATTTTTAATATTTAATTATTCACTTGTTCATTTATTTTTGATACATTACCTTGTATATAAAACTTTATAAATAATAGCATATAGTATTCGTGTGTTAGGGCTCGTTTGGTGGCCCGAATAACATGGTATAAAATCAAGGACTGCATTAATTTTTAAAAAACTTATGCTTGGTGCGCATTTAATAAGGGATGGGACTCAAGCAGTACCGGATAATTTGATGAAAAGTTATCCATCAACAAACCATGGGTTTACTCGCGACACGGACCACAGTGCACTTTTTCTCTCTTTCTTAACAAAAAGTCAATATTATAATATAACTAATACCATAATTAATTTAATGTAAATAAAATTAAATAGTAGTTGTTAGCTTTCGTTCTATATGTATGCTTACTACAAACATAACTGAAATAGTTAAGAATAATGGAACAGATGATTTTATGTGGCTCAGTTATAAACCAACCTACATTCACAGGCAACAAGAGTTACAGTCCATTATTATGTATGTGTTTATACTCGACTTCGGACTCTTTATAGTGATAGGCATCTGCTCATTCACAAACATAATATATGTACACTTGATTAATCTAGATCACAGCTATAGTCTTTCACACAATCTTCTGATGTTGCACTTTCACAATTATGACTAATATAACTAAGCTCTTTTAGTCAGTTATAACCACGTAACTGTTATAGATTCATGTAATCACTCAACTTACTTAAGCTTATACAACTCAATAACATTTATAAATCAGATCTGTGTACATATTCAATACACATGTGTCATGCACAATCTTAACTCACTTAAGTATAAAGCTTTTACAATGAAGAACAAGGAAAAGTAATACACTCAAATGATCTTCTCGATTTTGCACACCAATATCAAGCCTTGAGTGCTTATCTCTTATATAATCTGCATAAATAGTTATATAAGGCATGTAATCATCAAATCCAATCATTATTAATTCCCTGCAAAAACTAAGGGCGTGTTTGTTTTTGAATTATGTGTTTTTGTTTCCAAAATAATTTGGAAACTGAATTTCTATGATTGGAAAAAAATAGTTCAACTGAAGGATATGCATTTAGAAATGAATTTTGAAAATGTAAATTTGAAAATGATTTTAAGAATATGTGTTTGGAAATGAAACCTAGAACTAAAATTTTGAAAACAAAAACAAAATATGTGTTTGAAAGTGAATCATTGACATCAAATTTTGAAAACAAAAACATAAAATACGTTTGGAAATGAATCCAAAAAATAAATTCTTACAAATTGTATAAATAAAAAGATTATTAACAAAGATCACACACACACATATATATTTTTAATAGAGATAACATTATCCATTCATTATTAACAAATAGAAATTATAAAATTCGACATCTTGTGGACGAAATGGGCTGCCACTATCTTACTTGACTGAACAACTATTTATATAATATATTTCTTGTTATAAGAATGAAATATGTCTAATTGACTAATTTGTTAAATCTTATTAAATTTTGTATGTCCTTAAACTGTAATTATTGGTATTTGTTATTATTTTAATATAATAAAAAGTTTTGTGCACACAAGTCAACATGAAAGAAATAGATTGTGAGAAAAAAAATTAAAAGAAGAGTGTTGCTAGCATTTTTTTCTTCTTCTTTACAACGTTTTTTACGGCCAAATTTCACCAAATAACCTCATTCATTTTTCATTATTTATGCCTAACCTCAATTTCATTTTTAACTAATTCTAACCTTTTTACAAATTGAAAGTACAGTTATGCTCTTGAAAGTTTGGTAAATAACAAAGCACCCGCTGCCGACAAGCTTTTCTCCTCGCTAATGGCACTTGCCTTTCTCTTTCTCCACCCAGCTTCCCACAACCACCCCCCACCACCACACCACCACACCTCCCCCACCCCCCCACTTGCCTTTCTCTTTCTCCACCCAACTTCCCACCCCACCCCGCAATCACCCCCCACCACCATCCAACTTGCCTTTCTCTTTCTCTTTCCCCCTTCCCGCTTGCCTTTCTCTTTTTCCACTCAGCTTCCCACCCCCTCCCGGTTCTCCTCCTCCTCTACCCTATCGTTCAACTCAAAATCCAATCAAGAACTGTAAGATCCCAGTAATGACCAATACCAATATCCAAACGCACCATTATGATCCTAAACAAAGAAATTGCTACATTTCTTTGAACAGTAAAAGAAATAGAAAGAGAATGAAAAACAACGAAATAGCACTATTACACTTTTTCCTTTTGTTTGAATTTAAACTGTTCCTTTGTTTTTCAATTTTACGAGTTTAAATCCACAAAACATTAACGAACGCTTACTTCACATTTCTCGAAAAAATGAAAAAGGAAAACAACACTTTGAAAACGTAAACGAACACAGCGTAAATGATACGATAAGATTAAGATCACAAAATATGAAAAAACATATCTCAATCACTTAATCACTTTGATAATTCTTATCAAGTGAGTGATTGCAATAAATTAAATTAAGTATAAAAAATATCTTAATCTTAAATATGATTGATAAAACTTTTCAAAAATCAATCAATCAATCAAATCTTTTTTAAAAATAAATCTATCCTAATACATTAGGGACAAGAATAACACACATATTTTTATCACAAGTTAATAAAATAAAAATAGAGAAAATGCAATACACAAGCATGAAGTTTGCCACGTATCACATTGACACTAATACTCCTCATTTGGCATCTTGCGATGAAAATATTCACATGTTTTTGTGAACACAAAATCCAGCATGGTTAAGTGTAATACAACTAAAAACAGAAGATAAACACTTAGTCTAAATTTTATACAAAAGTAGTAATAAGCAACTTTCAGTCACAACAGACTGAACTAAAAGAATATAACTGAATCTGCCAATACCTGCACAGAAATAATTATCAGACATAGAGCACCAACAGCTTGCAATTTGCAAACTGGATTACAGTAACTCAAATCAATTTCTCCCTTTAAATGTGGAAACAACTCCCTTTACTCAAAACAAACATTAAACCTGTAAACAACACAATTTAAAATCTGCACAACAGAATTAAAATCTGTATAACAGTTTAACCAAACAACAATCCTTGCAAGTTTAAATGTTAACGAAAAATTCAACAAACAAAAAAACCTAAGCACAGAAACATTATCCATCAAAAACTTAATACTACTCCCTCTTGGTTCATAACAAGTGCCAAAGACTAAGAGGGAATCACAAAGTTAAAAAACAATATAAAAAATAAAAGATGATGTTCAGGACAGCCTGTGTGGAGTTTCAAAAGAAAATTTATATATTGCAAAATTTAGAAATTGTATATAAAGGATTAAGTGGGTTGGAAGTTGGTGGACCTAGCCCATGAACCAAGGCCTTATGTTTATATAAGAAAAGATTTTCTAGAATTAAGGAAAAGGAAAATGAAAAAAAAGAAAAAAAGAAGAAGAGAGCTCCACAGTTCCAGGAAGAGAAGAAGAGAAGAAGGAGAATAAGAAAAGAGAGGAAAAATTTCAAACAAGTGTCTAAGCTTGGAATACAAGTAGGGAGTTTCTAACACTATACTTACCTCCTGTCATGTATTTTGTTCCTTAATTGATATTGGTTTGTTATGCATGTGATCTATTTTAAATTGATTGTTTTGTTGCTTGAATGATAAGCTATGAGTGAAACTACTTATGGTAAGTTGATTGTTTGTGGTTTGAATGAGGAATTATATGTGAAAACTAAGTGTTGATGAAGTGAAGTAGAGATGGTTTTAAGGGGAGTTGTAGTTCATGTGACTGTCCTGCGTTGTTTGAGCTGATGCATTTTTCTGGATTGAGAATTGTATGATTTTTCATTTGTTTAGGAAAATAGACATATGAAGCTTTAATTACCCGCTGATTTCATTGAATTTGAAGTTAAAATGGATTTTTGGTGAATTTTTTGAAGTTAGAAGTCGTAATCTGGAAATGAAATGGTGTCATCAACTTAATGGAACAGGTTTACAGGTGGTGCGTTCGAAACTAGCAAGTATACTAGTCGCACAAGTAATAAAGTGATAAGTAAGATATCATTCCCACGAGGATTGATTCTAATTGAATTTGTTATTTTCCAGCAACAATAAATTAAATAAGGGGGTTTTGTTGAATGATTAACTAAATGAACTAAGAATGCAAATGAAGAATAACAAAACAGAAAGTTAATTTGAGTGAAAAATCAATGAGAGAAATCTGGTTAAGGGATCATTCTCTACCACAAGATATGGATTTGCAAATTAATCGTAGAATTGTCATCCAATTACAGCATTGAAGTTATCAACCGTAGATAACAACAATCTCTGTTATCTCAATCTTTCCTTACTTTGTTGTTAAATAAAATAGGCTCTTTACTTAATCTCTATCCATTAAACAACCTAGAACAAGCTCTCTAAATTTAATTCAATGGATGCATTATGAAAAGAAAGACAGTTTGATCTAAGCAATAAACACACAAGCTCGGATTATTTAACTTAGGTTATATTCTCCAATTGCAATCTCTGATCACAATTTTGCTACTAATGTTAGAAATTCAAGACAATTACGGATCAAGATTTCTAGTCTAACAATAGACAATATCCAGATTATATTCAGTTGGCCACCCAAATACAATCAGCAAGTAATCATAAGCATTAAACATGGGAAAATACAAGCAACTTCCATTAGAGAATTGGATAATAATTTCTTGCACAATCAACTCACAAACACCATATCAAGGGCTTTGAAATCACCCCCAACCAATTCAGATTTAGTTACACATATTCAGACACAATACAAATACAATACAATATGGAGACATTCCAGAAAATGAAGGGAAAAGGGAAAACTTAGCAAATTTGATGAAAATCTCTTAAGATTGTAGTTCTTCCTCTTTCCAAGCTTCAATCTCCTTCAAGAACTCCAAGAGATGAGAGAAATCCAAAGATGCAGCCTCCTCCACGTTCTCCCCTCTTCAAGTTATGAAATAAAACCCTAAAATGTGTTTAAATACTCTGCTACAGTAACCTGTTACAGTGTCCCGTATTATACATGCTACAGTGATGTGTGGAATTACATTTCTACACTTCTCACACTGTTTTGATTACAACTTTCGGTACACTGAATGGATTCATAAACCGTAAATTTCTCCAAAAAGTAGACTTCGAGAGCTTTTCAACGGTATATGATATGTCATCGGGTTCATTGTATATCAATACAATTAAATCCGAGAAGATGGCTGACTAGCAGAGGTGAAAATGAAGGGTTTTACTCCATTTTTGTGCAAGTTGCTCCAAAACTCCTACAAACATCAAACCCACATAAAAACATAAAAATACCAAGGAATATAGCAAAGAAACATGGACGAATTGATATTAAAGTAATACATAAATAGACACCTATCAAATTCCCCCACACTTAGACTTTGCTAGTCCTCGAGCAACTAAAATGATACGAAACAAAACTAAACCGAAACAGAATCAAAGAAAAATTAAAACACACAAATGCTTCAACTTGCAAATAGGCCTCAAAGATTGTACTTAATTATAACTCAAGGAAAACTTTAAAATAATGCACTTGATCAACAATTTTATCTCAAATATTAGTTTCGCTTCACTTCAATTCCTCAAGGGTGTGTGTGTAGAGCCATTCTCACCTAATCACTTGTAACCCGGATGAGTTTATGCATAAAATGAATCATATTTAATATTGAAGATGTGTGTATAAATGAACTCCATAGGCCTGCTTTTCAAGTCACTCTCCACTAATGTAGACATGCACAACACCAATGATCAAGTAGGACTTTATTAAGATTGTAACGTTTGGCTTGGGTGAAGGTATGATAAAGGATAATAATTTGGCTCAAATCACCCACAAACACATAAATCATTCAAGACTATGTAGAGCTCAACCCTTTAACACAACTTCATTTCAATTCACCAGGTTACTCCCCCAAACTTATTTAGAACACTCAATCTTTTTTTTTTTTTTTGGCAGAAAACAAAAGAAAACTACACCCCCACACTTTGTTGTTTCATTCTTTTTTAAGAACACTTAAGGGTATAGATCTCTTATTCTTCTTCTTTTGTTCTCTTTTTTTTTCGTTTTTTTTTTTTATTACACTTCCCCTCCCCCACACTTAAACAACACATTGTCCTCAATGTGTAAGTACGTGGACAAGAAGTACAAATTGGCTTTCTTTTTTTTTTTTTACAAACATAATAGAACTCACTTGCATTGCTCATGACACAACCCAACCTCCTCTAACTCCCAAAACCAGAACATAGCTCAAAATGTAATCGTGAATGATCTATATGCTCATAGGTAAGGGATAAACTGTTTGGAAAAAAAAAATTTCATTTGAGGTTAGGAAATCTTTTAGTGAGTTAACAAGAAAAAAAACAAAAGGCTTACAGAGGCTCAAAGGGGTAACTAGGGATCAATTTTAATAAAGGTTGGCTATTAAGGCTCAAACGGTCCAAAGATTGCCTAAATCATTTCCCTAATGTTGCACAGTCTAGGATTTCGCCTCGAGTGACCATCAAACAAGTTCTATAATTCATTGAAATCTGAAGAAACACTTAAATTACATAAACTTTCTCTAAGTATACAAATAACTCAGTGATAATAGCTCAGTGCTCAATGTTGTGCAAGGAATCAAAAGCAAAGCGAAAACCAATAAACATTTCAAGCACACAGATCCATGCATCATTTTATCATTTTCCAAGAGTTATTCTTAATTCAATCATTGCCTTATCATTGGCCCATAAAATGCAAGAGAAGAGGTACGTGGCATTGTTACACCTGAGTCAAGATTGTATATTTCAACAATCCTTAGGACCAGTAGCCCGCAGACTTAAGGTTTCCAGCCTATAGACCTTTATTATGAAAGAACAAAACAAGAAACAAGACACTTCAAATAACATGAATAAAAAAAAAAATAAAAACACAAAACTCAAAGTTATTAAGGAAGAATGCGTTTCAAGGGTTAAAGAAAACCCTATATTCTGCCATTCTCAACTTTTTTTCACAATTTTTTTAATCGAAACTGATAAAGACAAAAAACACATAACAACTCTAAATTACGCAAAACTAAACTCACTCATAAAATAACAAAGTTCAACAAGTCAGCAAACAAAAATAAGTTAGTTAGAATGGGTCTAAAAAGTGTAGAAGTTAGCCTCCTTATTCAGCCATTATGGATTGAAGAGATCTAGAATGCGTTTCAAGAGAACTTGAACTTTTTAAGCCACCACTCTAAAAACCGAGATTAGCAAATATTACCTGGGACGAAAGAAATAACCTGAAAAAGCTCAAAAGAAATGACATGAAAAATCTCAAATAAACACACTAAGCTGAAAAGTGCTAGAACGCAGTGAAACGACGCGACACCGGCAGATAAGATTACCGGATTAAGTGGACAAGGACGTGACATCGCAGTTTAGTTGTCGTCGATCTTATTATGCGCATATCTCCAAGACCATGCATACACATTCGGCCAGACATTTCATACTACTGTCAGAGACTACGCACATACGGACACACTTTAGGGAAAAAATAGCTATATTGGTTGCTAACAAAAATCTTCACAAATCTTTGAAGGAGATTCAAAGAGATTTAGAAAAAACATGCAGAATCAGGTACTTTATTCTTGTAATTATGTCAATTAACTCCCTTGCATTTGAATCTGTAACCCTTATTTGCCTCGCTGCCTGTGAGATGCGAGTATGTGCTTGTGGTTGTCTCAATGCTCATTGTGTTCTGGTGGTGCTTGCCTAATGTAGGAAAAGACAACAAACCATCAAAAAAATTATTGACATTTACAAACCAATGGGTTTCCGATGGATGTTTAGCTGTGCCCAAGAGGTGATTTGAAATATCTCCTCTAATGTACCATAACCCCCGGGCAAAGCTATAAATGCAAAATCAAATTTTAATGACTCATATGTGGCAAGACGCTCTCATGCTAGAGACCTTGTACTCTTCCCGATTGTGTTGCTACGATTCTCGTATAGCTAATGGTTGTAGGGATATGCCGAGAATTGCTCCTCCTAGGGATGCAGCTGTCGACCACACACCCCCATTAACCCAGACTACCCTCCCCCTCCGTAAAATCAAATGAATAACCCTCGCAGCTAATGTCCTACCAAGATCAAGAGATGCTGTTGTAACTCTCCATCTTTACCAAATTGCGATCCACAAAATACGCATATATTTTGGAATCGCCGAATTGGTGTTTTCTCCATTTCTAAAAATGCTCTAAACTTGTGCAAGACAATGATGTACGTTAGGTATTATGCGATTCAAGTGCAAGATAGATTATAAAATGACATTTGAGAATATGCAAAATGGATGTATACACACGTAAAACTCTCAAATTTGATACATGGGGACATAATTTCGGTGGGGGATGCTCGATGCAGATTTATCGCTCCAAAATTTGAAAAAATGAGATATGCTTTCGGTGAGGTTTGACAAAACCTACACACTTGTCTCCCATGTCAAGCATGGAAAATGGACATATACTTTCGGTGGGGTTTGACAAAACCACCACACTTGTCTCCCACGTGAAGCATGAAAAGTAGAGATATACTTTCGGTGGAGGTTGACAAAACCTCCACACTTGTCTCCCACGTGTACTTATGCCATAGGGTAGTCATATGGTTTGTCAAAAGAAAAACTTGAAATTAAAACAAATAAAATCAACAAACAACAACAACACAAAAACAACATTGATAATCAGATTAAACGAAACAAGAAAAAAAATTCGACAATAACAACACACATTCAAATATACAAGTAGTTGTGATTGTGGCTCACATCTTCCTCTGGTTTTACGTCCAGTAACGGCTGAAACGCCTTCAATGAGTCGGGGATTTGCTTCCCATCCAGTTTTCTTATAAACTGGCAAACAGGGTCGTTTTTAGTCAGATTCCCTAGACTATAACACTGCAATTCATCACGAATTTGTATCCATAGATTAAGCAATTCACGCTGAACAAGTCCACAAGAATGTGACTCGAGAGTTAACAAACATTATCCAGCGACTCATTACTCAAACCATTCTTAATAAATGAAAGTTTATCTTCTCTATTCCTGGACGCAAAACCTAATGAACGACAAGTCTGGTTACAATTCCATCTCGCACATTTATAACATACTTGTAACCTTTTCGCTCTTCGCCTCTTGGCGTAGTAGCTCTTTCCTAGACCAGGCATGTATTTTGCGAGATTAATGTCCGGCTCACGGACAATCTCACCTTGGCTTCGATAAGCCATCGGATATCAGCAGGCACATTTAGGAGCATCAATGCCCAAAGTCTAGTCATCCGTACTTTACAATTGTGTACACAACATTTTTGAGAGTGAGGAAAATTTTACGAAGGTTTCGACAGAAAGATTATCGGCATCCTTGAAAGATGAGAAAGGAACGATATTACCAGTAAGTCGTTTGAGTCCTATTCTTCTCCAAGATATGCAACGCTTCAAACCTCAAGCAATGGCTTCAACTCCCGTTTGAATGTTTCCTCAAGTTGCTGCACAAATGAATTCGAAGTACGGAATAATCAAATTAAACAAAAGGAAGGAAAAAGAAAAGAGCAGAAACGAAACTAAAGACATATAAAAGAGATAACAACACAATAGCAAACAAAAGTCAAAAACAAGTAAAAAATATAAAAACAAATAAGCCAGATGGCAAAGAGAGATAAACCTGATCAATTTGATGGCCTACGAAAGGAATCTCCTCGAGACACAAAAATCTATCATTATTACCTCATTTTATTTTTCTTTTCTTCTTTTCTTTTATTTTCAAAATATTGGGTTTGCCTCCCAATAAGCGCTGGTAAAGCGTCCTCAGCCCGACGTTTGTTCCATCATGGGAGGGTCCAATCTCCACTGTGCTTCTCTAGTGGGTTTGGATCCTTTTTTTCAACAAGAATTGTTGCATGCATATGGCTGGGCCTTGGATGTTAGCAATCGTCCACCCAATATTTCTTTTGTGATCTCTAAGTACTTGGACGAGTTTCTCTTCTTGTAGTGGTGCAAGACCCATTTCTATTATAACTGGCAAAGAATCATTCTCACCCAAAAACACATGCCTCAAATAATCCGAAAGTAGCTTAACCTCCAAGGTATTGGCTTTCATCACAGAAGGAAGAAGTTTCTCATTAGATAAAGGCAATTCAATGTACAAACATCATACCTGTTTGTGGTTAAGCTATGATTCTCATCTAAGCTTGCCACAGGCTTCCTCCATTTTCTTTTCACACTTGTATAAAAATATTCTTGATTCCTTAAAATTTTTCTGTCCCTATGTCTCCTAATAGCTACATCCAATCCATTCTTGCGAGTTAACTCAAAACATTGTTGTGGCAAAGAATCAATAACGCAACTGCAAAACAAATGTAAATCACTAGGTACCTCATTGCTCAAAAATATGAAACGGATCACCTTGCCATCAAACACTATGTTGAGAGTGCCATCATGAACATCAATCTTGGTTCTAGCAGTTTTCGATAATGGTCTCCCTATAAGAATCGGTGTTGGACTAGGAGATGTCTCATCCTCTATTTCAAGGACATAGAAGTCTGCTGGAAAAACCAATTGATTCACCTGCACAAGCACATCTTCCACAACTCTTTTGCGATATGCATTAAAATGATCAGCAAACCGAATGGTAATACCAGTTTTCGCAAAAGGTCCAAGATTTAAAGAAGCATAAATAGAATATGGCATGACATTAATAGATGCTCCTAAATCTAATATAGCTCTTTCAAACTCGGTATTACCAATGGTGCATGGAATGATGAACGTACCTGGATCTTTGCATTTTGGAGGAATTTTTCTTTGCAATACAGCTGAAACATTTCCCCCCACACTTACTTTCTCATTTCCCTTCAACTTTCTCTTGTTGGTGCATAACTCCTTGAGAAATTTTGTACAACAAGTTACTTGCTCGATAGCATCTAGAAGTGGTATATTTACCTCGAATTTGTGAGAAGTTTCCAGGATTTCTTGTTCTTGTTTCTCCTTCTTTGATTTTGCAAATCTGCTAGGAAATGGTGGAGGAGTAACATAAGAAGGAATTTGAGTTTTAAGATCGACCTTAGAAGATGATGTGCTGTTCATGGTGGAAGTGGTGTCATCTCCTTCATCAGTTTGTGATTTCTTTGTCAGGTTTTGGATACTTGCCCCGGTTTCCATTTGCTCTCCATTTCGAATTTGCTCTCCACTTCGCAAAGTTATCGCACAAGCATTCTCTCTTGGATTGATCACCGTTTGAGAAGATAATTTTTTTGAGCATTGGCCTTCGAATTTGCTCATGCTAGTAGCCAATTGTCTCATTTGATTTGCGAGATTTTGGATACTTGCCCCAGTTTCCTGCTGGAATTGCATTGTATTAGTGGCAAGTGCATTAACAATATCCTGGAGAGACATACCTGAGTTTTGTGAAGCTGGATATGGCATTGGTGGTGGTTGCATTTGAAATGGTTGATGCAGTCTAGGTTGATTGAAACATTGTGGCCGATTTGGTATGGCATTTGCGGCGATTGGTTGATGATTCCAGTAATTAAAATTAGGGTGATCTCCCCATCCGGCATTGTAAGTATTAGAGAAGGGATCATACCATTGCCTTGGTTGTCCTGGAAATCCACCCATGGCATTGGCCCGTTCCATATATTCTTCCTGTAAAGTTGGATACATGTCGATTGGATGCTCCATGGTAGAATATACTCCACATGCATAAGATTTCTGCATATGTCCTACAGCCATGTTTTCCACAAGAGAGGTTAGCTCAGAAAGTTGTTGTTCAATGTTCGTAGTGCTTACCTCATTTACTCTCCATGGTACTTGTGGCTCAAATCCGCTACTGAATTGATAGAAGTTTACTGCCATGTTGTCTAAACACAAACAATCAGAAAAGAAAAACAAAGAAAATATGAATCAACAATGAAAAACAAAATAACAAATCGATTAGAAAATCAATCCCCGGCAACGGCGCCAAAAACTTGATGCGTTCGAAACTAGCAAGTATACTAGTCGCACAAGTAATAAAGTGATAAGTAAGATATCGTTCCCACGAGGATTGATTCTAATTTAATTTGTTATTTTCCAGCAACAATAAACTAAATAAGGGGGGTTTTGTTGAATGATTAACTAAATGAACTAAGAATGCAAATGAAGAATAACAAAACAGAAAGTTAATTTGAGTGAAAAATCAATGAGAGAAATCTGGTTAAGGATCATTCTCTACCACAAGATATGGATTTGCGAATTAATCGTAGAATTGTCATCCAATTACAGCATTGAAGTTATCAACCGTAGATAACAACAAGCTCTGTTATCCAATCTTTCCTTACTTTGTTGTTAAATAAAACAAGCTCTTTATTTAATCTCTATCCATTAAACAACCTAGAACAAGCTCTCTGAGTTTAATTCAATGGATGCATTCTGAGAAGAAAGATAGGTTGATCTAAGCAATAAACACACAAGCTCGGATTATTTAACTTAGGTTATATTCTCCAATTGCAATCTTTGATCACAATTTTGCTACTAATGATTAGAAATTCAAGACAATTACGGATCAAGATTTCTAGTCTAGCAAAAGACAATATCCAGATTATATTCAGTTGGCCACCCAAATACAATCCAGCAAGCAATCATACTCATTAAACATGGGAAAATAAAGGGAAAAAGAAAAAAAAAAAACGAAATTAAAAAACAAACAAAAACACAAAAAAAAAATAAAAAAAAAGCAAAAAAAAAAAAAAGAAAAAAAAAAAAAAAAAAAAAGGAAAAAAAATAATAAAAGAAAAATAATAAAATACAAGCAACTTCAATTAGAGAATTGGATAACAATTCCTTGCACAATCATTTCACAAAAACCATATCAAGGGCTTTGAAATCACCCTCAACCAATTCAGATTCAGTTACACATGTTTAAGAACGTGGTAAATACAATACAACATGGAGACCTTCCAGAAAATGAAAGGGAAGGGAAAAACTTAGCAAATTTGATGTAATTCTCTTTGGATTGTAGTTCTTCCTCTTTCCAAGCTTCCTTTCTCCTTCAGAACTCCAAGAGATGAAAGAATTCCAGAGCTGAAGCCTCCACCACGTTCTCCCCTCTTCAAGTTATGAAATAAAACCCTAAAATGTGTTTAAATACTCTGTTACAGTAACGTGCTACAGTGTCCCGTATTATACATGCTACAGTGATGTGTGGAATTACATTTCTACACTTCTCACACTGTTTTGATTACAACTTTCGGTACACTGAATGGTTTCATAAACCGTAAATTTCTCCAAAAAGTAGACTTCGAGAGCTTTTCAACGGTATATGATATGTCATCGGTTTCATTGTATATCAATACAATTAAATCCGAGAAGATCACTGACTAGCAGAGGTGAAAATGAAGGTTTTTACTCCATTTTTGTGCAAGTTGCTCCAAAACTCCTACAAACATCAAAACCACACAAAAACATAAAAATACCAAGGAATATAGTAAAGAAACATGGACGAATTGATATGAAAATGATATATAAATAGACACTTATCAACAGGTCTGTACGCAGCTTCTGACTTTTCGCTCGACACCACTCGACACTTGCCTGTCGAGTGTCGAGTGTCGTGTGTCGCGTGTTGTGTGCATGACTCGACGCGCATGTTTGAGTGTCGAGTGTCGCTTGCTGTATGCGTGACTCGATGTGCGCATTTGAGTGTCGAGTGTCGCGCGCTATGTGCGCGACTCGACGAGCATGTTCAGGTGTCGAGTGTCGAGAGATGCTGTGTCGAGTGTCTAGCGCCGAGTGTCGAGGGTCGAGTGTCACGCGTTACGTGTGCGACTCGACGCGCATGTTCAAGTGTTGAGAGGTGCAGTGTTGAGTGTCCAGCGTCGAGTATTGAGGGTCAGGTGTCCCGCGTTGCGTGCATAACTCGACGCGTATGTTTGAGCGTCGAGTGTCGAGCGAAATTACAGAACCACCCCAAATTGACTGTAGACTTCCCAAAAAGTCCTGGATTTTGCATAAAGATTGTATTCTCTTGAGATTTATCATAGTGATGATATTGAAAGGTTGTTAATGTATGCATTGGATCTTGGATGGGCCGTTTTGTATACGAATCCAAGGAGAATGCGAAGATAAAATTCTTAGTGTTGGACCTTGGATGGGCCGTTTCGCATACAGATCCAAGGGGAACACAAGTACTATAAGCATGATGTGTTGGACCTTGAATGGGCCGTTTCGTATACGGATAGAACACGAATACTATAAACATGATGTGTTGGACCTTGGATGGGCCGTTTTGTATACGGATCTAAGGGGAACACGACTATAAACTTGATGTGCAAATGAACCTAGTTGTTGATTTATTATTATTGGATGTGAAATTCTGGAATTGAGTAATTGTTGAATGCGTGCGATTTAGTATAATGTTAGAATTTTTCCTACTGGGCTTTATGCTCACTCCCTCCCTCCACAGGTACACAGAAGGATGTTCATTCTAGTGATGTTCCAGAGCTTTCTTAGAGAGTCTGGAGTCTGCATGCATACAAAGATTTTTAGGGACGGTCTTGATTCTCCTAACTTATGATAGGAATTTTTTTATGTGACTAGCAATTCATGTATTAAGTTTTAGCCACCAGTAAATGTAAAGTTATTTTGAAAAATGGTCATATGTTGTAATGAATTCAAAGGATGTATATAAGAAATTTTTTTTTATGATGTCCTTTTATTAATTTTTTATTCACCCACCCCTAAAGTCTCTAAATAAGAGATGTTAGGGCGTGACAGCCTGGCAGACTTTCGCATCGGTAATTTCGATGGTTGTCAAGGCGCTTTTTAGATCTTTCAGCAGTGGTCTTGTATCTCTTAACCACAGTAGTTGGAGAGATTTTCACAGGAGCTAAGGCCAGAACTGGTGTTGGTGGAGCACTTGTTTCTGTTGAGGTGGCAACTGCAGTAATTGTCTCTCGAATTTCACGAGCATGTCGCTCAACTGTGGTTTTTGGCTTCTGAGAAATATCCACCAATGTTTAATCTACTTGCTGTGTGACTTGAGGTGGAGATGAATGTGTAGCTAGATCAGGTCGTGGTGGTTTTGGAGTGTCATCCACTGATTTTGAAGAAGTCTTGCTTTGAGGAGATTCATCTGCTTTGGTTTTGGAGTGTCATCCACTATCCTCTCCAACTTTGTTTTGGTGTGTGGAGGGAAACCAATTATACTGAGTAATCTTATGTAGCACACGGTATTTCATAATCAAATGCTTTTGATCAATGCCATCATGTGGATCGCATTGTACATTACGACTCCTAGTTAGCTCAAAAGTAACCTCACTCATGTTCAAATCATTACCAACAGTGTGTTGAATGCCAAATAAGAATTTCATATAACTAGTTTATGACATTTGATTAGAATCGAATCAATTTTCCTTTAACAATAAACCTTACGGTAATAATAGCTCTTAGGATCATCAATGGATGGCAATATACTGGCATAGAGTTTTTGGACAAGAGATTTTACAAGAGAGGTCAGATTTGTTACCGTTTTCATCCAATGCCTAGATTCAATCACCTTTTTGAGTTGGTAATCATCAAAGTTATCGACTTTGACAGGCCTCTCCACACGGATTTCTCTCTTGGATGTGTATCTTCTATACCTTGTCTCATTCTGTCTTTTCAAGAACTTATGATTGCAAGGATTTACACGATCCCAAATTTGACCAAGCATGACATCATCGTCCTCACTCATGGCTGGGTCAACTGGAACTGGTGGAGTTGGAGGTAAATATGGTTCTCCTCTTGATGATTATTCTCGTTCTGTCAGACGCGACTATTTTGGTTCAATTTCTGGGTTTGCATGTTGTTCTCGTTGTTCCTGCTGCTCTTTCTGGCTTGATTCCTCTTCAATTGAATTGTCAAAGAGCAATGAAAAACTAGTAGTTTCGGGTTCAATTGATGAAGATTGAGTGATATCTTTGCTTTTGGCCATGGCGGTGAAGAAGAAGAAATTTTGGCTCCCGCATTTTGAGGTTAATATGGAGATAAAAACAAATATGCAAAGAGTGATTTATATAATTAAGAGTTCTAATAACTAAGTGTGATACAACTAGCACGTAATTCCAATCCAATCCAAATTCTAGCAATTCAAATTTGAATAAAATTGATTTTCCAAAATGGATTAAGTCCATGAAAGAGAAAATCTCTACTTGCATAGATTTTTATCTCATTAATTATGGTAATTTCAAAAATAGTTTGAAAAATCTTAATTCATTAAGGCAGAAAGTCATGAGCTTTTAAATCACCAGAATCTTTCCACCACTAAACAATCTCTCTCTCACAACGACCTTGCTAACATGGCTCACTTTAATTTTGACAAATTAAAATATAAGAAAATCAAACAGAGTTAGACATGAAGCACCATTTGAAAGTTATATAGCACATAGCTAAAAACAATTACACTGCACATAACTGTAATATCTAAGCTTCATAAAGTCATTTTAAAACCAAGCATATATCAGAGCTGTTTAAACACATAACAAAATCAATTTTCATTATCTTAACATTCAATTCAATTGAGTGGTCAACATAAGTATGCTTTTTACACACACAAACATTAATCTCAACATGAATTTTCTTTGTAATATAGTAGCTTTCACACAAAAAATGAGATAGCCCTCTTCCATTAGAGTGGGTGACCTCAACATATTTCCAAGATACATTAAAGTTACTTTCTAAGGATAGCTTTCACACATCATAACTGGTAGCCCTCTCTGTTTTTGACATTAAATTACAAGTAAATTTAAACAATCAAAGCAACTTAACCATGCTTAAATAGAAAAATTGACTAATGATACTACATATATCAATAACATAACTAAACACAGTATTTGTGTATATAACTGACAAATGCCAATGGCCTTTCTCAGTTTTTCAAATCTCAATGCATCAAGTGCTTTAATAAACAAGTCAACTAGTTGATTCTCAATAGAGATATGTTTAATGTGGATTGTTTTAGATTCAACAAGCTCTCTAATAAAATGATGCCTTATATCAATGTGCTTAGTTCTAGAGTTTTGGACTGGATATTTTGAGTTATTAATTGCGTTTGTGTTATCACAAAACAAAGGTATGGAGTCTTCATTAATACCATAGTCACTTAACATTTGTTTCATATAAAGTAACTGAGTGCAGCAACTCCCAACAACTATATATTTAGCCTCTGCTTTTGATAATGAAATGTCTTACTATGTTAAGAGACCAAGTTATTTCCTAAGTAAAAGCAACCTCCCGAAGTGTTTTTTCTATCATTGATGTTCCATGCCCAATCTGCATCACTATAACCTGCAAGACATGCATTTGTGTCCTTAGTAAACCATATTCCAAATTTAGATGTCCCATGAACATACCTGATAATATTCTTTATTGTAGATAAATGTAGTTCTTTCAGACATGACTGAAAACAAGCACATAAGCCAATATTGAAACTGATGTCAAGTCTGCTTGTAGTTAGATATAGGAGGCTTCCAATCATGCTCCTATAAAGGCTTGAATCAACATCATTACGTGCATTTTCTTTTGTTAGTTTGAAGTTAGTACTCATAGGAGTCCTCAAGGCCTTGGCTTTGTCAGGTTCAAATGTCTTTACCAAGTTTTTATCATTCTTTGATTGTGAAATAAAAATTCTACTTTCAAGTTGCTTCAGTTGTAAACCTAGAAAGAAATTCAACTTTCCTACCATGCTAATCTCAAATTCACTTTGCGTTAGCTCAAAAAACTCATTAGCTTTAATTTTATTGGTGGAACTGAAGACAATATCATCAATATACACTTGAGCAATAATGAAATAACTTGAAGCATATTTTATGAATAAAGTTTTATCATTGCATCGTCTAATGTAGCCTCTTTGAATCAAGAAGCTGGTCAATCTCTCATACCAAGTTCTAGGAGCCTGTTTCAAATCATACAATGCTTTATGAAGCTTATATACGCAATTTGGATGTCTATGATCCACAAATCCTTTGGGTTATTCAATATAAGCCTCTTTATTAAAATAACCATTCAAGAAGGCTGTCTTAACATCCATTTGAAACAACTTAAAGTTTAACAAGTATCCAACAGCAAGCAACAACCTAATAGATTCAAGTCTAGCAACAGGTGCAAAGGTTTCCCCAAAATCAATGACTTCACTTTGAGTATAACTTTGTGCAACTAATCTAGCTTCGTTTCTAATAATTTGCCCATTTTCATCAGTTATTTTTAAAAATCCATTTAGTTCCTATAACATTCGCATCTTTCGGCCTAGGAACTAACACCAATACTTTGTTTCTTTTAAATTGATTTAATTCTTCTTGCATTGCACTTATTCAGATATCTTCTTTTAAAGCTTTATTGACATTCTTTGGTTCTATTAAAGAGACACAACAAGAATGATTTACCATATTTCTCACCTTGCTTCTTGTTTTCATTGAACTTTCTGGAATTATAATGATTGAAGCTGTGGGATATGCCTTGTGTATCCAAGAAGATGGATCTCCTCTAATAACAATATCCCTTATTTGATTTCTGCCCCAATCAATATTGTTTGATGGTTCAATTTTGTTTGAGTTAACTACAATTGTTGTATTAGTTGTAAATATGATAAGTGTCTATTTATATATCATTTTCATATCAATTCGTCCATGTTTCTTTGCTATATTCCTTGGTATTTTTATGTTTTTGTGTGGTTTTTGATGTTTGTAGGAGTTTTGGAGGAACTTACACAAAATTGGAGTAAAACCCTTCATTTTTACCTCTGCTAGTCAACCAATTTCTCGGAGTTGATTGTATCGATATACAATTAACCGGATAACATGCTATATACCATTGAAAAGCTCTCGAAGTCTATTTTTGGAGAAATTTACGGTTCACGAATTTATGTAGTGTATCGAAAGTTGTGATAAAAATGGTATAAGAAGTGTATATTTGTAATTCCATATATCACTGTAGCATGTTATTAAATACGGGGCACTGTAGCAAGTTACTGTAGCAGAGTATTTAAACACATTTTAGGTTTTTATTTTCATAACTTGAAGAGGGGAGAACGTGGTGGAGGCTGCAGCTCTGGAATTCTTTCATCTCCTGGAGTTCTTGAAGGAGAAAGGAAGCTTGGAAAGAGGAAGAACTACAATCCAAAGAGAATTACATCAAATTTGCTAAGTTTTTCCCTTCCCTTTCATTTTCTGGAATGTCTCCATGTTGTATTGTATTTACCACGTTCTTAAACATGTGTAACTGAATCTGAATTGGTTGAGGGTGATTTCAAAGCCCCTGATATGGTTTTTGTAAGTTGATTGTGCAAGAAGTTGTTATCCAATTCTCTAATTGAAGTTGCTTGTATTTTCCCATATCTAATGCTTATGATTGCTTGCTGATTGTATTTGGAATGGCCAACTGAATATAATCTGGTTGTTGTCTATTGCTAGACTAGAAATCTTGATCCGTAATTGTCTTGAATTTCTAATCATTAGTAGCAAAATTGTGATCAGAGATTGCAATTGGAGAATACAACCTAAGTTAAATAATCCGAGCTTGTGTGTTTATTGCTTAGATCAACCTATCTTTCTTATCATAATGCATCCATTGAATTAAATTTAGAGAGCTTGTTCTAGGTTGTTTAATGGATAGAGATTAAATAAAGAGCCTGTTTTATTTAACAACAAAGTAAGGAAAGATTGGGATAACAGAGCTTGTTGTTATCTACGGTTGATAATTTCAATGGTGTAATTGGATGACAATTCTACAATTAATTCGCAAATCCATATCTTGTGGTAGAGAAGGATCCCTTAACCAGGTTTCTCTCATGATTTTTCAATCTGTTTTAATTTGTATTGTGTTATTCTTTACTTGCATTAATATTTCATCAAGTTAATCAATCAACAAAACCCCCCTCATTTAGTTTATTGTTGCTTTCGAATAACAAATGCAATTAGAATCAATCCTCGTGGGAACGATATCTTACTCATCACTTTATTACTTGTGCGACTAGTATACTTGCTAGTTTCGAACGCATCAAGTTTTTGGCGCCGTTGCCAGGGATTGATTTTCTAATCGATTGTTATTTTGTTTTCATTGTTGATTCATATTTTCTTTGTTTTTCTTTTCTGATTGTTTGTGTTTAGACAACATGGCAGTAAACTTCTATCAATTAAGTAGCTGATTTGAGCCACAAGTACCATGGAGAGTAAATGAGGTAAGCACTCCGAACATTGAACAACAACTTTCTGAGCTACCCTCTCTTGTGGAAAACATGGCTGTAGGAGATATGCAAAAATCTTATGAATGTGGGATATATTCTACGATGGAGCATCCAATCGACATGTATCCAACTTTACAAGAAGAATATATGGAACAAGCCAATGCCAGGGGTGGATTTCTAGGACAAACGAGGCAATGGTATGATCCTTTCTCTAGCACTTACAATGCTGGATGGGAAGATCAACATAATTTCAGTTATTGGAATCATCAACCAATCACTCCAAATGTGATACCAATCGGCCACAAAGTTTCAATCAACCTAGAGTGCAGCAACCATTTCAAATGCAACCACCACCAATGCCACATCCAGCACCGCAACCAGCTTCGCAAAACTCAGGTATGTCTCTCGAAGATATTTTTAATGCACTTGCCACTAACACAATGCAATTCCAGCAGGGAACTGGGGCAAGTATCCAAAACCTGGCAAATCAAATGGGACAATTGGCTACTAGCATGAGCAAATTCGAGGGC
Source organism: Boswellia sacra (assembly GCA_013180625.2). Lineage (NCBI taxonomy): Eukaryota > Viridiplantae > Streptophyta > Magnoliopsida > Sapindales > Burseraceae > Boswellia > Boswellia sacra. The sequence continues at coordinate 1,213 of SNVD02008386.1, read as the reverse complement.
CAAGACTCCGAAAAATTATCTTCTCAAGCAGTGATCAATCCAGGAGAGACTGTTAGTGCGATAACTTCGCAAAGTGGAAAGCAATTAGAGATTCCACCAAAGAAATCACAAGCTGATGAAGGGGATGACACCACTTCCACCATGAACAAAACATCCACTTCTAAGGTAAATCCTAAACTTCCATTCATTCATATGTTACCCCTCCACCTTTTCCAGCAGATTTGCAAAATCAAAGAAGGAGGAACAAGAACAAGAAATCCTGGAAACTTTTCGCAAGATCGAGGTAAACATACCACTTCTGGATGCTATCAAGCAAGTGCCTCGTTATGCAAAATTTCTCAAAGAGTTATGCACCAACAAGAGGAAGTTGAAAGGAAATGAGAATGTAAGTGTGGGGGAAAATGTTTCAGCTGTATTGCAAAGAAAAATTCCTCCGAAATGCAAAGATCCAGGTACGTTCACCATTCCATGCACCATTGGCAATACCAATTTTGAAAGAGCTATGTTAGATTTAGGAGCATCAATTAATGTCATGCCTATTCTATTTATGCTTCCTTGAATCTTGGACCCCTTGCGGAAACTGGTATTGTAATTCAACTTGCTGATCGTTCTAATGCATATCCCAAGGGAGTTTGTGGAAGATGTGCTTGTGCAGGTGAATCAATTGGTTTTTCCAGCAGACTTTTATGTTCTGGAAATGGAGGATGAAACGTCTCCCAATACAACACCGATTCTTTTGGGGAGGCCATTCTTGAAAACTGCCCTAACCAAGATTGATGTTCATGATGGCACTCTCACCATGGAGTTTGATGGCGAGGTGATTCGTTTCAATATTTTTGAGGCAATGAGGTTCCCTAGTGACTTGCATTCTGTTTTTGCAGTTGATGTTATTGATTCTTTGGCACAACAACTTTTTGAGTTAACTCGCAAGGATGCATTGGAAGTAGCCATTAGTGAGCACATTGGGGCAGAAAATTCCAGAGAATCGAGGAAGTTGATACAAGTGTCTAAAGAGTGGAGGAAGCTGTGGCAAGCTTGGATGAGACTATAGCTATCACCACAAACAGGTATGATGTTTCGTACATTGAATTGCCTTTATCTAATGAGAAACTTCTACCTTCCGTGATGAAAGCACCTGCCTTGGAGCTTAAGCCTCTTCCAGATCATTTGAAGCATGTATTCTTGGGTGAGAAGAATACTTTGCCAGTCATAA